>OX422213.1:53830283-54430283 GCA_949130495.1 Sambucus nigra
CAAGCTGCTCCGCTTGAGGTTCCACGGTCAGGGTCCTTCGGTGTTTTACCAGGTGTATCTAAGATGGTCAGGACAAGTCCCAACGGTGCCTTACTTCTCAATCCTCCAAACCAGGTCCCTCTAAAGTTCCCACAGTGAGGTCATTCGATAGAGCATGAAAGATCTCCCAAGCCCTACCAAGCCTGGTCTCTCGCAAGTACCGTTTGACCTCATACAAACTCTTTTGTTATTATCGTTACGTCATTACAACCGTTAAAGCTTATAAAAATCAATAATGAAAATACAATGTGACTAATACAACAAGCTAAAATATGAGCTGCCGCGTCAAGCTGCCTCGCTGAGTTGCCACGCTTGAGCTGCCTCGGTTGCTTAATCTCAAACACTATTGCTAATTGGGAATTTGTCCCTAATCTAGGGGTTACCTTCAAGCCCCCTCTACATTTGCCCCCTCGGGGAGAGATTTGTTGGGACAAGAAATGTCTGCACGAAATGACTCAACTTGATGGATTTTTCTTTGTGTAACCGTTGGGACATCTTCTTCGTTGGGGCCTTGTTAGATAAGTCTGACAAAAAGATTGGCGCCAAAAAATCAAGCTTGTTGAAGAAGGAAACACTTCCTGTTCTCTATGCGTCATTTCATTAATGGCGTGGCACTGTCTTTTCAACTGTCAAAGCGCTTCCCGAAGTGCCACGTGTTCATGTGAAATGATTACAGGTGGCCGTGCACGTGCGAGGGTGGGGAAATCTAAACGCCAAACTCGAAATTCTCAACAGCCATATTCAAAATACTTTGAACCTTCTCCTTTGTTTTTTTTCTTACTTCGTTGTTATCTTCTTCATCAGACTGTCGCTTCTTTTCTAGAAAGAGAGAGAGAGACTCCATTGTTGCAAGAGCTTTATTCTTCATCTGCTATACCACCACTTATGATCGTCCGTCTCCATTCTTGATCTCAATCCCTTTTCTCTCGAAGCTTTCTCAGTTACAGCTTCACTGTTTGTCATGGCGTCTTCAAGAAACCCCACCATTTCCACCACCAGTGTTCCGTCTGCCACCACCACTGCTGCCTCCGCCCTGGATGCTGCTCGCCAAGAACAACTGAGATTTTACCGTCGCTCTCCCATTTTTGGGGAGGGTGATGGCTTTGCTATTGCCTGTAAGGCTGTCTGCTTTTCCTCCAAGTTTGATGCCCTCTTGTTGGGTGATGAGGACTAAGAGGTGTCTAAGTGGGAATTTCTGCCCCAAGAAGGAACTCTCAGATTTCGCTTGGAGCGAGGGGACTTCCCATGGTCCCATATTGATTTTGAAGCACCCGAGGGGTCCCCCGCGCACTTTGCTGCCTGGAACTCTCACATGAAGAGTTCTTATGTTGATGTCCTTGCTAAGATCGGACTTCAACGGGCTAGATGGTTTGGTGAGTTTACTCTATCAAAGAATAACGCTGCCCTGCCTATAATGGTCTCTCGCTGGAATGTGGATACTCATACGTTCATTGCTGCCTGGGGTGACTTTACTATAACTCTGGAGCTGGTGTGCGAGCTCTTGGTCCTCGATGCAACATGCCATGAGCCTTACACCGATGAGGCTCTTGATGCTCGAGAGACTGCAGATCATTTGGAGTTAGATCGCATATGTCGAAGCTGCATCGGTTCTTCCAACAAAGCTACTTTCTCTCCCTTGATCAATTATTTCTTCAAGGGTGCTGGTGAAGGCAGTTCCTCATCAACTGCCCCTAGTCAAGGTATGCCATTGGAGCTTCCCGCCTATATTCTTGTGATTCTTTCCCATTTCTTTTTGACGGGCAAGCCCAACGACCAGCTCCGAAGGGACCTTATCAACCTGTCCCTTCGCTTAGCTCGAGGCATAAAGCTTCCCCTGGCTACAATTGCCTTGGGATCCCGATACACCTGGTTGGATATGGCTTTATTTGACATGGAACGCTCCATTGGCCGTTATAACTTGGCTAATTTTGCCAACAGTGTACTTCTGACTAGCTTTCTCTACTTCCGCTTTCCGGCCGTAGCGGCCAAGCCAAACAGTCCTCCTTCGGCTGAAACAATTTTGCCTCCTTGGTCCTTCATTTATCATAAGAGACAAAGCCGAAATGAGTTGATTTCCGTGATTGATCATTTTGAGAGTTTCGTTATGAGGCCCTATCAAGAAGAGTCCTTTTTTCATACTTGTAAATTTTTCCATCATGATGCTAGAGTGATACGGGACCCTTCTCCCGACATTGAGGATCCCTCGCTTGCCGTGGTTCTTCTCCTTTCTCCTGGATATCTGCCCTCCTACACCGAGTTGGGATAATCGAGAGAGCATTATAACCCCAATCGATGCAGCCGTCAGTTTGGGTTTGACCAGGGGGTGCCACGTCCAGTTTTCCAATCATCAAACCCCAAAGTCTCCTTTGGCGAGGCATGCTCCTTCTTTTCTTCGACTGCTGCATGGGGGATATCTTCAATAATGGCTGGGCATGTCACCATTCCTAGTATTACTAGGCATGGTGATGTGACCCCTTTGTTTGCCACCAAGTATTGGCTAAAATAACTAGCTGAAATTGCTAAGTTCATTGAGGGAGAGCTGGTGTACCCTCCCGTTTCTTCATTCTCTGCCCTAGAGTTGGGGCTAAAAGGCAACTCTGTGCTTGGGATAGAATTCCCCACAAGTTCAACCCACAAAGCACCTCCTACCGAGCTTCCGCCACTTTGCCCCATGGTTCCAGTTGTAACGCCAAGACCGAGGACTCTTGCTGTTTTGAAGAAGGCTGCCCCCTCTACTGCAGCTACTACCCATGAGGGGGCTTCTCCACCACCTGCCAAGAGGGAAAAAAAGGCCCAGAGTGGGTCATCCAAGTCGAAGTCCCAAAAGCCCAAAACTCCTGTAGCGGCTCTTCCAATAGCCTCCGTTCCACCTCCCATGCCTGCCGAGATGGATGAGTGTGTAAGGAGGGAGGCCCAAGCAGAGCTAAACCGAATAAATGCTGAGTATCAATGGCATGCAGTCGTTGTCCCTTCCTCCATTGCTTTTCCCACGGTGGTGGTGGATCCTTCAAAGACAATGGCTAAGAAGAGGAAGAGTTTCAGAGTTCCTCAAGGGGTCAGTATTAGTGCAGCTGGCTCGAGGAAGAAGACTGTAGGCACCAAGTCCCAGAAGAAACGGACTCCTGAGGTACACTCGACCTCTGAAGTGTAATCCACCCCTGCCCCCTTAGTTGCTGCTACTCCTCCCTCTTCGCCCGTCGTCGTGTCTTCTCATTCTCCTTCTGAATCGGAGGTATGTATGCCTAATTTAGTTATTATTGCCCTTTTGCTTAAGGAGGACTATCTTTACTTATACATATATTTTCCCTTCTCTTTTTTTTTGACAATTGTGGTGGAGGGAGCTGAAATAGAAAGACTAGGCCCTTCCAGTCCTCCCGCGAGCCCTTTTGTGGAGGGACGCTTCGGTGCATCTCATACCGATGTGACTCCTCCCCATTCCCCTATGACAGGGCTTACGTATTCTCACCGTGGAGTCAGCCAACGTGCGAGGGAAGTCATTGTGGGAGGTGATTCCGTTGACCCTGCGAGTGATTCCTCGCCTGAAGTGGTAACCCTGCCCGAAGTGGCACATCCCGAGATAACACCCTTGGTCCCTTCTGATTTACAGGCCTCACCTGAGGTTCCTCTGCCCATTGTTCCTATTGAGGAGAGTGGACCCGAGGTATGGTTTCCTCTTTAATTTGTTTGTTATTTTCCTTGGTCCCATTCTTTTCTTATTTGGCCTACTGAACACTGAGGTGTTTTTGTGCACCCCAGGTTGAAATGTCCTCGCTGTTGGCAAGCGTTCTTCTTCCAACGACGCTGATGAGACCTCTAACTGCCATTCCTCTTTTTAGTATCATAACTAAGGTAAGTAGCACGTAGGGGTATTCTTCATATTTTCTGTGCTCATTCTTCTTTACTAACATTTGGCTTTGTGCACAGTTTTCTCCCGATCTTACACCAACTCCTGTAGTGAGGGCCCAGGTTGGTGTGTTTACAGCTCCTCCTAATGTGGCTTTGTTTGAGGGCTCTGTGTCTTCCCATGATGAAGCCAATATGCTGGCCCTTGTGCCCTATACGGGTGATCAGGTTTTGACAAGCGTGGAGGCTTCTGCATCCAGGGACCCCGTTATGGCTTCTGGGGTGATAATATCTCCCCCAACGGTTCCTGTCCCTGTGGCTGCCTCTAATGCTCCCGTTGTGACTGAGGTATATTTTCCTTGCTATCTTTTCTTAAGATTTTCCATAATCTCCATCTTATGATTTTTCATAAGATTGTTCTTAAACTCCCCCTTATAACGGTGACTTAACAATGAAAACACTTGTTAAGTTTTTTCATAAACCCCACCTTATAACGGTGACTTAACAACGAAAACACTTGTTAAGTTTTTTTCACAAACTCCACCTTATAATGGTGACTTAACAACGAAAGCGCTTGCTAAGATTTTTCATAAACTCCACCTTATAACGGTGACTTAACAACGAAAACACTTGTTAAGATTTTTTTCACAAACTCCACCTTATAACGGTGACTTAACAACGAAAGAACTTGTTAAGATTTTTTCACAAACTCCACCTTATAACGGTGACTTAACAATGAAAGCGCTTGTTAAGATTTTTCATAAACTACACCTTATAACGGTGACTTAACAACGAAAGCGCTTGTTAAGATTTTTTTCACAAACTCCACCTTATAACGGTGACTTAACAACGAAAGCGCTTGTTAAGATTTTTCATGAACTCCACCTTATAACGGTGACTTAACAACGAAAGCGCTTGTTAAGATTTTTTTCACAAACTCCACCTTATAACGGTGACTTAACAACGAAAACACTTGTTAAGTTTTTATTCATATTTCCATTATTTGGGATTTTTCTTTTCAGGTTGCTCGGGAAAATTCGCCCCCAGTTCTCTCACCTCTAGGATCGTCCTTCCGAGAACCTGATGTTTCGGAAAATTCTATTCATGATGATCAAGGTTCTACGACTGGTGCTGCAGCCGAGAGCGAGTCTGGGTGTGAGTTGCCTCTTCCCGACCTGGCTCCTCATGCGTTCTGCCTCATGGTGCTTCGACAGTCTCCTCAAATGCTTGTCAACCATCGCTTGGTGATCGTGGAACTGGTGAATCGTCATCTTGATACCTTCACACCAGATTGCCTGCGCTCCAATATTCATGTGATGAGTCACAGACTGCAAGGCATGGCGATCGTTGTTGCTGAAATTATCGGTACCCCTACTGCAATTGTTACCAGATCTCTTCTTAACCAATTTCTGGGTTTTTTGAAGGAGTGAGGACATGATGGTTTCCATTTTGACCGGATTATAACGTATCTGAAGACCTTGAAGAACCAACAACTGATCGTCCAGAGGGAGGGGTTACGAAAGCACTAGGAGGACCAGCAAGTTGAGGAAGCTAGGTTGGTCGCATTGGCACCTCTTTTGGAAGCAGTGGATCAAGAGGTGAAGGATGCCGAAGAAGTTTTGTGCCTGGAAAAACTGAAGCGTGAGAGACTCCTGATCGAACGTACGCAAGTGCAACGAGGCAGGAGTTTCCATTCATGCCCAACGGTCTTTCACAGCAGCTGCTTTGGGCCTGCCTGTAGATTTTTTTTCTTCCTCAGATTTATCTTTTCTTTTAGAGTAGTTACTTCTTGTATACAGATCCTTTACTGCTTTTATCTATGTAATTCTTGGGAAATAGCTCCCAAAAGAAATTTTGTAATGCTCTATTGTTTATGAATGAAGAACATATACTTTTCAATCCCTTTGCGTATTGTGACTGCTGTTGTGTGCTATAGAGTTTTGTGTTTCTGCAATTCTTCCATTATTCTAAAAAAAATGTCACCCAAAACTTGTATATTTATAACAATATATAGTCATAACATCAGTTCAAACTTGGTTGTTTTACACATGATAAACCTTCAGCCACTTATTGTTAATCTTAAATGGTTTGTCTTCTTCTATCTACAAAATTAAGCAATAACCTGAGTCATGCGCTTCCTTCACAACGTAAGGTCCCTCCCAGTTGCCTGCGAACTTTGGTAGAGGAAGTCCCCTGATGTGCTTCACTACTGATTTCAATACGAGGTCTCCTTCCACGAACTTCCTTGGTCTCACCAAGTTGTCATATGCCCTGGAGAGTTGTTTCGTATATATTTGAAAGTGTTGCATCGAGTTATCTCTGTCCTCATCCAACGCTTCCAGCTGTACATGTCTGCTGTGAGGGGGCATGATACTTCTCAAGGCATAACGAGCAGAGGGAACTTCCAATTCTACTGGGAGGATTGCCTCAGCCCCATAGACAAGAGATAACGGCGTGTATCCTGTGGGTTTTCGCTTGGTTGTTCGATAGGCCGACAAGACAGCTGGTATCTTGTCATCCCACGCCCCTGGAAAGTCTTCCATCATTTTGGCTAAAATATTAATCATGGTTTTGTTAGTTGCTTCGTCCTGACCATTTCCTTTTGGGTATGCCATCGTTGAAGTGTGATGAACAATGGAGTATTTGTCCGTGAGCATTGTTACTTCAGAATTGACGAAAGGGGTCCCATTATCCGAGAGAATTACTTTTGGGATCCCAAAATGGCAAATGATGTATTCTTTGATGAAGTTGCTCACCACCCCAGTTGTTGCCCGTTTGAGTGGTATTGCCTCGGCCCATTTTTTGAAACATTTTGTTGCTACTAGTATCCATATCTTGCCACTCGAAGAGGGGTGGATTGCCCCCACTAGGTCGAACGCCCAAGTATGAAATGGATAAGGCGTTGATAGGGAGTGCAAGTCTGCCGATGGGGCATGGATCATATTCCCATGAAGTTGGCAAGCCTTGCATTTTCGAACAAACTTAGTAGAGTCTTTCTCCATTGTTGGCCAATAGTACCCCAATGTCATCAATTGATCATACAGCTTGGCACCTCCTACATGTGCTGGATCGTGCGCTTGTTTGAGGACCTCCACTACTTCTTCCCTTGTGACACATCGCAAGGGCCTATTAAAGTACCCCTTTCGATAAAGCTGCCCCTCCTGGACGTAGAACCTTGGAGCCCTTCGCCTCAGACCCATTGCATCTATTTTCTCCGTTGGGACAACCCCCCTGAATGAAGTCGATTTAGGGCTGCCTCCAGTCCGTTTGAGCTTCAATAAAATGGCACTCAGCTGCTTCGAAGAATAGCTGACACTTATTACATTTGCGTTGTAGCTCTGCCGCATCTTGCTTCATTCTAGGCCAGAAATACCCCTCCCTTTGAATTCTCCTGTATAGAGGTATCTCGGTCGTTTCGCAGTGTTCGTTATGAGTTTTCTTTAATATTTGCTCGTCCTCCTCTGGGCTAACGCATCTTGACAGCCATCCTCCTGTATTTCTAAAATAGAGATTCCCCTGGCATGTAAAATATTGGGCCAACTCTCTTAGACCCATCGCCCCCTCACCAGACTCCAGTTGTTTCTTAATATCCCTTCTCCAGCCCACTTCTTCCTCCATTGGTAATATTGACTGTACTACCGAAGGGGCTGTTCTTCGTTGGATCACAACTGTAGTCTCATTGGTTTTCATTATAATCTTCTGGGCAATAGTGGCATAGGCATCGGGATGGCGGTTCATCGTTTTGGGATGTCTCCTGATCTTGGTCCGATGGAACTGGTTGAGGATCCTTTGAATGATTGCTCTATAGGGCGCCAGGATCATGTGTTTCAATGCATATTCTCCGTTTACCTACTGAATTACCAAGTTTGAGTCACCCTTAATGCAGAGTGAACGGATTACCCTCTGAAGAGCCTCTATAAGCCCTAGTACAAACGCCTCGTACTCTGCCTCATTATTAGAGCAAGGGAAATCTAGTTTATAGGAAAGGGAAATCTCTTCCATCCCTTTTGAAAGAATAACCCATGCCCCTCCCTTCTTTTCTGCCGAAGATCCGTCGAACTGCATCGTCCATTCCTCCTCAGTTGCATCTAGGTAATTGGCCTGCAGATCATCTCCTGGAATGTCTTCCCTAGGTGGCTCAAAGGTTCCTGAAGCGAAGATAGCCAATAAGTCAGCATACGCCTGGCTTTTGATTGTACGAGGGACCACACATTTTAAGTCATATTCAGAGAGAATGAGGAACTATCTAGCTTCCCTACCAATCTATATAGTCTTTGCGAGCAAATATCTAATTGGGTCACATCTAGTTACAATATGAATGGTAAAAGACAACATATAATGCCTAAGCTTTTGTGCTACAAAGACCAAGGCTAAATAGTGCCTTTCTAAACTAGTATATCTAACTTCTGGCCCATGTATAATTCTACTGAGGTAGTAAACAGGCCATTCTTGCCCGTCTACTTCTTGTGCTAGCAGAGCTCCGACGGACCTCGTGGTGGATGTGAGGTATAGCTGCAACGGGGCTCCTGCCTGGGGAGGAACCATGATTTGTGGTGATACGAGCAGATTTTTCAGCCCAACGAGGGACTTCTGGTGAACCTCTTCCCATCTAAATTTCGTGTTCCTTCGTAGCAGCTGCATCAGTGGGTGTGTTATTTCGGCCAATCCAGGCACAAATCTCCTAAGGTAGGAGACTTTACCAAGAAAACTTTTCAGCTCCTTCGCCGTTCTTGGACATGGAATTTCCAGGATTTCCCGTTGTTTGTCCTGGTCCATCTGTACCCCTTGCCGATTAACCACGAAGCCTAAAAACTTACCACTTGTTACCCCGAAGACACACTTCAACGGGTTCATCCTTAACTTGTACCTCCTGCACCGAGCAAACACCTTCCTTAAATTGTTCAGATGGGACTCTTCCTTCTTCGATTTGATGACCAAGTCTTCCACGTAGAATTCCACAAATTTGTGGAAGAAGTCATGAAAAGTGTCCATCATCGTTCTTTGGTACGTAGCTACGGCGTTCTTGAGTCCAAACGGCATTACCTTGTACATGAAGTTGCCCAACGGCGTTCTGAATGTTGTTTTCTCTGCGTCAGAAGGGTCCATCTTGATCTGGTTGTATCCCACATATCCATCCATGAAGCTGTACATCTCATGACCAGCCGTGGCGTCTATCAAACTGTCGATGGAGGGTAGGGGAAACTCATCCTTAGGGCAGGCCCTATTCAAGTCTCTGAAATCCACGCAGATCCTTATTTAGTTTTTGTCTTTCTTCCCTACTTGAACAATGCTAGATAGCCAGAGGGGGTGTTATATAGGCTTGATAAACCCTGATGCTAATAAGCGTTGGACCTCGTCTTTAATCTTTAAATCTATTTCAGGCTTGTACGTTCTTGTTTCCTGCTTTACTGGAATAGCCGAAGGGATCACGTTCAACTTGTGGCAGTTCACTTCCTCATCCAGCCCTTCCATTTCAGTGTACTTCCATGCGAAGACATCTATGAACTCCCGAATTAGGTTAACCAAGTCCTTTTGTTTCTCCTTAATAAGATCTTTCGAGATGAAGATAGGCCTTGGGTCTTCCCCTTCTTCTGCTAGGTTTAGTTGCTCCAACTCTTGTGCTTGGGGCCTTGGTTGGTTTGTCATGTAGTCTGGTTCTTCGGTGACATCTTCTATGAACTCTTGTATGCTGGAGTTTTCTATCACCATACACTGCCCCCGTTGATCCACTAAAAAGCACTCGTATATCGGGTAGACCTCATTGTCAGTCTTTTCAGCCGCTCGTTCACACCATTACAAGCGGTACACCACTTTTCCCTCTTCAGTGATAATCTTCTTGCATTGCCTGCTGGTAGCTGTTGCCACGGCCTTTCTCTTCCTTTCTCTGGAAGCCTCAGCGATTTTTTCCCCTGAAAAACGACTTAACATGCTTTGTCGTTGGACCTCATGCTCGCCTGGGTCTGCCCTAGGCCTCATCTTTTCTTTGAGCTGCTTCGAGATGTTCTGGGGTCGGGGGACCGTCCGGTATGTTTCCTCGATCCTCTTCCCCTCGCCACTCTCATTTAAAGGTCCCATTCTTTCTCTAATCGAGGGGACCCATGCTCCCTCCATTCTCCTCGTTAGAACTCGCACGTCCTCTTCAAGCTCTATATAAAAGGCTGCATCCACCAAGTGTGCTTCTTCGATAACGAAAGGCCGCTTAGTTGCCCTAATAGTCACTTTTGTCCCCTTGGTATTCGCCTTAGCACATTGATGGTAAGTTGAGGGAACTAACCCTTGGTTGTGCATCCATACTCTCCCTACTAACAAATGATATGAAGTTACGCTTTCTATTATATGGAATTTGATATGGGAACTCAGATTTCCCATCACTATCCCCACGTTTACATACCTAATGGATTTGGAAGATTGATTATCGTAGCCCGAGATTACCAAGGGCATGGCAACCAACCTTTCTTCCGGAATATTAGCCCCGTGGAAGGAGTTGATTGGCATAATGTTGATGGAAGCACCCCCCCATCTATAAGAGTCCTGGAAAATCTAACCCCGTTAATATTGGCCGTTACATACAGGGGCCTATTATGGGGGAACCTTACAGCTCTATCCGCATCACTGAACGTTACCTCTGATAGGAACTTCTTTACCAGCCTAGCCATGTGTCCCCTCCACCTTAGCGAGGGGAACGCATTTCTTCTTGCAATATCCAAGATCGCCTCCGTTATCTCCATTTTCCTCTCTTTTGGGATTCCCACTTGGTCGAATAACCAAGTGAACTTTGGAGATTTTGAAACTACGCTATATTCTATGACTGGGTCCATTTCCTCGCCCTCAATGCTGTAGGCGTCTTCTACATCCCTAGCACCTGCTTCATCATAAGCCAGAACTACGTTAGCCATTCCCCTAGTGCAATGCTCCATTGCTTTATCGAACTCCATTGTTGCCCCTCCCCTCTCCCGCTCTCCCTCCTTATCGTAGGCCGTTACTACATTGGCCCCATGTGTCGGGAGTGGGTTATTGTTAACGTTCTGCGGGGCGATTTGTAATGTTCCCGCCTTCATGTACTTGTCGATGATTCTTCACAGCGTGAAGCAGCTTTCTGTTGGATGCTGGACCTTTTGATGAACCTGACAATATTTGGGATTGGCCCTAGTTGCCGCTTCGGGCTCTTCCACCGGGACACCCTTTGATTCGTAAACCGTTCCACCTTCGACCATTGCGTTATAGCAACTCACAGCCTCCTCCACCGTACAGGGTAA
Organism: Sambucus nigra; assembly: GCA_949130495.1. Lineage (NCBI taxonomy): Eukaryota > Viridiplantae > Streptophyta > Magnoliopsida > Dipsacales > Adoxaceae > Sambucus > Sambucus nigra. The sequence continues at coordinate 53,841,422 of OX422213.1, forward strand.
CGGTGGCGGGTCTTCTCTATCTCTTCCGAACTTTCTTTTGTTGTCCTTCCTCTGGGCCTTGCCCCCATCTTCCCTCTCGATATATCCCACCCGTGGGGCCTAAGACCTTCCCCCGATGGGTTGTATCAGCTGTCTGAACACCATGGGAGCTACTATCGGGCTAGGCAGCACCACCAAAGATATATTTCTTGCGGATTTTAAGAATGCTGAAAATGTTCCCTCGCGTGTCTCATTGATCAGGTGACAGATATACTCAGGAAGTAATCCCTCAGCACAAATATGTAGTAACCTGGCCTCCTTAGCTTCTTCCCTCACGTCGAGAGATCTTTCCCTAAACCTTCGAATATAGGCCACTACCTCTTCTCCTGGCCATTGCCTCTCCCTGCCAAGTTGGGTTAGGGTGAACTCATCTTCTTCCAAGAAGAACTTTCAGACAAACAATACCTGCATCTCCTCCCACGTGGAGACACTATTGGGAGGTAGATGAGAGTACCAAGTGTATGCTTTATCAGTTAAGGATTTGGAAAACTCCCTCAGCCTAAGCTTTTTGTCATTGCAGTGCACTCCCATGTGTTCAACGAAACGCTTAATGTGTTCCTTCGGGTTCCCACCCTTCCCTGAGTATTTTTCAAAGGTAGGGGGAATATAGTCCTTCGGGTAGGGTTCGTCATTGTACTCCTGGGGGTAAGGTGTCCGGAAGTCGTCGTAGACCGCTGCCACCTCGCCCACAGCCTGTGAGGAAGACTGCATCAACTTCAGCATCTCCTTCTGCATCTCTTTTCTCATCTCTTCCAAGGGCGAGGTTACTGGGGCCACCTGCAACGGGGCTGACGGTTGAGCGCTTGTTGCAACCGGAGCGAACGTTATCGGTTGTGCCGTTGAAACTCCTGAGCCGCCCACAGTTGGGTTCACAACAGAGGGTACACTTGCTAGGACCGCTCCTGTAGTGCCTGCCCCTGGTGGGGCCCCTGGGGCCACTCCTGGAGTTATGAAGGCATTATTCTCCAATCCTCCCAGCATAGTTGAACCTACCGGGGTTTGCAAAAACTCGTAAAATTTTCTCATGAGGAGCGGAATCTGGGAAAGTCCCAACCCCATTCTCGTGGAAGGTTGTGTAGCCCCTGGGACGCCTATCTTTGTTGGAGCCAGCGGTACCTCTACTCGAGGAGCCCCATCTCTTAGGGCCTCCTGCTCCTTCGCAACCTGTTCTTCATTATGCTGTATGTCATCGAAATTGAGTCTTCTAGTAGCATTATCCTGCGCCATACTCCTTCCCTAGAAGGATGCCTCCCCAGCAGAGTCGCCAAATGTAAAAGGGTACTTTAGATTATAAATGGAGGCGTGACCCCCTATTGAGTATGGTAATGATAAGTCAGTTGGTTAAAGCTTAGGATTAATGACAGAACATATAAACATGAACCCAATGAAGGTAAACTCAGCTTAAACTTCCAAAATCTCTCGTGTATAACTCAGGTAATAATAATGAACATTAGAAGTGGCTTAGCTAGAGGGAGAGGGAAGTAAGCACCCTAGATACACCCTGGCGGGCAGGTAGAAACACACAAAACACCCTCAAGAATCTCTGTCAAGTATTAAAAACTTCGTAATAAATGACAATGGTGAGTCAGTGAACTCTCTAGTTTGCAACAACTCTTTTCAATTCTCAAAGGGATCATCCTTTCTCAGAGGTGGTTGGGGTCCTTAAATAGCCCCCCACACCACCCCCAAGGTAACTCAGTCATTTAAGACTATGAAAGACATCCCTCATACTTTATGTCACAACATTAAATTCCTGATGCACTAGTTGTCTCCACGTCATAAACATTAAATGCCAAGACATGCCTTTTGCCTAACCACTGTGTGTCAGGGGGCTGTTGTCGCAGAGGTGGCTTACCAACTGCTTGATAGCCCCAAATACCACGGTGGTTTACTCAGGTGCAGGTCTGACATTGTTTAGCTGGCTAGTGACATCGCCTATAGTAGGTGTGACATTAAGTAGAGGGCTACTTGGTTTATGATTCAACGCCCAATGGAACTCAAAGCTGCTCCGCTTGAGGTTCCACGGTCAGGGTCCTTCGGTGTTTTACCAGGTGTATCTAAGATGGTCAGGACAAGTCCCAACGGTGCCTTACTTCTCAATCCTCCAAACCAGGTCCCTCTAAAGTTCCCACAGTGAGGTCATTCGATAGAGCATGAAAGCTCTCCCAGGCCCTGCCAAGCCTGGTCTCTCGCAAGTGCCGTTTGACCTCATACAAACTCTTTTGTTATTATCGTTACGTCATTACAACCGTTAAAGCTTACAAAAATCAATAATGAAAATAAAATGTGACTAATACAACAAGCTAAAATATGAGCTGCCGCGTCAAGCTGCCTCGCTGAGTTCCCATGCTTGAGCTGCCTCGGCTGCTTAATCTCGAACACTGTTGCTAATTGGGAATTTGTCCCTAATCTCGGGGTTACCTTCAAGCCCCCTCTACAAAATGTTGTATCATTTATATATGTTCCTAAAGAAGAATTAGGAATTGTGCCATTGGATGATGGATGGGATTATTTTTATATTCCTTGAGTAGCTGTAGATGTGTCCTCCCACCCTTATGCACACACATAAATTTATTAATTATTTAGTGTAAGGATCTAATTGATCTCGACGATCAACCTTGCCTAAGTAGTAGTGTATCGGGGGGGGGGGGTTCCTTGTTTGGATTTCGCTTTGCGAGACACCCCACGCATGAATAGGGCATAGTGTTGAGACTGGGGAGAAGTTAGCCGTTAGTAATTAGGGTTAACCAGAACATTTCATAATATTGCGCTAGGTTGCTGCTAGATTGAGAGGTGAGAAATATTGATGTTATCTGCGAGATAATTACGCACTTAACTGTCATGCATGTTAGTCACATGGTAATCATATCAAACCGGGCCCTAACCCGTACTTATATTTCTTTATTTCTGCATATTCTTTGCCATTACAGGTGCTCTACCTCATGGACACCCGTGTTTACATTTCCATTCCAGTTGTCATGGAGCTACAACATATTGCGGATGTTGTAGGTTACTTTTATTAGACGCTTCTTTCTATTGTACTCTAGTTATGTTCAGTATATTTATTCGGGCGTGTTTTGCCCAAGGTATTGCACTCATTCATTATATTATAAATATTGAAATTTAATACTCGATGTAATTATTTGTATTGGTCTGTTCACCGACATCTTATTCGGTGATATTTATTATATTATCATTCTTTAGCCATTGATTTTTTATATCCACCATTTTTGCAAATGGGATTGTCTAAGTGTTTTCTTTTCTTTTTAAAATTTTATATTTGACAGTCTGTTTTCTAAAATAGATTGGTGGTTATCTCATACTATTATTTTAATCGACAGTGATGCTGAGAATGGACCATCTATGATTCCTGTGATTATTAGAGTATTGGGCTGGCCACCCATTATTTTAGTAGGCGGGTTGTCACAGATGGTATCAGAGCATTAGGTTCCAGAGTCCTTAGGAATTTGTGCGGACGTTCCACGTTTTTTGCGTTTCTCTCTAATTGATGTAGTGCCATAAGATTAAGATCGTTGATTTCTCTTATAAGATTTCATTCTCCTGCTATGTTGTGAGAACCCCGAAGATATTCCGTACGTTCGTGTGAGACTTGTAAGTCGTTAGATGAAGGGCGTTGAGGAAGGCCGTTGTGAAGGCGTCACGAGGCCGGATTACTAAGAACTGTAGGCTGTAGTCGGGGATGAGGGCCGCTTTAGAGGCCTCTTCCTTTGTAGCATTATTTTGCATTGCTGCCGTGACTACTAAGTACGGTGGAAATAATTTTCCCAAGTACCGCTGTGGTAGAGAGTGGTACTATGCTTGAGATTCCAAGCAATGTCAATTCGGTGTGGAGAGGTCCTTGACAAGGACCACATATTGAAGTTCGGTTGGATAGAGGAAGTGTAACCTCGTTCGGTGAGAACGTGAGGCCCGAGAGTTTTGGCCTAAGAGATGGGTCTAGAAGTGCCCAGGTGTGAGGGTTTGAAGAGAACCTTTCACCCATTGGAGTAAGGTTGAAATGGAAGGAATGGTAGTTGCCTCTTTATGGAGGGACATAATGCTTTGCCAATTGAGAGGGCCTCTCATTGGAAATTATAGGCTCGTAAGTAAGTGTTGGTAACACTTCTAGAGAAGTAGTGTTCATGAGACCCCATTGGTGGACATCCACCCGGGGAAGACTCGTGGAACTAAGGCCGGGGAGGCTGGTAGAATGTCCTCCTTGATGAAGAGGTTAAGGGAACTATACGTTTGATCTTGTCGATTGTAGAACAAGCGCAAGATTTCGAGGCCTAGTTGGGACATTGATGGAAGTATTTTGGTTCGGATAAGACTAGAATGCCGTTTCTTGGAACCAGTGGTAGTGGACAAGGAGATTGGCTAGCATGTTAGTGGGATTTTCCAACTCAGGTGTGAGGGGTGCATTTCTTAGATAAGATGGAAAAGTATGGTGATAACCCTAGGTCCGAGTGTGTATATCGAGTTTGTGATAGTATCGGTGTATATTTTTATATATAGTAAGTATATTTATATGACTTCCAGGATAGGGAGTTCTAATTTTTCTTTCACTCGTTATGGGGCGAGTGGTGATATGTGGTACGTGATACTTGTAGTATATGTAAAATATGAGTAAAGATATTTTGGGTTGGGTTGGTGTGATAGCAAGAGAATAAATCGCGAGGCTATCCTATTTATAGTTCTAGAGAAGGACTAGTTGTTCTATAATATCTCCCCTGGATACGGGTCGAAACTTTATAGAGGTGGTTTACGGTATATAGATAGTTTTCATTCTTTATTTTGTTCTGCTTTGCTTTTTTTTTTTTATTATTTGTTTGCTTTGCTTGTGTATGATGTGCCTTATCTCCACGCCTGGATAGTTAAGGGGATTGTGTGGAGGGGTTCCTTGTTTGGATTTCGCTTCAGTGAGACGCTCCACGCATGAACCTTAGCGACGTTGGGAGTGGAGAGATGTGCATTTTCTTTTCTTTTCTGTTCCTTCTTTTCTTTTTCTGTTGGTTAAGTGCTGGGTTGGAAGGTTTAGCCAAGAATCACGTATATGAGTGATTAAGGGCTAAGTTGATGTGCGATATATGAGCACTATGATAGTTTTCCTCTGATCAATGTGGGGAAGACTAAGTTTATGAAAGATAGATAGAGACTTAGGGTTGTGCCTTAATGAGAAGTCCATTTATATAGAAGTATATGTGTATTTTGAGATAAAGTATTTGTCGCATTTTACTGAAAGTAAATGCCTCAATCGATTGTTATGGTAGGATGTAGAAGTAAATATGTATTAGTAGAGTTACGAGTTAGGATTTCATCGTTCCCGATCATGTGTCTTCGATCGTTACACTAGGGTGATCGATGGCTATTATAGTGCGACATAGGCACACTGCATATAGTTCTCTCCTCTGATGGATATGAGGGAGACCGGAGTACGAAGTCGAATTGAGACTTCGGGTTATGACTTTATAGAAGGCTACTTAATGAGATGTATATATGTTTTAGGACATATAACCTTAGGGTTTCACGAAGGGTGAACGTTGAAAATTTTTCCTTAGTTATTTAATTGTTAGTGTGTAGCTATAGGATCTCTTCGGTCCCGAACATGTGTCTTAGACCTGTACCCCTCGATGACTGACAACGCGAGGTAGTAGTGTAACGGGAGGGTTCCTTGTTTGGATTTCGCTTCGGCGAGACGTCCCACGCATGAAACCGAGCGAATGTCGAAAGTCCAGAAATGTATTGGACACTAGGGATATATTTAGTATTATACTTATACGACTAAACTAGATAGAATATAGATAGACCTTAGGATTCTTAGGACGCTAGGCCCTTAGGGCATGCGACGTTATTTTAGGAAGGTGGTTGGGAGTTGACCACAACAGGTTGTGGGTTAACTCTAAGTAGGATTTGGTCCCTAGAACGAGAAGTAAAGGATCTCGAGAGGTTCGGGATGTTGGGCCAAAGGAGATGAGGCCTTTCTTAGATAGATTGCGACGTCAGTAACCTATCATTCGAAGAGATGAAGTATGAGTTGACTTTTTCTCCTGCACTCGTGTTGTTATGATCAAGAGTGGGTTTAACGAACGAGTCTTTGCCAGGAATGGGAAGTATTAATATGGGAGCATGGACCCATTGTTCATGTGCCTCACACTTTTATGAAGTGTCATCCCCCGCTTGATTTAAAGTTCATAACGGTAGTATTCGCCTTAAAGAATTAGAGGCACTACTTCCTGGGCAGGAATTTGGGTCTTTTCACGAGAAACAAGTTTGTAATCGTGGAGGACTAGCGATAGGATATTCCCTTTCGCTAAGGCAATGCGAATGGGAGTATTATAGGCGCCGAGTACAAAACCGTCTGAGAGTTTAGTCGTGGCATGGAATGCCAATGGAACGAGTTTAACCAAAGGGACTCTATGGTAAGAGCATTCATGTCTGTGATTGACCCTTTCACCTACTAGTATGTAGAGAGTAGTGCGGAACGAAGATGGGTATATTCATGGAAATTAGTATCGAGTTGCCAATAATGCAACGGTCATGATTCTCGTTGAGAAAACTATGTATCATTTGGACCAATCGCTGCTTACTCAATGGAATTGGGTGGACTAAGTGTAGAGGAGTACGCCCAGCCCTTCGTGGTGGAGTTATAGAACTGTAAGCGGTTCCTAACAACGGTGGTGAACCCAGACTAGACATTCGTGTCAAGGTACTGGTAAAGTTTCCAGGAAGAAATGGGAACCGTGTGGATATGGGGTATATCCTACCACTCGTAAATGGATGGGTGGGTTTGATTTAAAGGAAAGATCAGAGTAGTAGCTTTTATAGGTCAAATTCCGTACAATAATTCGGATCATTTTCGATAAGCATGATGCCGTGTGTAGCCTAGTATAGTTGGCAGTGTGCCTTTTTTGTTCATTGGAATGGAAACAGTGAATTGTATATTTCTTGGACTGGGAGTGGTTCGGTAATATTTCTTTAAAGATTGGGCTCATTGAGCAGTAGACTTCTAAGGGCTATGCCAATGCGAATAGGAGTTAGTAGTGTCGGGGTGTGCGATTATAAGTTAGAGTAGTTATTCCCTGGTAAGGGTGTGATGTGTTTCGAAAAGTAAGGCAAGTTGTGCCGAAATTGTGTAGATATCTCCTCCCGTAGTATAAGGGTGGGATCGATAGTTTATGAGGAATGATTTGGCGCTATGTTATAGCATGATGTTCTGGGCTGAGATCGAATAGTAATGACCTTAGTCTATGTCCTATGGGGACATTGCACTACAGAGGGGTTTGCTATTATGGTAGCACGGTTTTTGGTATAGTATACCCTTCATATGGTTATGGGTTACGCCTGAATTTTGAGGGCAAAATTCCCCTTTAAGGGAGGGAGTATGTAACGACCCAGGTTTTTGAGCGACTATTTTATACTATTTTGCCTGATGGACTAATTTTATAAAATAGGGGATGTTTGAGTAAATATTATATCCAGTGAGACTTAGGGATAATATTTACTATGTTTTGTCTATTTACCATTATGAGAAGGTAAATAGCATTTTATTGTGATATTTTGCGTCGTTATATGTAAAACGACGGTTATGACCTATATTTAAATTTTGGTATAATTAATGAAATAAAATGAAATTGGAACGTAAAAATAGTTCACACTTTCCCGAATGCCAAAATAGGGGGTGCGGTTGTTTTTAGAATAGTCGAGATAGTCGAAATAAGTGCCCAGTTGTAATTTTTGAGATTCGGGCATTTTTAAGGGGTTATGACTCAAATAAGTGGTTACGAGTCTTTTTAGTGGTGTATTAACAATTAAAAGTGGGGATTTATGTTTTGAGACTCGTATAAGTCCCCCACCCCCTTTCTTTTCTTCATTTTTGTGTGAGAAGCCAAAGGGAGAGAAAGAGAGAAATGAATATTTTGGGCCGGATTCCGTCGCTACCGGAGGTGATCAGAGACTACGAACCTCGAGGCAACTTTCTTACTTGCTAGATATTGATTTAATGTGATAAATCTGCATGTGTAGTTAAGTTTTGGGGAGGTTTAAACCATAAATGGGTTTTTGTAGATTTTGGTGTTTAATCCCTTAATCTTGTGTTTTAATTTGATTTGAGGTGAAATAATTGGTTGTTTGATGTGTAGTAGTATTTATTGTTGTGGTTGGGTAAAATAGAGGGTAGAAGGTTGGATGGCTCGTTAATGGCCGAAATAGCTTCTCGGAGAAGAAGCTGTCCGCCAGGATCGATCGATCGAAGCCTTCGATCGATCGACGGCCAGGGGTCGATCTATTGACCCCTTCTGAAAAGGTGAGATTTTTCTAGTTTTGTTTTGGCCCTTTTCTTTTAGGTTCGAGGTTTAGGAACCTTCCTTTGCGAAGTAATGGGGAGTCTTAGAGGGTTGTTTTGGGTAGACTAATGTCCTAGGCTTAGATGGGATATTTGGGTTACCCGAGGGCTAGTTGTGTAGGTTAATGTCCGAATGATATAGAAGGCTAACCTAAAGATAAATTGGCAGTTAAAATATTAATGTTAAGCTTTTGGGAGACACTCCATTATGGAGACTCACTTTGAGGGTTTACGAAATAATAGGAACTCTTGGAGGCTATTTTGAGGTTAGTGTCACTTTGGGTCTAAGGTCATTTATAAAAAATGACTTAATAAGAATGAAATGCACATTCTAAAACTTGGTGCTTAATGGCTAAATGGATGATTTTTGGAAATGTGAAATATGATGTTTTCAAAATGGAAAAGGAATGTTTTTCATAAATGTTAATCTATGGATACACACCTCTCTAAATCGCTATCATAAGGGAAGTTGCGCGCGTTGTGGTGAAGCCCCCTTGTTAATGAATGCAGGGTGGATATAGTCCCTAGGCCATGTGAGCGCTTGTGATTGTATATTTTTCTGCGATGGGTAGGAGATTTCGGGTGTGGTCTTGACTATCCCGCAGGCACATGGTCGCTTCCCGACGTTTCGATAGGATCCCAGGTTGTCTTGATGATAGGCCCTGGAAGATGATAGCCATTTAGGGGCGCGCACAGTGGGGAAACCCTGATGGGTGGTCTTAGAATTGTTATATATATATATATATATATGATTATAACTATTCTAAATGAAGTTGGACTTGATGTATGATGAGTGCCATAAAGAGCACAATAAAATGCCATAAAGAGCATGAGAAAGTGCCATAAAGAGCACGATGAAATGCCATAAAGAGCATATAATGATGATTATATTCCTGATAAGGAAGGGATTTTTACAAAATGTATAATTGAGATAAAATGCCACAAAGAGCATAGAAACTACGATTATATTTCATGATAAGGAATAAAATTTCGAAATGAAATAGTATATGATGAAAGTAATTTGGTAAACATTTGATAAAATGTTGTATCATTTATATATTGTTCCTAAAGAAGAATTAGGAATTGTGCCATTGGATGATGGATGGGCTTATTTTTATATTCCTTGAGTAGTTGTAGATGTGACCTCCCACCCTTATGCACACACATACATTTATTAATTATTTAGTGCAAAGGATCTAATGGATCTCGACGATCAACCTTGCCTAAGTAGTAGTGTATCGGGGAGGTTCCTTGTTTGGATTTCGCTTTGTGAGACACCCCATGCACGAATAGGGCATAGTGTTGAGACTGGGGAGAAGTTAGCCCTTAGTAATTAGGGTTAACCAGAACATCTCATAATATTGCGCTAGGTTTTTGCTAGATTGAGAGGTGAGAAATATTACTATTATCTGCGAGAGAATTACGCATTTAACTGTCATGCATTTTAGTCACATGGTAATCATATCAAACCGGGCCCGGACCCGTACCTATATTTCTTTGTTTCTACATATTCTTTGTCGTTACAGGTTCTCTACCGCATGGACACCCGTGTTTACATTTCCATTCCAGTTGTCATGGAGCTACAACATATTGCGAATGTTGTAGGTTACTTGTATTAGACGCTTCTTTCTATTGTACTCTAGTTATGTTTAGTATATTTATTCGGGCATGTTTTGCCCAAGGTATTGCACTCATTCATTATATTGTAAATATTGAAATGTAATACTCGATGTAATTATTTGTATTGGTCTGTTCACCGACAGCTTATTCGGTGATATTTATTATATTATCATTCTTTATCCATTGATTTTTGATATCCACTGTTTTTGCAAATGGGATTGTCTAAGTGTTTTTTTTTCTTTTGAAAATTTTAAATTTGACAGTCTGTTTTCTAAAATAGATTGGTGGTTATATCATACTATTATTTTAATCGACAGTGATGCTGAGAATGGACCATCTATGATTCCTGTGATTATTAAAGTATTGGGCTGGCCACCTATTATTTCAGTAGGCGGGTTGTCACATAAGCTTACTTGATATATGTTTGTAATGATTTGTTATGCTTGTTGTGACCCACTTCGGTTTATTAGGTTTTATTCTTTTCCTTGTCTATCCCGGACAAATAAAAAGAGGGGAACGAATTATGAATTATGGGGGAGTGAGACTGTGAATTGCTTGATTTGATTTGATAGTTTATTTATGTTTGCCTCATTTTAAACTCGATACGTCACAAAGGTATTTGCTTTGTTTATTGTGTGTAGGACTTTAATAAAGATCTGAAAAGAACACAAAAAGAAAAGCAAGGAGATTGGAAGATTTGAAGGATGAAGATTTTTGAAGACTTACATATTTAGTATCTTTCCAGTTTTTTTTTCATGGGAGGGTATTAGAATTGTATAGGACATTTGTTGATAATTCGGATATTTTTATTTTGTACCAGAATAGCCATAAGGGGAGATTTGTAAGGACATATTGTAATACCCCGTATTTTTATGCAATATTAATTTGGGGATTTATTAAATTTAATGTGAGTGAATTATTTAATAAAAATCCAGAAATTAATTATGTTATAATTATTAATGTGACGAGAGTTAGTAATTATGGGAAATTTGTTGAATATTACTAATGAGCAAAGTAATATGTAATATTGGTTATATTTAATGTCACGAGAGAATGAAATGACAATTTTGGAAATTTGAGTCGGGACGCGCCCATGTCGCGTCGGGACTAATTATTGATAAATAAAAAGTGAATATTTTATAAGTTGTTCGTATGGTCGTTTTGAGTGCGTCAACGCGTCCGAAAGGGTCGAGATAGTCAGAAAAGTGTACCCGGGGGTATAGTTTGGGTCTCGGGGCGTTTTTAGGCCTAATTGGTACCCCAGGAGGGCGTTTTGGACATTTCACCTTTTTGGGTAATTAAACCCACGAAAATCAGAAACATATATCATCCATTTAGGTTAGTCAGCTAGGGTTAGAAAACTCAAACACAAGTGACGGCCATAGGAGAGGGTAGAAGAAAGCTTCCAAGGCAATCCAAGGCCCCAAAAGTCATCCGTTTTCACCACAACCCACACCAACGCGTAGAACGCACAACGGGCTACGCAACCACACCAAAAACATCTGCAAATCAGAACGTCGAAAATCCCAGGCAAGTGTTTATCTTGCTATTTTCGTTGGTGCAATTTCCATATTAGTTTAGGAATGATTAGGGATGAAATATATGGAAGAAAACCCAAATTGTGATAGGAATTTGCATGTAGTAAAGACTTAAACCTTATTCTGGAAGTATCTTGTGATGTAGACAGATAACCCATGAAATTATGGTGTAAATAAGAAGGAAATTCTGGGATAAATCATATTAGAAACATGAGTTAGAGATTTTTAGGGTTCTTGAGTTTTAAATGAATTATGGCATGATTAATTAATCCATGTTTAATGATGTAAATTGACATGTTTTACTTTGAAAATACCTGATATGATGATATAAGGTTAGTAGTATCAATTCTGGGGTGTTTGGGATTAGAAAATATGGAATTGGTGTAAGTTTGGAGATGAAACCTGTAACTGCAATTCTGCAGATTTCGCAGACCTGCTTGATCGATCGATCGAGCCTAGAGCTTCGATAGATCGAAGGTTCAATCGATCGAGCCCCAGACCTCGATCGATCGACCCCTCCTGGAAGACTTCTATTTGCCTTTTTAAATGATTTAAATTCAAATTGTCGTGATATAATTCTTGGGCATACTTAATAAAATGAATTGGGAGACCTTAAGGACTAGTAGGGCATACGAATAAATGTTGGGATCTTTAATATTCGACGAGAATGGTATTTATGGGGTATTTACTTTAGGGTTGGTAAATTTATGTATTAAAGGGTGAGGTGCGTAAGAGAGTTACCTTGAAACATAATAATGACACCTCCTGAATTTTATACTTGTGAGGATAGAGTTCACGAGTGTCGCGAATTGAGTTGGAGAAACCCTTCGAGTTAAGGTTAGTGACGAACCCTTATAAGAATACTTAATGTGAAAATTAAGGATAAATATTGTAATTATGGATGATGAGAGAAACCTATATTGATATAATAATAAGTGGTATATTTATATGGTTGTGTATGCATTTATTATATACGTGTGAAAAACGTACCCGCGCTACTTGCTATCCCTGAGGTTACCGCGCTGGGACAGTCTTATCTCGATGGGACCTTTATGGGGGATATTGACTTGTACCCTAGAAGATAGATATCCTTGGTACAGGCTATCAGACCGATAGTTCAGACGGTCCTAAGAGACGTGAGGGTATGTACTGACCTCTTAGAGACTTGGAATCTATGCTTCGCCTCAATCTTATTTGTGTATATATGTTGATACAGTTCGAGAGTGATTTCGAACTTGTATATCCCTTAGTGTGAGCGATGCGGGGATTGGATAGCAGAGTATGCCTGCACCATAGTTTGTATGTTAGTGCCGTTAGAATGTATATATTATACGAGTGCTTAATATATATATTTGAAATTTAGGAAATTTAAACTGTTGCTGTGATATGGTAAGTGAGAAATAATTCTGGACTATAAATTGGAAATACTTGTTTGAAAAGTATAATATGACACAGGGAAAACTTTATAAATTAATGAAGATAAAACGGGAGTTGTGCTACTAATTGGAAGTATCTTTTTAAACAATGATATTATTTGGTTTTGAAATCTTATGAGTAATTTGAGATAAACTAAATTGTTGGGAAGGTTAGTGTGATAAAATGATAGGATAAGCCGTTGGGAATGTTAGTGCGATAGATGTGCACATTAGAAGAGAGGTGAGAATTTCTCCAGAGAGTGTCGTACTAATATGTTGTTTCATTGGCCTGTATCAATTTAAATACTTGCTAAACGAATTTTAAATCATACACACTATCGGTCTCTGACCCGTTTCTTTTTCTCTCCCTCTCTCTTGTATATACATGTATGTATTACAGGTGCCCAGCCACAGGGGCGTCTTGCTTAGGATCTCTTGGAAGGAACGCGCTGCAGCTTAGGTGGGAGTTGCAGGTCTCTTGATTAGACGACTTCGTTCATTCGGATCCACTCTTAGTACTTTCATCTAGTTGGGCATGTGTAGCCCTTTCCATTATTCCGTTGTTATTGGACATTTGCATTTCAGTTATTTCCAGTATTGTTACTATGGGATTTATTCAGTTTGGATGTATGACCTTAGATTTCGTATGTTGACATTCGATTGACGAATGTATTAAATTATTGGACTATGTTGCAGAATTTAGATGTGGTGTGATTCTTACTTATTGAATGTGGTTAAATAAAATAAATAAATAAATAATTTTTCTTTAAATAAAATTTGGAAGTTATGTATGAAAATGGTTTTGACACTTAGCTTAATTATTTAGGGTGTTAAATTGGAAAAATTATTTTTTTCGACAGTGACGCTGAGAATGAACCAACTGTTTACCTTGATTTAATTTAACAAAGGAGCGATCGCCCGGTATTTAATTAGGCGGGGTGTCACAGGTGGTATCAGAGCATCAGGTTCTAGTGTCCATAGGATCTGTACGGCTTATTTCGCTTTCAGCTTAACGTTGTTGCTATAGAGCCCTATTTTTAGGATTGTTGTACTCTTGCTTTTACGTTTATGTCTTCAGCTATTTGAGATTTGATAATAACTGTAGACTAATAAAAAATTTCACGTTTCAGATGCCTCCGAGACGTGCTCCGAAGGATAGGCGTGCCCAGGCCGAATAGCCAGCAGTTCCGGCATAAGGCACAATGAATGCAAATGAGGTAGCCGCCATTGTTGCACAAGTGGTGAATGCCGCACTAGCAGTGGTTCAGTAGGCTCCACCCCAGGTTCAGGCAGTGGCGCTAGTACCAGCACAGCTTCCATCTGCATGGGAGAGGGTTTGGGATGCTTTTCAGAAAGTGCATCCCCCTGAGTTCTCTGGTAGCTCCGATATTGTCACAGTTAGCCAATGGAAGAAAGACATCTAGTGGCATCTCCGTATGTATGAGTGCACCGACGTGCAAAAGTAATTATTGGCTTCCTTTAAGCTGGTGGGAGCCGCTTTGAAGTGGTGGGAGTCCACTACCACATTGGAGGAGAGGGACACGATCCCTATTCAGTCATTTTGGGAGCGGTTTGACCGCAAGTATTTTCCACCCGCCGTGCAGACTGAGATGAGGCGGAGATTACTGAATCTGAAGCAGGAGAGTCTTAGCGTAGCGGAGTATGAGGAGGAGATCACGAGCCTTCTCACCATTGTGCCGGATGAGGCAACTACTGAGAGCAAGAAGATTATGCTGTTTGTCGACGGGTTAGCTTAGAGGATCCGTCAGCACCTTTTTGGGAATTTATCCCTGAGTAATCTCACTGATGTACTCAATGTCGCGTTGCTACATTGCCAGGATCACCGCTTCCATCTTCAGGGAAGAAAGAGAGCAGGAGAGTCCAGCCAGCAGGGCAGGGCCGGGGGTAATAGTTCCATTGGGGCACCATCTCATAGACAGACTCGTCAGCACGACCAGAGTTCCCATCAGGGGAACCATGCTAAGCGATTCCGTTCAGGTGATTCTAGGCAGGGATTTGGGGGTTATAGGCAGGGTCAGCAGGGCCAACCTAATCATCAGGGCCAGCAAGGACAACACCGATAGCAGGGTCAACAGGGCCAACAGCGTGTTCATCAGGGCCAGCAGGGCCGTGGTCAGCAGGGTCAGAGGGGAGGAAATTTTAGAGGCCGATGTTTTAGGTATGGAAAGCACGACCATAGGCGCCAGGATTATCCAGAGGGAGAGAGGGCCCCACAGCAGCAGGGTGCCCATAATGAGCCACAGAGGCCACTATTTCCACCTGCCCTCCCAGCTCTAGCCCAGGTGCCAGCCCTACCAGCCATTCTAGTAGCTCCAGTGCATCAGGGGAAATTACAGTATGGACGTGTCTATAACGTCCATCAGGCAACTGATCCACAGGCACCACCCGCGATTGAGGGTATGTTTCCTATCCATGGTACGATGGGTCGAGTTTTATTTGATACGGGGGCAACGCATTATTTTATAGCTATGCATTTTGTGAAGGCCTTAGGGTTATTAGCCATAGCAGAGAGCACAGTGACTTGTGTAGACTCACAACTGGGGAGTGGGTCCCTTATTTTCTTTATATGCTGGGGAGTGGGGGTAGAGATTGGTAGCTTGGTATTACCTGCAAACATGTTAGTTTTAGACATGCACGAGCATGCTGTGATTATTGGTATGGATTGGCTCGCAGCTTATATAGCCATGATTGATTGCTTCTGTGGGAGCATTATTTTTGCCATTCTGGGGCAAGAGATGTTTGTAGTGGCGATGCCTCGCCCAGAGGGAGGTTCGACCGCTCATTTGTATTACATAGAGGAGGATACCTCTAAGGAGGTTGTGATTCCCTTAGATTCGATCCCAGTTGTCAGGGAGTATTCCGATGTGTTTCAGGAGATACCAGGCCTACCCCTCAGTCGAGAGATAGACTTTGGTATGGATTTATTGCCAGATACGATACCTATAGCACGCCTACCATACCGTATGGCTCCGGCAGAGATGCAAGAGCTACGAGATCAGATAGAGCAGCTGTTAGGTCAGGGCTTCATTCGTAGGAGTACCTCACCTTAGGGCACTCCAGTTTTGTTTGTGAAGAAGAGAGATGGTTCACTGAGATTGTGTGTGGACTACCGGGAGTTGAACAAAGTCACGATATGGAATAAGTATCCGTTGCCTCGAATCGATGATTTGTTCGACCAGCTGAGGTGAGAAACTTTCTTTTCGAAGATAGATCTGAGGTCGGGCTACCATCAGCTACGTATTAGAGAGCAGGATGTTTCAAAGACTGCCTTCTTGATGAGATATGGGTCTTACGAGTTCAAAGTGATGCAATTTGGTCTCACAAATGCTCCAACCGTATTCATGGACTTAATGAACTTAGTATTAAGAGAGTTCTTGGATCAGTTTGTCATCGTCTTTATAGACGACATTTTGATATATTCACACTCCAAGGAGGAGCATGCCGAGCATTTGAGGCAGGTTCTTCAGACCTTGCGAGAGCATCAGTTGTATGCTAAGTACGAGAAGTGTGGATTCTTGTTGCGAGAGGTACAGTTCTTGGGGCATGTTGTTTCTCAATAGGGGATAGCACTTGACCCGAGTAAAGTATCGGCGGTGAGGGAATGGGGACAACCCATGACACCGACGGAAGTGCGAAGTTTCTTGGGGTTAGCCGGATACTACAGGAAATTCATTCGGGGATTCTCCAAAATAGCGGGTCCATTAACGAACCTGACTCGCAAGGGGGTACCATATGTTTGGGATGATACTTATCAATTGGCTTTCGACAAGCTGAAAGACAAGCTTACTTCAACACCAGTTCTTGCTTTACCAAAGACGGGTGTAGAGTACCTGGTTTACACCGATGCCTCTTTACGGGGACTGGGGGGAGTACTTTAGCAGGAAGAGAAGGCTATAGCTTTTGCCTCCCGCAAGCTTAAGCCGCATGAGAAGAATTACCCCACCCACGACCTGGAGTTAGCAGCGGTCGTCTTTGCATTGAGGATATGGAGGCACTATTTGTTGGGAGAGAAATTCTTTTTGTTCACA
The DNA here is from genome assembly GCA_949130495.1 of Sambucus nigra. Lineage (NCBI taxonomy): Eukaryota > Viridiplantae > Streptophyta > Magnoliopsida > Dipsacales > Adoxaceae > Sambucus > Sambucus nigra. The sequence goes on from OX422213.1 coordinate 53,858,424, forward strand.
GACCATAAGTCATTGCAGTACCTATTCACTCAGCGAGAGCTGAATATGCGTCAGCGCAGATGGCTAGAGTTTGTGAAGGACTACCAGTTCGATATACAGTATCATCCAGGAAAGGCCAATGTAGTTGCTGATGCATTGAGTCGTAGACCGGTAGACGAAGTAGCAGACGTCTGTAAAGTAAAGTGGAAAGAGTTGGGTCACCAGGATGCAGTAGCTCGTTCTTTCATATCCGTGATGTCAGTCACACCCGAGATTGTTATGAGGGTAATACAGGCTCAGACCACAGACCCGTTTTTCCAGGAGCAGATTGTACGACTTCTAGCCGAGGGCGCTGAGTCCTATTCTGTTAGTTCCGATGGAGGTTTGCTGTTTAATGGGAGGTAGGTAGTTCCTGAAGGGGATGAATTACGTCATGCAGTGATGACCCAATCTCACGGGTCTCGGTTTGTGGTGCATCCTGGAGGGGATAAGATTTACCAGGATATGAGGAGGCAATACTGGTGGAGTGGGATGAAGAAGGGCATTGCTGAGTTCGTGTCCAAGTGTTCTACCTGCCAGCTGGTGAAGGTATACCATCAGAAACCGTCAGGGTTACTTCAGCCATTGGAAGTACCCACGTGGAAGTGGGAGAGCATTTCCATGGATTTTATTACAGGGTTGCCTATATCACAGCGGGGCCATGACTCTATCTGGGTGATTGTAGACCGTTTGACCAAGGTGGCTCATTTTCTGCCGGGGCGGACAGACTATACCACGGGTCAGTATGCTCAGTTTTTCATTGCTGAGGTTGTCAGATTACATGGGGTACCCCTGAATATTGTGTCGGATAGGGACAAGATTTTCGCATCACATTTTTTGGAAAGCTTTCAGGAGGCTATGGGTACTGAGTTGAGGTTGAGTTCAGCTTATCACCCACAGATAGACGGACAGACAGAGCGTACTAATCAGATATTTGAGGATATGCTACGCATGTGTGTTCTTGATTTTGGAGGAGGTTTGGAGCCACATCTTCCACTGGTAGAGTTTTCTTATAATAACTCTTATCAGTTCACGATTGGGATGGCTCCATTTGAGGCTTTGTATGGCAGGCCTTGTCATTCCCCAGCTTGTTGGATCGAAGTGGGCGATAACAAGTTTCTAGGACCAGAGGTGATTCAGGAGACCTCCGCGAGGATCGAGATGATCAGGAGTCGCATTCGGGTAGCCCAGGACAGGTAGAAGAGCTACGCCGATGAGAAACGGTTCTTCCGAGAGTTTAGTGTGGGGGACCATGTGTTATTATGTGTATCTCCTATGAAGGGAGTGATGAGGTTCGGGAAGAAAGGGAAGTTGGCTCCGAGGTACGTGGGACCATTTCCCATCATCGAGAGAATTGGGCCGGTTGCATACAGGTTGGGACTGCTAGAGCATTTACATCGCATCCACGATGTATTCCCCATCTCGTCATTGAGACGATATCTTCAAGATGATATTGCCCATACTCACATTGCGATAGATGAGATCGACTTACAGCCTGATAGCTCTTACGAGGAGAGACCGGTGGATATCCTAGACTATAGTGAGAGGAGATTGAGGTCAAAGATAGTTCCACTTGTACGGGTCCAGTGGGAGCACCACAATGTGGAGGAATCCAATTGGGAGCGCGAGACAGATATGCGCGAGAGATATCCAGAGTTGTTTTTACCAAGTATGCCTTATTTTCGGAATTTCGGGATGAAATTCCGTTATTAGGGGGGTAGTATGTAATACCCCGTATTTTTATGCTATATTAATTTGGGGATTTATTAAATTTAATGTGAGTGAATTATTTAATAAAAATCCAGAAATTAATTATGTTATAATTATTAACGTGACGAGAGTTAGTAATTATGGGAAATTTGTTGAATATTACTAATGAGAAAAGTAATATGTAATATTGGTTATATTGAATGTCATGAGAGAATGAAATGACAATTTTGAAAATTTGAGTCGGGACGCGCCCGTGTCGCGTCGGGACTAATTATTGATAAATAAAAAGTGAATATTTTATAAGTTGCTCGTATGGTCATTGTGAGTGCCCCAACACGTCCGGAAGGGTCAAGATAGTCAGAAAAGTGTACCCGGGGGTTTAGTTTGGGTCTCGGGGCGTTTTTAGGCCTAATTGGTACCCCGGGAGGGCGTTTTGGACATTTCACCTTTTTGGGTAATTAAACCCACGAAAATCAGAAACATATATCAGCCATTTAGGTTAGTCATCTAGGGTTAGAAAACTCAAACACAAGTGACGGCCATAGGAGAGGGAAGAAGAAAGCTTCCAAGGCAATCCAAGGCCCCAAAAGTCATCCGTTTGCACCACAACCACCACCAACGCGTAGATCGCGCAACGGGCTACACAACCACACCAAAAACATCTACAAATCAGAACGTCGAAAATCCCAGGCAAGTGTTTATCTTGCTATTTTCATTGGTGCAATTTCCATATTAGTTTAGGAATGATTAGGGATGAAATATATGGAAGAAAACCCAAATTGTGATTGGAATTTGCATGTAGTAAAGACTTAAACCTTATTCTGGAAGTCTCTTGTGATATAGACAGATAACCCACGAAATTTTGGTGTAAATAAGAAGGAAATTCTGGGATAAAACAGATTAGAAACATGAGTTAGAGTTTTTTAGGGTTCTTGAGTTTTAAATGAATTATGGCATGATTAATCCATGTTTAATGATGTAAATTGATATGATTTACGTTGAAAATACCTGATATGATGATATAAGTTTAGTAGTATCAATTCTGGGGCGATTGGGATTAGAAAATATGGAATTGGTGTAAGTTTGGAGATGAAACCCGTAACTGCAATTCTGCAGATTTCGCAGACCTGCTTGATCGATCGATCGAGCCCAGAGCTTCGATCGATCGAAGGTTCGATCGATCAACCCCTCCTGTCAGACTTCTATTTGCCTTTTTAAATGAGTTAAATTCAAATTGTCGTGATATAATTCTTGGGCATACTTAATAAAATGAATTAGGGACCTTGAGGAGGAGTAGGGCATACGAATAAATGTTAGGATCTTTAATATTCGACGATAATGGTATTTATGGGGTATTTACTTTAGGGTTGGTAAATTTATGTATTAAAGGGTGAGGCGCGTAAGAGAGTTACCTTGAAACATAATAACGACACCTCCTGAATTTTATACTTGTGAGGATAGAGTTCACGAGTGTCGCGAATTGAGGTGGAGAAACCCTTCGAGTTAAGGTTAGTGACGAACCCTTATAAGAATACTTAATGTGAAAATTAAGGATAAATATTGTAATTATGGATGATGAGAGAAACCTATATTGATATAATAATAAGTGGTATATTTATATGGTTGTGTATGCATATATTATATACGTGTGAAAAATGTACCCGCGCTACTTGCTATCCCTGAGGTTACCGCGCTGGGACAGTCTTATCTCGATGGGACCTTTATGGGGGATATTGACTTGTACCCTAGAAGATAGATATCCTTGGTACAGGATATCAGACCGATAGTTCAGACGGTCCTAAGAGACGTGAGGGTATGTACTGACCTCTTAGAGACTTGGAATCTATGCTTCGCCTCAATCTTGTTTGTGTATATATGTTGATACAGTTCGAGAGTGATTCCGAACTTGTATATCCCTTAGTATGGGCGAAGTGGGGATTGGATAGCAGAGTATGCATGCACCATAGTTTGTATGTTAGTGCCGTTAGAATGTATATATTATACGAGTTCTTAATATATATATTTGAAATTTGGGAAATTTAAACTGTTGCTGTGATATGGTAAGTGAGAAATAATTCTGGACTATAAATCGGAAATACTTGTTTGAAAAGTATAATATGACACAGGGAAAACTTTATAAATTAATGAAGCTAAAACGGGAGTTGTGCTACTAATTGGAAGTATCTTTTTAAACAATGATATTATTTGGTTTTGAAATCTTATGAGTAATTTGAGATAAACTAAATTGTTGGGAAGGTTAGTGTGATAAAATGATAGGATAAGCCGTTGGGAATGTTAGTGCGATAGATGTGCACATTAGAAGAGAGGTGAGAATTTCTGAAGAGAGTGTCGTACTAATATGTTGTTGCATTGGCCTGTATCAATTTAAATACTTGCTAAACGAATTTTAAATCATACACACTATCGAGATCTGACCCTTTTCTTTTTCTCTCCCTCTCTCTTGTATATATATGTATGTATTACAGGTGCCCAGCCACCAGGGCGTCTTGCTTAGGATCTCTTGGAAGGAACGCGCTGCAGCTTAGGTGGAAGTTGCAGGTCTCTTGATTAGACGACTTCGTTCATTCGGATCCACTCTTAGTACTTTCATCTAGTTGGGCATGTGTAGCTCTTTCCATTATTCCGTTGTTATTGGACATTTGTTTTTCAGTTATTTCCAGTATTGCTACTATGGGATTTATTCAGTTTGGATGTGTGACTTTGGATTTCGTATGTTGACATTCGATTGACGAATGTATTAAATTATTGGACTAAGTTGCAGAATTTAGATGTGGTGTGATTCTTACTTATTGAATGTGGTTAAATAAAATAAATAAATTATTTTTTTAAATAAATTTTGGAAGTTATGTATGAAAATGGTTTTGACACTTAGCTTAATTATTTAGGGTGTTAAATTGGAAATTTTATTTTTATCGACAGTGATGCTGAGAATGAACCAACTATTTACCTTGATTTAATTTAATAAAGGAGTGATCGCCCAGTATTTAATTAGGCGGGGTGTCAGACATATTCTCCATCATGTCCTTAGTTCCTAGTTTACATCGTGTATGGCGTATCCCGTTCGAACCGTCAAAGGAAGTTCACGTTCACACGTTCAAGAAGATGGATCCGAATGTAACATATCTTTAACATCTATGAAACATGAGGTGTACATTGGTATGTATTTTATTTTGAGTTGCTTAGATTTATTACTAAGTATTGGGATTCTTTTTATAAACTGGTTTTTGTCAAAAAGAGGCATTTTTCAAGCATACAATGTTTTCTGAGATACCTATAAGCAGACTTTAAAAAATAATATTTTTTCATTACTATTGATCAGATGACATAGCTATGTCATTCAAACGACATTAACATGTATTGAGACCTCTGTCATTTGATGACTATAATCTCATTTGGATCAAGCGAACCTGTATTGTTTTGATTTTTAATGGTTCATTTCTTAGGTCGTTCAAACGACATCTTAATGTTGTTCTAACGACGTTCTGCCCCCTCAAAATTTTAGTGTGCCTATAAAAACCTATTTCGTGAACGTTTTGATTAAGACTTTCATTTACGCAAACCACTGAACTACTGCAATATAGTCTTCACCTTTAGGGCAACAACACTTTTTATATTCACACAAATTATCCCAATTACTTTTGTGAATCATCTTTGGAACCCAAACACTTATGTCACGAATTTTATTCTTGTGAAGTGTTGTCTCTACTACTAGACTTGGGGATACTCGAGGGTATTAAATGATGAAGGAGAAACTGAAGTTCTTGTGAGTCTCGAGGGAGTCATTACTGGTTCAAGGTTGTGGTCTTTGTGGGTTCCTGTGAGAATTCATTGTAGCGTTTTACTTTTAAGTTTGTAAGTTGAGATTTACATTTTATTAGTGAAATAAAGGTTTTGCCCTCTCAGAATTTTTCCTGAAATTGTTTGTTTGCATGCTTACTGATGATACGAGAAATCGTCCACTTTTCGTTCTCGTATTAGTAAGTCAAGAGTAAAGTGTGTAATAAGTAAATAAAGCAAGTAAATAGGGAGAAGACAAGATATAGAGTGGTTCAACCACTAAAATAGGCCTACGTCCACTGTGTTGCTCCATTCTCATTATATGCATTACATTGTACAATATAATCATGCCTAAATAGGCGTACAAGTATTAGAATAAAGGGGAGTACATGATGATAGATGATTTTGATGTGCCAGAGTGATGGTTGCGAGGCGGATGAACAACCCCCAAGTTGTAGGCTAAAGTTGTGTAGAGGGAATAGGTACTGTAGATCTTTCCCCAGGTGTGTCTAGAAAATACCCTTCTTTTTGAGGTGTGGTCCTCTATTTATAAGAGATATGTTCACGTGCAATGGGCAGGTGACGCACAAATTCTGGAGTTATGATGGAGGGGGATGTGGCTTGTAAGGCATACAACCTAAGTGCCGCATCCTGTAACTGGCAAAAGAAAAAGGTGTCGCGCCCTGGACTGAGTAGGTCCATGGCACATTGACAGTGGTCGCGCCCCTTGACGAGGGGCCGCGCCCTGTATGAAATAGAGATTGCGACATGTAATCATGTGCATAATTACATTCTATCTGCGATAGGTTGCTATATTTGTACTATTAATAAGCCCCCAAGTCATAGTGCCAAGAGAATTCGATTGGGGCTGCGTCTTAGTTAAGTTTTCTTATGTGCCGCGGTAGTTTTCTAGGAGATGATTCATCTTTCGCGCTCTCTTATATAAATTTTTTCTGGCCGTGGACTTCATTACGTTTCCAAAGCTTTGAGAGCAAATCGAGAGCGAATTTCTGCACGTCCATCTTCATTCATTTTTCAGCGACCCTTTGAGGCTATGCGTGGCGGTTCTAAGGTGGTGTGAGGCTGAGCATTGCTGGTTTCTTCATTTCCAGGTAATTTTTCAACCAATATTTGTAAATAGTTTTCGTATCTTGTACTTCCTCTTTGAATATACAAACACATGAGCTTCTGCATTGCTTGATAGAAAACTAGGTTTTAATTGAATACTTTGCCATCACGCATGAATGATAAAATTATTGTAATAATTGTTTGGATCCCATGAAATTATACAATTGTTCTTGCTGTTCATAAATAAACTCTTCGTATTCTGTGTATTCGATCTTAAAAAGGACTAAACATTAGATACCAAACTGTTTAAGAGAGAGACCGCGACATGGTAGATTATCAGTAATTTAGGGGTCCCCTGAACTGTCTTGGACCTTATTCATGGCATACAGTGGGCGATGGCCGCGACCCCCTAACTTCTGAGATTTATCCTCCGTGATACTTTGATGCATATCGACCTTTAGTAATTTTAGAGATGGCTGTGGCAACAGATCTCTAATTCCATTTGAGACCGTTGTCGCGACAGTGTAAGTTCCCTTGCTGATATACGAGGTGGGTGCGACTAGTAGGGTCAGAGGGTAATCCCTTAGGTTCAATGAATAGAGTTGGTAGTGTTTTAGCCTATTAATAACTACGTTAGGGAAATAATTCTCACCAAACAAATATTTACTATTCGTATAAATAATCTTCACGTAGCTTCTTAAAGTCTTTTTTAAACCATACTGGATGCGGTCCCTAAGTACGGACTCTACTTTTCAGGTACTGTTATAGCCATATGAGATTTGACCCAGAGGAATTTATGAGAGGCTTTTAGGCAAAGCATTTTGGAACTTCTCCTCCTGAATTGCCTTCCGTGCCTCCTCTGAGATCAATAGGGCCTTGCCAACTGAGGGATTGCCCTAACTACATGATACTAGACTCAAACTCCTCAGACTCTGCCCACAAGAAGGATTCTGAGTCTACAATGGAGGAGGAAACCAACTCTAGTAATCATCCATTGGGCATAGGAGATGATGCCGCGGGAGTTAGGGATACCCCAGCTAGTCCATCTGGGAGGGTTGAGAGACCCCTAGTTGCGCTTGATATCCGCGGCATCATGACCCAAGACTGGGTTGACCAGGTGGTCGAGGCCTTTGAATTTCTAAAAAATTTGATGTGCTCAGAACCTGCCGTAAACCAAAGACCTTGCATAGTTCTAGCTAATGATGGAGTTTGCTTCCCATTTCATGCATTTATTTATGGGTTGCGACTGCCTGTTCCTGTTCCCATCCATCACATTTTCCAGACGATAAAACTGGCCCCATCCCAGATAGATCCCAATGGTTGAAGGGCTATACTTTTCGCGATTGTTCTTTGGGAGAACCAGTTCAAAAAGCACATTACTGCCACGGAGTTCTTTCATTTCTACCACCCAAAGTAAAACTCCGTGAAGTTCGTCGAGTACTACTACTTCTCTATCCGCTGCAGGGAAGGGACCATATACTCTGGGAGACCGAGCAGTGTAAAGAACTGGAAGGGAAAGTACTTCTCTCATAGGACACTACCACGAAGGCCGCACGGAGGATGAAGAGGGCCCTTGATGCAGCGAACCTCAACAAGCTAGTGGGAGAAGACCACGATGACCTGGAGGACTGCGGCCTCCATAGTCTTCTGAGGGTAAGTGCTTAGTGTTTTCTTCTATATTCTTTTGCGTTCCATATATTGTAACTAACTTTTTAATTTTAGGCCGCGGATGTCATGGTGGCCCAGAAGAGGTAGTATGAGGCTCTCTATTAGCTGAAATAGGCCACGAATAGGGTACACGCCGCTGACTTGGAGGCCGTGCGAACTTCATCATTTGAAGCCAGGAAGAACTCTGCTGTCGCGGCCCTCCAAGCAGTCCAAATGGACTTAGCTACTACAAAAAATGCAAGAAAGGAAAATTTCAAAGAAGCTGCCGAATCCCTCAAAGCCTCCCAGGCTCAGACTGTAAAAGCTACACGGGCCGCAGAGATTTCAAATAATAATCTTGTACTACTACAAAATAAGTACAAAGATATGGAGGTCAAGTCCTCCCAAGATGCCATAGACCATGCCGCGATAATAAAGAAGATGGAGGCAGATCATGGCGATGCTCTTCAGCTGGCCATTGATCGTACTGTGGAGTCATTCAAAGGCACTAGGGACTTCTTCCTTATCAATAATATGGCCTACCTCCGCAGCTTCCAGGAGACAGGTCATAGGATTATAAAGAACTTCCCAAAGACCAATTAAAAGGTTCTTTCTTGAAGACTGAGTGATGCTAAACTCCAAGAATGCATTGCTGAGCTAAAGGTCGCAGATGAGGAAAAAGCTAGGCTCAGAAAAGCAGTTGAGGCGGTGGCAGCGGACGAGGAAACTGAGACTGCCACGGATGGAGAGGAGGGTGATGATCAAGATGATACATCCTCATGATTTTGATCATTGATACAAGGTTGCATCCTTTCTATAACTTTACTTTTGTAGTGGCTGCGGCCCATTTTCTTGTAATCTTAGCTGATAATATAAAGGCTGCGGCCACTTTTACATGCCCTATACTTGAGTAAATGTTTCAATACTTGCATGCCTTTTCTTTTACTGACCGAATATATAGCTTAATCTTTGAGATTTTCTTACTTGATTGAATGAGCCTTCTGCGGCACCAATATATAAATGTTGTGTAGACATGTGGCTGCGGCCACTCTTCTTCAATTTTTAAATTCCTTCCGTCTTTGTTGTAGAAGGCTGGGGTATCGCGGCGCTTTAGCCAAAGCATCAAACTCTGGTATCTACAGCCATACTCATTGGGCTGCGGTGCATTCGTACTCTATCGAGCACTGTGGACCATTGGGTCACTGATTGCTTCAATGCTTTAATTGAAAAACTGTTACTAAAGCTGTTTAATACAAGATTAAATTATTTAAGTAATTCCGAACTATTTTTTGAAGAAACTCTTTTCTAAAAATCAAATCAGTTTAATCACAAGAGGTGTTTAAAAAATATGCACGAGATCTGTATAAGATTTGTTAACAAGATTTTAAAAACAAAACTAAAATAGTTTTAAATCAGCACACTAAATAGAAGGGGATGAGGAGATGTAGAAAGATTAAAGACAAGATATTTTTAACATGGTAAAACCTCAACCAACTGAGGAAACATCCATGACTCCCTCTACGGAGAAACAAAAATCCACTAAAACAAATACAGCAGTTACAAACTATATAACACACTTGCACAAAAATCAGACCTATACAAGTTTAAGAATGTACCCACTGGTGTCCTTATAACTTTTCTACAGTTCTGATTGTTGATGTTGTTCTACCAGTTTGTTAACATCACTTTGTTCCAATCTTTACGTCGACTTTTGTATCAAGATCTTATTACCAACACTTTCAGTGTTGTAGTGTGTAAATGTTTGTGATGGTGATCTCACTCATGCATGCACACACTCACGCTTATATTTACAAACAACCCTAAAAATTTACAAATAAGATCTATATGCTGTGATTTTCAGTTTCTCTCTTCTTAGGAAACTTTGAACCTTATTTGACCTTTAATATTAACCCAGAATCCACGGCTATCTTGCTCAGAAGACGTATCAAGATCTTAATCAATGTCAAGGTTTTGAAAATAATTTTGAGATTCAAAATCACCAAGTGCGATTCTAACTAAGTCAAAGGTCTTGTTTCAAAAGAACTAGAAACAGTAAATATTATTGTTGATTTTGAGTATGAAAACATTTATAGAAAAGAATCAACAATAGATTTATCAAGATGAGAAACTATAAATCAATATTTAGGCTTGATGTAACATAAAATGCTTAGATCTATGATTTCTACGAACAAGAAACGCAGATCTATCTAAATGCTAAAGCTGGAAACAAGATCTTAACATAAAGAGGTTACAGCACGAAACATCTTAACAAACTAACTCTCAAACACTCAAGGTTGTGTATGGTATATAACTAATTTTGAAGATATTAGGGTTTGAACGATGTTTTGGATGATTTAGGGTTAGGTTTTCTAACTCTCTCTCTCTCTCTTCTCTCTGCTCTTTCTAGAACTGACAAAATGACAAAAGCTTCTAAATGGCTGAGAGTAAGGCTCCTTATATAGGGGGCTGAGAAGGTTCAAGAATGAGGCTACGATTTAGTCTTTAGCTATTGACTTTGATCCAACCATATAAGAGAAGCGGTGGATTAAAACATATTTGATTGGTTTGAGAGGGATTCACAGGGATTAAGACATAACGCATGTAGATTGTTGATTAAAACAATCCAAAGGCAGGAAATGAGCAAGGCTTATGTCTCACAGAAGAAACACAAATCGGACCGATATCAGGCTGACAGGTGTAAGGCTGAGATTAAAGCTGAAACGCGTGTTTTGAAAATAATTACACAAACACCTATAAGTTTTTTTCTCTTTCCATTTCTACCCTAGTGAACTTCCAGAGATAAAATCATCAATTCAAAATTGCAGATTGACCCCAAAACTTTTAATTCCATTTTTAATTTAGAAAAAAAATGTTTTAAAAATCATTATAAATTTCCAAAAACTTATTAAAATTCAAATTAAAGGAAATTAATACATACAGTACGAACATAACCAATTATATGCAATATGCAATGTAGGAATGCAATACTAATGTGTGTGAGTGTTGGTAAATATACATTAGATCAAGAGGAATAAAATGAAGAGAAGGATTAAGGCTCTTTGGTTTCTAGGATGGGACTCAATTTTGTTTCTATTTCCGAACTAGATGAGTAGTTATACAATATAGACTCAAGTGAGTCAAGAGTATAAGGTGCTCCGATCTCCCCCTTGGGAAATATGAGACAAAATATCATTTGAGTCAACTTGGACTCGTTGGGAAACAAAAAGAAAAGAAAAACCTATTTCTATACAAAAATTCTATCTACCCATTTCCTAGAACCGAAAATTACATAACTGGACTAAATACAATTCAATACCATATTACAACTTTGAACATAACAGAGAATAACTGTGAAAAACTGTACAAAATCCTGCAATTGATCACTTGAATCCTACAATTAATCACTAAGAACAAGCTCTTTAGAATGTGTACAAAATAAACGAATTCTTATAAGACTCAAATTTCTCCCCCATTTTGTCTCAAATGGATAAAGGGAAAAATCATGTAAATCCAATAAATTATTCAGCACACACCATTCCAATTGATTTACGCAAGGCAATAAACCTATTATAAACCAATGGTTTGGTAAACATATATGCGAGTTGCAAATTAGTAGGAAGATAATTGATTTCTAATTCCTTAGTCTCAACTAATTCGCGGATAAAGTGATGCCTTATTTTTTATGTGTTTTGTTCGCGAGTGTTGAACAAGATTTTTAGAGATATTGACCGCGCTTTGATTATCACAATAGAGATGTAATTGTTCTTCTTTAATACCATAATCACTTAGCATTTGTTTAAGACAAAGTGGTTGAGCACAACAACTATCAGTGGCTATGTATTCAGATTCAACAGTGGATAATGAAGTGCAGTTTTGTTTCTTACAATTCCAACCTACCAAATTATTACCAATATAATAACATGCGCCTGATGTGCTCTTGCTATCGTCAGTACACCCTTCACAATAAGCATCGGTGTATCCTATTATAGTGTTAGGTATATCATTGGTGTACCAAAGTCCTAAATTTAGAGTGCCTTTAATGTACTTGATAATTCTTTTAACACAAGTTAAATGACTCTCTTTAGGATTGTTCTGGTAACGAGCACAAACTCAAATAGTGTACATAATATCAGAACGCGAGGCAGAAAGATATAGTAAGGTTCCAATCATACTACAATAAAGGGTGGGATCTACGGGCTTCCCTGTTTCATCCTTAGACAGTTTGACAGTAGTACTCATGGGAGTTTTAGCATCTTTTGCACTTTCAAGGCCGAATTTTTTAATAATCTCTAATGCGTATTTTGATTGCGAGACAAATAACCCTTCTGAATTTTGTTTGACTTGAAGACCTAAGAAAGATTGTAACTCCCCCATAAGAGACATTTGAAATTCTTTATGCATAATTTCAGAAAAACATTTAACTTTTGAAGGGGAAGTTGATCCAAAGATGATATCGTCTACGTAAACTTGAGCTATAATGATATGTTTGTCAAAATGTTTGACAAAAAGGGTTTGATCATTTCCACCTCTCTTAAAACCTTTATCTAAGAGAAAGTTGGAAAGGCGCTCATATCATGCTATTGGCTCTTGTTTTAGGACATACAAGGCCTTCCTAAGATGAAAGACATAATTTGGATATTTAGGGTCAATGAACCCTTTTGGTTGTTCTACATAGGTCTCCTCAATCAATATTCCATTAAGGAAGGCAAATTTGACATCCATTTGGTAAAGCGTAAAATGTAAGTAGAAAGTTATGGCAAAGAGAAGACAAACGGATTCTAATCGAGTAACGGTAGCTAAAGTCTCGTTAAAATCTATTCCCTCTATTTGAGAGTATCCTTGAGAAACTAATCTAGATTTGTTTCTAATGACTATCCCACATTCATCAGATTTATTTTTAAATATCCAACGTGTGCCAATAACCTTTTTGTGATCAGGCCTAGGTACAAGATACCAAACATCATGAATGACAAATTGAAGAAGTTCATCTTGTATTGCAAAAATCCAATGAGGATCATTCAATGCATCATTAACATTCTTTGGTTCCACAAGGGAAACAAAACATTCATAATGAGCATGGTTTCTTAATTGTGATCTTGTACGCACAGGTTCATTGGGATTAATAACAACGTTCTTTATGGGATGGTCTTTAGCAACCCAATTAGGTACTTCAGGTGTCTCAATTAGTAAAGAATCATCTTTTTTTGGTGAGTGATTTTCTAAAATATTTTCAGACTCTACCACAATAGTTGGTTCTTCAGTCTTACTCTCTATGGTAGTGTCTCTTACAATTACATTTATGGATTCCATTATGGCCTTAGTGCGAAGGTTATAAACACGGTAAACTCTACTATTAGGAGAATATTATAGAAAGATGTCTTTATCTCCTCGAGTCTCAAATTTGGATAAGTGTTCTCTGCCTTTGCAAACATAACATGTACTACCAAAAGTTCTAAGATACTTATGATTGGGCTTCTTCCCATACCAAAGTTCGTAAGTAGTTTGTTTAGAATTCTTTCTAAGATAGACCCTATTAATAATTTGACACACAGTACACATGGATTCTACCCAAAAATACTTAGGTAAAGTCTTGGCATGAATCATATCACGTGCCATCTCTTGAAGGGTACGATTCTTTCTCTCAGCTATACCGTTATGTTGAGGAGTTTTAGGAGCACTAAATTCATGTTTACGATTATAGTCATAATACTCTATAACACCTGTATCTAAGAACTCTCCGCCTCTATCACTACGAATCCTATTTACCTGAGCGTCTTTCTCATTTTCAATTCGAAGTAAAATCTTCAAAGTGGTTTGAAATGCGCCAGACTTTTATTTTAAGAAAGCTACCAAGTAAATCTGGTGAAGTCGTCAACCATAACAAGAATATAACTGTGTCCACAGAGAGTAACAGTTGAGAAGGACCCATAAGGTCCATATGGATGAGCTCCACGGGTTTAGAGGTTAGAATATCTTTGACTTTCTTATGAGGGGACTTAAAAAATTTTCCTTCTTGATAAGAACCACAAACAATGTTAAAAATAGGTTTGATCTTAGGTATCCCTTGAACTATTTCTTGAGACGACAATCTACTAAGATTTTTGTAATTTATGTGACCCATACGATTATGCCATATCACATTGTCATCCATTCTGGCAATGTTACAGACCTCAGCACTATTTTGAACTGTATAACAATTGTCCGGAGTCCTATAATTATGCACTCACCTTTTTCATTTAAAATTTTACAATTATTCTTTGAAAAGGTGACATTATGATTTGAGTCACAAAATTGCGAGATACTAAGTAGGTTTGCCTTAAGACCTCTTACGAGAACAAAATTTTCAAATAAAGGTAATCCTTCTTCTTGGAGTGTTCCTTTACCAATGATTTGAGATGATACAATAATAACTTTTCCACCAGAAAAGCTGGTTTTGTTTAAAAAGTTTGGTATCATCCCCAGTCATGTGTTTTGAAAATACAGAGTCTAAATACCAACCAGATGGAGTGTGTTCGGCTTTTAAATAAGTAATAACAATATTACACTTCATCTGGGGTAATATCTCATCTTTTCTAATCCAAACAACTCTTGTTTTTATTTTTTGCTTATTTGCTCTTAATTGATAAAATTTGCGAGCATTAGATTTTTGTTGAAAAATGTTGTGCGCATGAGGCTGAATTTTATGGAAAGAGATAGCATTTGGTTTAGAAAGGATTTTAGGGACCCTTCTTGGAAATGATCTTTTAGGTTTAGTCTTTCTCCTTCTATAGTTAGAGTTTTTGTCAGGTTTTCTAGGAAGAACATAATTGTTATGACTTCTCCTGGAATAATTAAAGTTTTGATACACAAGAGAATTAAAGATAGGGTTGAATATACGTCTATAGTAGCATCCTTTAAAGGGGTGACCATATAGATCATAGTAAGAGAAGTATAGATTGCTCGACGATGGTATCTCCTAAAGAAAGTCTCTAAACACACGCTTGATGAGTTTTTGATGTTGAACCTTATTCCTAGGGAGTATAGTTTGAAAGACCGAATCACTCTTCCTAATATGGGGCAGACGTATTTAGTCTTAGGTGCACTTTCACACTTAGAGTAACTTAATTCCCCAGTATCAAACTTAGATTGGTTTTTGTCAAACTCATTTTTCAGAGAATGAAAGTCTGGGCAAGTTTCTACAGGTCTTTTGCCTCCTCACACAAACTTAATTGGTTCAAAAATTTTAGTTTGAGTCATCAAATTGGGGCAAAATCCTATTCCAGTTCGATCATTAGAATTGGTTTTGGAATCAGTAACAAATCCATCAAAATAGTTTGAATTATTTTCAAATTTAGCAAATTTTTTTAAAACTGTTGCTGTCTTTTCTTTAGATTGTTCCAATTCTAATAATGTCCCTTTATATTTTTTCTCTAGGGTTACATTTTCTTGGATCAAATTCTTCAATTTTTGATCAAAAGTTTTAATTTCATTTTCATGAGTTAGACATTGGGTAGTATACTCTTCAGTGTTAAGTTTAACCATCAGACTTAGGTCTTCTAATTTCTTAGTCAGATCTTTCACTATCTTTTCTATTTTCGTGCTTTTCTTGAGAGTTTTGGCATAAAGTGTGTGAATGTGAGGGAGTTCTTCAGTGTCCGAGTCACTAAGTGCAGTGTGTGAAGTGACCCCTAAGGATTCATTTCATTAACTCACGCACCCATGGACATCGTCATTATCGCATTCCCTTTGACTCACACACCCCGTGGTAGAACTAAAAATATTCTCAGAAAGTAAATCATCTAAACCAGTAGCAGCGTGATTCACAACAGCAAGAGTAGAGTTACTATCATCATTCTCATACATAGGCATATCATCATTGTATATTATCTTACAAAAGAAAGACATGGAAGGATAAAAAACATCAAAAGATTCAGGTTCCTCATTCTCAGAATCACTATAATCATCCCACATTTTGCAGATGTTGGCCCTAGTATGTTTATTGACAGTGTTCAGTTTCAGTCTACAGTCTTGTGCTATGTGTCCTAGTTTTCCACATCTAAAACACTCAATGTTCTTGAAATCTTTGTTGGGTCTCATGTCCTTGTGATATTTATCTTGACCTTTCTCATGATGTTTGTAGTTAGACTGACTTGGATAATTTGGCTTGCCTTGTCTGTTTGCCAATTTATTTCTAAATTTGATAATTTTCTTAAATTATTTTAACATCAAGGCAATTTTATTATCCAAACTATCTATATCACATTCCTCATCAGAATCATCAGTGGGAATGGTAAACTCAGGTTTCATCAACTCTAAGGAAAAACTCAGGTTGGAACTAGTCTGTTTCCTATGGGACTAGGTCATTTGTTTCTTAAATTCTAATTCCATTTTCACAGTTCGAAGTTTACTATTGAGTAATTCAGGAGTGAGATTTTGATCACACATTTCCTCAATAAAATATCTTTTATTATCAAATTTCTGTGGTAATGACTTTAGAATTTTATATACAATTTCATGTCTGTCATAAGTTATCCCATTAGCATACAGTTTGGTCACAATGTCAGTTAATTTCATGTATAAATCATCGAAGGTTTCAGAATCAGACATAATTAGTGAGTTATACTGCTGAACAAGCATTTGAGTTTTAGCATCCTTAACTCTAGTGTCACCCTCATGTGCAGTGATCAATGTATCCCAATCTTCCTTAGAAGTGGAACAAGATGAGATCCTTTTGAGCTTATGTTCATTTATGGGCATAAAGATAGCATTCTTGCCTTTGTTATTATTTCGAGAAGTCTTCTTCTCTTCTTGTGTGAACTCACTTAATGCTTTCTTAGCCCTCTCATTAGTTCCTTCAATGGTTGGTTTAGTAGGATAAGAGTGTCCATTTTCAATAATATCCCATACATCATCTCATAAGGTTCCTTGCATTAAAGCAACCATTCTTACCTTCCAGTAAGCAAAGTGGTTTCCATCATAGAGTGGGGGTCTGGTCAAGTTACCAAATCTTTCATTTTTCTCATCCATTGTTCGGATTTTAAGAAAACAATTTCAGAAACACAAGACCTTTTAAAAAGATTTCCAAAGCTCTAATACCAATTGAAAAACTATTACTAAAGCCGTTTAATACAAGATTAAACTATTTAAGGGTGGTATCGCACCAAGTATGCTAGTAGTTGTTCTAGAAAGAATCTAGGGACGTTAGGAGAAATAAAACCTAAACTTTTATGACCTTTGGAGTTTGAGATAACATAACATATAGGTGACTATATGTTAATGTTCGTATTAACTTGTTATTAAAAGACTTTATGTGTAACCAAGTTTAGTAGGTTTTTTTATTTGACTGCTTGGCCCGATTTTATAGGGGAGCACTTGTTTAATATCTTTATGTGTAGAACCATACAATGGTATGTGAGTCTCGTTGTATAAGTAATAAAGGGGATATCCTTCACGGGGAACGTACGATGTCGATTGTTTTGGTACCCCAATAATGGAGAGGGCTTTATTGTGGTCATTTTATCCCGAACATTATGTGTTAATACACGTGTTATTCTGTGGTGATCAAATAGGAGGATCCTTTGTATAAATTCAATATGGGCCATATGATTGGTGTGAAGGTGTAATGATTATCCATCATTGATTTTTTGGTGTTAGAAGTGAGGGATAACCTGTAACTCTTCTTAGTACACGCGAGTGAACCCCAAAGGCATTACCAATAGGCCTTCATTATGTGTGGGCATGAGATTAGCCAATTTAAATTGCACGTGTCGAGCACCATAGTTATATGTGGATATTATATC
The DNA here is from genome assembly GCA_949130495.1 of Sambucus nigra. Classification (NCBI taxonomy): domain Eukaryota; kingdom Viridiplantae; phylum Streptophyta; class Magnoliopsida; order Dipsacales; family Adoxaceae; genus Sambucus; species Sambucus nigra. Next base: position 53,876,444 of record OX422213.1, read on the forward strand.
TATAAATTGTTTTTCTCCAACTTTATGGCTCTGTGTTGTGGTACTGGAGTTGGTCATACCAGTTTATACATATATTATGTGTTGCGGTACATGAGTTAGTCATACTAGTTCATATATTATGCTAGAGAGGTATATGATTCATATTAGATAAGTTTAATAGTAGACATCTGACTCGAGATTTCTGTAACAAGTTTATTAGAGAAGTATATACTACATTAATGACACGAGATGGTCTTGGTAGTTGTAGACTTGAGACACGTGTTTTGTATAATATCTAGGACTGCTAGAGATACGTTGGATAGTTAGTGAGATGAGCTTAATGTAATAAACTATCATACGATAATTTATTCCAAATAAACTAAATTGGCACTACAATGAGTAATGCTTTTTATTATGCTTCTAAATTTTTATTACTATGGTTAAAATATAAGTGTTATAAAAATGGGACATAAATGTTATACTGACAGTTTTTTGTAATAGAACATTTTTATGACAATTTGTTCAAAAACTGATATAAATGATAAAAATCAATTTTAATGAGAGTTTAAATCAAAATGTTATTAAGTTATAATTTTTTTATTTGTTTATAGTACAAACGCACAAAAATTTCGATTTTGTTAGGACTTTTTTCGATCTTTCCCTCTTTTTCAATGCACATGACTCCCACTCTCACATGTAATTCTCCTCGCATCAATACTTAGTTTCGTGTAATCCCTCCTTTACCCCCACTAAATTTCATATCATCCCTCTCGTTCTCTTAGTTATGTTGCGCCTCACCCTGTCGCCTCGAGCCCGCATATGTGCTTTTTTTCTCCGCCCAGAAACCTTGTCATCGATCGGTCGATACTTTTCTAGGTACCACATGAACTCTTTTACTACATTAATGAGTCATTATTTTTTCCCACTTTCTTTTCATAGTGTAAGTGAAATTCCCTTCATATTATAAGTGTCCTATACAATTTATATTGTTCTTCATTTGTTTTTAACCTAGTAAGTATATCTCCCTATAACCTTTATGTTTATTAGGGGTTTCAAATTGTGTATGCCATATGTTTAAAGAAATGATGAAGTGAATGTTTAATTATATTTTAAGGTTTTTACAAATAAACCCATTTCTCTAATCAAATAAATATTGGTGTGCCTATAATAATCTTATAAGATTTTTATTTGTACCACTTTGCGATTTGGGTATTTTTTAAAGAAGAAATTTGGGTATTATTAACGTGTAGGTTCTGTAGTATTGCGGTTTTCGCATTTTTCAATGTTAGAATTTATGTATTGTTGCATTTCTTCGTATATTCACTACAATACTATAAGATCTCATTATTTTCCTGTTTCAATTGATTAGTATATACGGACATTGATTTGAGATTAAAATATGTTTCTACACATACTTACTTTGGGAGATATTGGCTTAGAAACAACATGTTTAAAAAACTTCAATAATTAGGTATAAAATAGGAGCCACATTCTTAATTGGTGTTTCGATCAAAGTGGTGGATAAATAATTTTTAAAAAGCGAATAAGTAATTGTTGATTTACAAAAAACATCAATTATGAAATTGTTGAAGATATATGGCATTACCAATTTTCCTTGTTAGAGATTTACCTCAATTGTATAACCCTATTATTATCTATAATTTGATTTTGTATATGATTTGGGATTAGGGTATTTTAACTCTTTTAGAAATTTTACAGTTGATTGTATATATGATTGTCTACACGAAGGTTGATTTCAAACTCTAACTTATTTTTTCTTATTTCTCCCCCATCAACTGGATTTGAAATAGTCCACTATATAGGGATCTAAATAGTAGGTCTGATTTGTTTCTACCCTATAATCAAGTTTCCATGTACCCCATATATCTTTATTTAACAGGGCGTGTGGGTATGTATATACTAGAGATTGCCCGTTCCTAAAGGAAGTATTTCAATTTTCTCCATTTTATATATCATAATTATAGCAAAAGTATTGGTTATGTAGCATGATGATGATAAATAAGGAGGAAAAATAGGCAACCAACTAGGTTAAATAAGATCAAACCTCCTACCTGATACACCACACTAAAAAGATATATAAGAAACTATGATTTGATGATTGTTATTCAATATGTATTGATTAGTAGGATATGTCTAGATTTGAATAATTAATTGTTGGGTTAATTAAAGATTTGGTGTTGGAACTTTGGGTTTCTTTTGAATTTTATTTCTAATTGATCATGTGTCATAAGGTATGATCTAGAAAAATATTATAGGTGTATAAAAAATGAAACTTTTTGATTCAAATTTGAGGTTACCCATGTTAATTGGGTGTGGTGGGCCCTTTCCAGTTTTGACCCTTTCACTATGCCCTCGGGCCTCATATTTTTTAAGAACTCACATTGATAGTGTATGCTTATAATAAGGTGTGCCTTTTACAATGGCACTATTATAATTATGTGCCAATATATTTTTTCTTGTGACACAGTACAAGCACCAATAATTATTTAATTTAATTTAATATCTTATATATAGTTAATGGGAATTTTAAAATAAACTATAAATGGGTACACTATTGGTTAACCATGCCCTCGTGATGATGGCACGATTGTAAATTTATTCTTAATTATTTGTGCCTCAAACACACCAACATGATGCGTTTATGTTACATTCGTGTCTTTAACCAATAACGTACATGGTGAAAGTCTTGGAGGGAGGAATAAAATCTCACAACTAATAGATCAAAGTATATGAGTAACATGTTGATATCATTTTGGAGCTTTCATTTTATAATAAGGTATATGATTAACGTATTCAATAGAACTCTATGATACTTTCACCAATGTAAAACATTGGAGAAGGATTTTGACAAAGTTACATAGGCTTTGAAAAATGCGGCGCCTTATGTTTTCAGAAGGTTGCGGTTGGTTATGTTTGTTTGAATTCATTTTTTTCGTTTAGGTGAAAGTCATTCTTTGAATTTTGAATATGGATAATTTTCTACGGAACTATAAGTCAAAATAACTTGTTTTTAATAGTTATTCTTTTATCGTGTGCATCATCCATGGCTTGTTTACTTTTATTCTCAACCCTTTATTTTCTTTCTTAATTTCTTGTCTCCCTCAACATCATATGTCAACCATTAATTGTGTTTTTATAAACTAAAATACCAGTTTTTAAGTGAGTAATTACAGATGATAATTCATTAAATCTATCAAGTACAATTATAATTAATATACACATGAGTTTAAAAAATCCCTATATCCATGTGGCAGTAACAAGTTATTATTTTCGTGTGAAGTGTTCTCTAATATTTTTGGTTAATGAAATCTAAGAAGATAAATATTGTGATTCATTTTTATCATGTATTGCGTCCCTGATATATATTGTACTTTTCCTAATATTTATCTAAACAAAAATGTTTTATTTCTTCAGGAGTTAGAAATGCATGATAACACTTAACCTTAAAGCAACCATAATATATAGACTTTTTAATATCCACAAGTAACAATTACCATAATAGAAAAATACAAAAATATACCATATAAACCAAACTACATTGTTATATCTTATAGAATGAACACCTATAAAGCAAACTAATTCGAGACATATACTATTGGCATGGGGGTGAGAATATTTGAGTTTCCTAGAGTTTTCTTAATTACGTCGGTTTAAAATGGTTTTTAAAAAGTATACACAAAACTTTGGGTAATGAAATATACATTTGTTGTTTCAGGGTTTTGCCTCAATTGTTCCTTCATATGTTTCTCACGATTTTCTCATTTTCGCTCACTATTTAGTAACTTCCTATGACGATTAGCTCGTTGATTCCTATATGTTTGAGGTATGTTTCTTTTTTTTTCCTCTAATATATGCAACCGATATTTTCTAATTTAAGTAATTACATTAATCCCTTAATTCCAACCATTTTTAAAATATATAATATTGAACTTTAAATCTAAAATTTTATTTGCCTTTAATAGTGATTAGAGAGAACTGTTAATTAGGACTACTATTAGCTTGATGGGTATAAGGTAGTCCATTATACCGTTTGTTTTATACCACTATACTTGTTCAAGTAGTTGTAATTTAATATTTTTATGCTTTTGGTACTATCTTCTACATTTTATAATGTAGTTCTATTTCATGTTTGGTAGAGTATTTGCTCTAGCATGGATAAGTCTTAGATGGATAAGGATAGATTATTGAAAGTGTACATAAAAGGAGTTGAACAGTTCATCAAGTTTGTTGAAGATGGTGAAAATGATTTGTAATGTGTCTGATGCCCATGTAGTGAGTGTGAGAATATCTATTACCTGAGTTTAGAATATGTAAATACCGTTTGACGATAATGGGTGTTGATCTAGTGTATATTCTATGGACATGGCATGGGGAAGATATTATTAGCAAATTGTTGTCAAATGAATGTATAGAGGAGAATGCTAGCGGTGGTGATGATATGTATACTTTATATGATGAAGTGAACACGATAGAGTTAGTTGAGGCTATAGAATATAATACCATGGGAGATCCTGATAAATTTCAAAAATTTCTTAAAGATGCCAAGAAACCATTATATAAAAGTTATAAAATGTATAGAAAGTTGTCGGTAGTAGTGAAGCTCTATTATATCAAGGCCAATATGGTGGGACTGATAAAAGCTTCTCTTATGTGCTAACATTGTCTGCATATATTCTTCTAGAAGGAATTGAGTTTCATGTATCTATTATATGGGCTAGGCATAGCTTATAAGATTTTGGGATTGAATCACTACACCAAAATGACAAAATTGTCACCTTTCAGTCGGCCACCCTTGTCAAGGTCATTGACCGTGACAAAAAATACGCGTTTTATGTCACTGTCATTGACCTTGACACGACCGTGACAAAGAATTGTCGCGGTCAATGACCGTGACAAGGGCGTGAAAAATTTACTTGTCACGGACTTGTCACGGTCATTGACCGTGACAATTCTCTAAATAATTTTCACGGTCAATGACCTTGACACGACCGTGCCAATGGTTCTAGAAAAAAACCGTTCCCCCTTCTTTTTTTCGTCCCGCCATTCCCTCCCTCTCTCTCTCTCTCTCTCTCTCTCTCTCTCTCTCTCTCTCTACTTTCAGGTTTAATTCTCTCTCTCTCTCTCTCTCTCTCTCTTCCATTTATATATATGTTTGTGTGTATATATATGTGTGTATGTGTGTATATATGTGCGTGTGTGTGTGCGTGTGTGGGGGGTGGGGTAGGGTGGGGGTAAGGGCTGGGGGTAGGGTGGGGGGTAGGGGTGGGGCAGGGTGGGGTAGGGTGGGGGGTAGGGGGTGGGGCAGGGTGGGGGTAGGGGTTAAAAATGTAAATAAATAAGTAATTTTCTATAAATTTCCAAAAATAATATCCAAAAATGTAAATGTAAATAATATCCAAAAATAATATCAAAAAATGTAAATGTAAATAATATCCAAAAATATTGGATAACAATTTATTTTCATTCAAAATAAATAAGTAATTTTCTACAAATTTCATAAAAAAATGAAGGCCGGCTTAATATGTGATTTAAGTGTGAAATAATCGCTATATACTTATACTAATGGAGAAAAAAACCATATATGGCGTTTTTTGTTGACTTTATATGGTGAAATAATCACATGACTTTATATACATCAAATAAAAGCATGAAAACTAAAAAACTACAATAAGGGTTAAAATGGCATCCGAAGTTGCTAAAAGCATGAAAAATAAAATATTTTTTAAGATTTGTGGTGAATAACTAAAGTTAAAAGAAGTATTACTTTAGTCATTAAATTACTTTTTGAATTCGGGCGATGCGCATAAATTTGTAGTAATTGTCTTATAATAAAGATCAATTAGTCTATTTTGTTGAAAAATTTGATCAAATTGGTGAGCCCTTCATATTTTAAAAATGTTGTTTTTATTCCTATTTAACTTTTCTTTCTATACACCCCTAATTATATTTAAGGTTTAATAAAATAGGAGTTATAGAAAGAAAAGTGTGGTTTCCATAATCTTGAAAATTAAACAAAGTTTATAAAAGTAAAGATGCTGGTAATACATCAAAGATAAATTAATAAGGACTAAATAACAAAACGTGTTCAAGTGTATAACAAGAAAGAAAATGTGGTATTTAGATTGGGTAAAATTCTTAAAGTAATGTTAAGGGACTAAAAGACCCAAGACAGCTGGCCAGTAAGTCACGGACCGAAAAATTTATGACGGGTGATGAAAGCCCGTAAACATGTTGGGGTGGGGGTGGGGGTGGGTGGGGGTGGGGTATGATTTATAAAAAGCACAAAACAATAGTAGAAATTCAATACCTGAAATTAACATTGAGATTATTTTAAATAGACAGTCACTACTGTGTGAGTGTTTAAATTGAAAGAAGATATGAGAATTTTATTAAAGATTTTTCTGGGGACTTGTTATACTAGAACTTTTATGAACACTAAGTGATGAAAATAGTCCTTAAAATTGAAAATATTATATCTGTACTAATAACATTTTTTTACAGCAAATGTCTCCTTCAGATATTAAGGCGAAGATGATGATGATGTTTATGATGATGTCGTCTGGGATCGATGGTAGTGGAGGCGACGAGGGATCTTTCGCCCATAGGCTCCCCAAATATGGGAAATATGGGATTACCATCGAGAACAAATCGGAGATATTAGTGAGATCCCTCGTTCTGCTAAAGACGGTCATCGGCCCGGGGTTTATGAGTTGGAAGGAGGTGCCATATGAGCTCAAGTTAGCTGTTTGGGCAGCACTACAGGTAATATATTTATATTTATATTTATATTTATATGAATATTTCAATTTCAATTTCAATTTCAATTTCAATTTCGATTTCATATTTATATTTATATTTATATTTATTCGCAACTAACATTGTATTTGTTGGACATGAACAATTCAACTTTGATCCAAAGCTACGCGATCCCGTGTTGGAGCAGATTAGGGAGCAACTCAAGTCGTGGAAAAAAATATGCGGGCACGATACATTGGGAAAACACGAGAGTCGATTATCCAATGGCGTGAATCTGTCCCCCCCAGGAGACGATCTCATTGGCACAATGGCAGAAGTTCATTGACAATGAGATCGAGGATCGACAATTGGCATCTCGCCAATCGGGGAGAAAAAAATCGGGCAAAAAAGACGGACGTGCACTACTCCGGCCGGACCTCTTACGCCGAGGTGGAGCATAGGATGCAGGTAAAATTTAATTTTTCTATAACTACAAAAATATATTATTCTTCATTATTTTACTTTGCGGGGACGAAACTAATTTTACTTTACTTTATTTTATTTCAGGGGGTAGGTAGTGGGCCAGGGGGTAAGCCACATATGCTCGATACTTATGTGTCTCTTCTAATGAAGAAGGAGAAGGACAAGGAGGTGTCCCCAAGCGTCGTGGCCACGATTGTAAGTAATCCGACAGTTTAATTTTTGTTAATTACGTTATAATTTTTTAGTTTACTTATTTTACTAATCATGTGCTTTTTGTCGTTTCAGGAAAAGCTTAAGGAAGTGCATGAGTCGTAGTCTGATGCCGACAAGGCATATTTGCCATAGATGCACTCAGCCAAGTGCTTGGCTCTGATCGCAAGGAGAGGACAAGGGGTGTGAGCTCGCGGGTGGCCAAATCTATGATCATCGGATTGGAGACGAGCGACACCGGGTTGGCTCGAACGGTGGATTCACACGACGCGAAGCTGTCCCATTTGGAGGCGACAGTCCAAGATATGTACGCATTCATGAAGCGTACGTTGGGCGGAGACCGTAAAGGGAAAGGGAAAGGGAAGGAGAAGGCGGCGGAGGAGGAGGTGCAGGAGGACGAGGTACAGGATGACGAGGATGTTGACCTCGCTGCTTCATCACCGACACGTTCGTACTTCGATGATCCACTTCCCTTTTTGGCGCCCTTCAACAGACCAATACTGACACTTGGTTGACCGAGCATGTTCATATTGGACGTATTTGATGGCCAGCGGATAGGGCGGGGGTTGAGGGACCCGAATATCGTCTAGGGTGGAATAGTTCATGGACGTGCACTTCAAGAGATGGAGTCCAGGGTGCTCGTCACCCATGTCATACCCGGGAAGGAGAACTCCCTATTGTGGTTGCGCGAACAATACGGCACGAAGTATATTAGTGGGTGCGTCAATTCATATGTCGTGTGGCCTACTCACCTCCTCAGTTTTAACAATACACCAGACATGTAGTGACATTGTTTTAAGTTTGAATTGAATTGAATTATTTTAAGTTGTTACATTTGAATTATATAGTGATGCATATTGTATCTATTTGAATATATATTTTCATTATCATTAGTTTGTTTGGATATATGATGTTTGGATACTGCTGGGCAGTGGCAGTGGCCATACTGCCCAGCAGATTATTTTAAATTCTGACCAGAATTTTCATGGTCATTGACCGTGACAAAAGTTGTCACGGACGTGTCACGGTCATTGACTGTGACAATTTTTTTTAAAAAGGGTCACGGCTTTGCCACGGTTATAAACCGTGACACAAAATGCGAGTTTTGTGTCAAGGTCAATGACTGTGATACGACCGTGACAAAAAAAGTTGTCTCACCTCGAAATGTCACAGTCATTGACCTTGATAAGTTGGATTTTTCAAGGTCAATGACCTTGACAAATCGGCAGATTTTGTGTAGTGAATATAAGAAAACAAATGCCTGTGCCAATGATTACTTACTATACAAAAAATAGTATACTTATTTATCATCATGCCCTAAGTGTGGAGCTTCGAGATATAAGGTAAAGACAAATATTCTTGAATAAAGATAGGATGAGAAAAATAAAGGTGTGATAACTAAAGCATAATGGTATTTTACACCTATCTCGCGATTTTAAAAGGTGGTTTCAATATTTATAGCTGATAAAGGATTTCACATGGCATGCGAATGGAAGGGAATTTGATGATCAATTGTGTCCCTCGACAGACTCACCGATGTGTAAGCTAATCAACAATTAATGGACTAAGTTCGTAAAAAATTTAAGAAACCTTTGACCAACACTTTCACTTGATGGAGTTAGCCATTATAGTTACCTTAACAGTAAGTATAGTTATTGGCTTGTTATGTTGAACACATATATTATGTCATAATTGTTGTGCATGCAGAGGAAATTCCCATTAGTGACAATGTTGATATCAGTCCCACGACAACCAGGCAATGACATAGATATTTATTTAGAACCATTGATTGATGATTTGAATTATTATGGGCACATGGTGTTTGGCTTATGATGCACATGGACAAGAATCACTAACATTGAGGACCATGGTCTTATAGACAATTAATGATTTTCATGCATATGGAAATTTACGAGGTTACTGTGTCAAAGGATATTTGGCTTGTCCAATATGCAATGAAAATACATACTCATAATGGTTGAGACACCATAGTAAGTGAATTTTTACTAGGAACCTAAAATACCTTCAAGAAAGCCATCCCTTTTTATATCAAAGAAAGGATTTTAAAGGTGAGAAATATCTTTGATCACATCCCGAACCACTCAGTGGATAATGAATATTAATGAAGGTCCGGGACATTAAGGTTTCATGTGGAAAGAAAAATGTGAGTTTGAAGAAATAAACATCACATGAAACTGGTCAAAAGAAAAAGGATTATCAAAGAATACCAGTCAAAAGAAAAAAGATTTAACATCAAGGATGAGGAAAAAAATAGGAATGTAAACAATGACTATGCTATGAATTGTTAGAAGAAGAAGTCAATTTTCTTTTATCTCGATTATTGGATCCATTTACCACTTCGACATAACTTGGATGTTATGAGCATTGAAAAGAATGTTTGCAATAATATTATTAGTAATTTACTTAACATTACGAGAAAAATAAAGAGGGGGTTAATTTTCACATGGAGAATGGTCTTAATAAAGGAATTGGCACCAGAAATTAATGAAAGCGATACTTACATACTGGTAGCGTGATACACATTGTCAGGGGTAGAGAAAATATGGTGTGAGAAACTTTACATGAACTTAAGGTCCCAGATGGATACTATTCAAATGTTAGAAGTTGTACCTCGATGGAATATTTGAAATTTTATAGTCTCAAGTCCCATGATTGTCACATCCAAATGCAGAAAATACTTTTGGTTGCAACATGAGGTATGTTTCCCAAACATGTGAGATATGCTATTATATGAATATTCTTCCTTTTCAATTCTCTTTGTGCCAAATTAGTAGATCTGAAAAGTTTGAAACAATTCCAAAAGGACCACGTGGTAATACTACGCCTATCGGAAAAATATTGTCCACCATCATTGTTTGACATAATGGTCTAGTTTTCTTTAGATGGATGCACTCACCCGAGAGATGAGTGTATTGAAAACATAAAGTTTCATTATGTAGTTCATGATAGATGATTTTATAATAATTTTATAGGTATAACTTTCAATATTAATAGCATATCAAGGTGTTGAAGGGATACACGAGGAATCAAAATTGTTACTAAGGTTGCCCAGTGCTATATCCTAGAAGAAGCTATTAAATTTTATTCAATGTTATTATCCAAGGTAGATTCAATTGGCATTCCTCAGTAATAAATGAAGAAAAACCTATTAGAGGAGTGATATCGTTTAAGTCGGCCATTTATCCTTATATTAAGCACATCTTTATGTATTGCATAACACGAATGATGTAACACCTTATATAGATTAAGGATCTGGTGGCTATTTCAAAATTTGAACTTACTTTAATTTTTTTATGGTTAATATGGATTGTTAATTATTTGATAACTTGATAGGGAGCATGAGAATTACTTAAAAAGGAGAACCCTTTTAAATCAAGAAGTAAGAGGTGGTTAGAAGATGAGCACAATCAAACTTTTAAAATTTAGTTACGTTTAATGATAACAATTTACTTAATGATTTATATATTTTATTTATATTCGACATAAGTTTGACTAAAATTAAAAACAAGTAGGTAAAGGCTGAGTAACAAGTCCGGAATAATGATGTCTTCGATGCCTTAGATTAGGTATCTCATGGACCTCGTCAAGATGTAATAAAATTCCTTGGTTATGCTATTAATATGGGACATTTTCAAGACAAAGATCTAGATGCCATGCATGTCACCCAAAATAGTGGAGTGAGCATAATGGAAAAAATATTACAAGTTCCAATTGAAAAGGTTATTAACCTAAAGCGTACATATATAATTTATTACGGTGTGATTAATGATATTTTGTTGCTCGACTATTTATCAATAATATTCCACTATTTAAGTGTGATTAGGGGGACAAAAAAAATAGCATCAATATAGATGATCTTCGCTTCACATTGGTTGATCTTGGTAGAGTTATGCATAAATCCGACACTTTTATCTTGGCCTTTCAAGCAAAGCATGTATGTTATGTGCCTAAGCAATTGCATGATAAGTGTTCAATCATTCTATCAACTCCTCAAGAGATTTATTATGATGAATCGAATGATGATGAGGTCACTAATTGTTATGCTGGCGATGGAACTTGTAACAAATTACCAAACATTTTATCGGTTGATATCATTGATGAATATCCATTAAATTACACACCTGAAGATGATGAGGGAACTTGGATTGATTCTCGGTGTTGGTCAGTCTTTCACGGTGTTTTCTGCATTTTAGTTGTCAATTTGGGTTGTGTGAACTCAATGTTCCCATACATACAAATAGTGACATAATAACGGACATGCATATGAATTATAAATCTAATACACTAACAGATCGAGGTATCACAATTTAATGTTCATAGGAATCTATTACTATATTCTTGGTTTTGTCAAATGTCCTATGGATTGCTCATATTTACTCTCTTATGTATTACTTTGATAGTTATGTTTGTTAAGTAAAGAACCAAATTACCCTTCTTAATTGTAAAACCAAAAAAGGTTACATTTTACTTCAACATTTTGATATTCTTATCTTAAAGAATGAATAACTTAGTGACAGCCATAAAATTTTGGGTTGACATACACACACAAACATACTTCTTTCTTATCATCGGTTGTAAATGGATTTTTTTTTTATAAAAGCTTAACACTTTTCATCATTAATGCGAAGGAGGTTGAAGCTTGAAGTCGACATTTTGTGTATCCACCGTTAATGTGATAAGGTCAACACTTTCAACTATTAATGGAATGTTATTTCAAATTGCTATCGGTGCACATGTGATGTGTGTGTCAATCATATTGTTACATAAATTTTGGTATTTTGATATATATGTTAGTAAATAACATGTATTTATTTTTAAGGTTCTTGTTATGAATCTACCATGCATGCCCACACGTCTACTATGTATTAATTTGATAATTATGCATGTTAAGTATCGAATCAAATTACCATTCTTAATTGTAAAACAAAAAACAGATTACGTTTTACATCAACATTTGAGATTCTTATCTTAAAGAATGAATAACTTAGTGACGTCCATAAAACTTTGGTTTGACATACAAACACACACACACATGCTTCTTTCTTCACATCGGTTGTAAATATATATATTTTTTTGATAAAATCCTAATACTTTTTGTCATAAATTCAGAGGAAATTGAAGGTTGAAGCCATCATTTTGAGTATCCACCGTTAATGTGATAAGGTCAACATTCAACTATTAATTGAATGATATTTGAAATTTCTATCGGTGCACATGCGATGTGTGTGCCAATCATATTGTTACATATATTTTGGTATTTTGATATATATGTTAGTAAATAACATGTATTTATTTTTTAGGTTCTTATTATGAATCTACCATGCGTGCCCACACGTCTACACACAAATAATCATATTATTGGGATGAAATACGATAAAATCTCTTATTTAAAATACAGAAACAATATCATAGTATAAATAGACTCATGGAAGAATCCCATGGATGGAAAAAGGAAAAATAGAAAAAAATATATTATAAATTTAAGTCCTGATACTTCAGGTATTGCAACAACTTTCTAAACAACCTATATTTAATTTTTTTAGCTATATGCATATTACATAAAAGCTGTAAATAACTTGTGAACGACTCTTCTTAACATGATGCCATTTTCCACACTCCTTATCTACTTGGTGAGTTGATATTATCCTTTCCTAACTTGACAGTAATAGTCTGAAAGGTTAAACTATTTAATCCTTTTGTCAGCAAATTTGTAAGTCGACCTTCAATAGATACAAATGGTGTACAAATTAGTCCGACGTTTAATTTATCTTTTATGAAGTGTATGTAAAACTCAATATGATTGGTATGATCATGTTGTACATGATTATATGCAATATTAGTTCTTGACTTGTTGTCATAATAGAGTCTCATAGGTTTTTTATATCTCATTTTTAAGTCTTCCAGGATTATTTTCAGCCATAAGAACTCATAAAAGCAGTCTCTTTTATTTTTTTAAAGATCCTACCTCTCCATATTGATATCCTCTCTCCATTCTTTATTCCCCAATGCCTCAGATAAGGGTTTTGGAATGGTAACAATGTTAATGTGAGCAAGAAATCTTTTATGATCATTGGACAATTTTTATAGGACATGAAAGGAGACATTGGATATTGGATTCATTTTCTAATACGTTTCCTAATGGAAATAGGCATGTCATAATCACCACCATCTTTGTATTAAGGAACATCTTATCCACGAGACTCATAGTGAGTGATTCCCTCAATGCCAGGGATTGGTTATGTAATAACCCTCGCTTGTGAATAATTTATTTTATATTAATTTACTGTGTGAAGTAATTATATAAAATGTTGAATAATGGAGTAAATATTAATTGAATGAGTTAAAAGATAATATTTACTAGATTGTTGCATATTTACTGGATGTGTATGTAAATATCATCATGTAGCGTTTTATAGTGTCGTGTGCTTTAAACGACATTTATAATTTTAATTGAAGACGGAACTTAAAATGATTTACAAAATTTTCGAATGATAATTTTGAGGGCGTAGTTAGTCTAGGAACATGCGAGATAGTCAAAATAAGTGCCATATTGTATTTTTGGGTTCCAGGCACTTCGGACTGATTTAGACTTAAATGCGTATTTACGAGTCCTTTTAATGGTGAATTTATAATTAGAATTGGGAATTATGGTAGAGACCCGTATAAGTCTTCCAAACCCCCCTTTTCTATTCTTTCCATTACACAATCAAAACCCTAGAGAAGAGAAAGAGAGAGAGAAAAGTGTAGAGAAAAGATAGAGAAAGATTTTTTTTTTTTTTTGAAGAGTTTGGCTTTGGAATCGTTGCTACCGGAAGGAAGATCCGAGACTACAACCCTAAGGCAAGTTTTTACTTGCAAATATATTATCTCTTGTGGATAAATTGTAATGGTAGTTGTATAATTGGAAGATTTGGGCAAACATTAGGTTTTGATACACATATTGGTGTTTAATCATTAGATCTTGAATTTGTAGGATTTAAATGGATTTAGGTAGTTTTTTGAAGTTTAGAAATGTTGTGGGCATATTATCGATGTGTGATAAGGGAAGAGAGGCAAGGATATGAATTTAGTTTTTGGCTTTAGCCTTATAGAGTAAGGATGAGTTTTAGATCTGCTGAGCGCGGTCGACCACGGTCCTAGGACCGATTGATCGGGCCATCGAGAGAGAGCCTACTTTCCCTCGTAAATGTAAATTTTTTGCACGGTCGACCATGGTCCCAGGACCGATCGATCGGCCCCTCCGAACTTGGATTTTTGCTTTTCTCCTTAGATAAAATTTTGAGACGCGGTCGACCGCGGTCTCTTGATCGGTCGATCGGTCCCCTATTTTCTACCCATAAACCCTAAATGTCTTTTAGTTACTTTCTCTTAAGATATGGACTTAGGAACCTTCTTGAATGAAGTAAACCTAGAGTATTGGAGGCTAGCTAGGGTGTATTTATAAATATAAGTTAGAATGAGAGTTGGGAGTTTATATTAGGAAAGTAGTTAGGTTATTTAGAGAGAAATAAAGGTTTCTCTTGTAGAATGTAATAGGTGAGACCTAGGAAGAATTTAGAATGACCTAGCGTGGAGGATTGGAGGGAATCAAACTCTTTCATACCGGATTGTAGAAGGTATATTATTCGAGGAGAATTGTTTTGAGAATAAGTATACGATGCGAATGTATAAAAATGTTCTTCTCTTATGGCTCTGAATAAAATGTGATATAAATTTTTTTAAATGAGACTTAAATTGGTAAATGATAATTTACTTAAACACATCTCTCTAATTGCTATCATAGGGGAAGTACGCGCATGAGGTAAAGCCCCTTGGCTAATGAATGCAAGGCGAATATAGTCCTCAACCATATGACCGGTTATTATGAATGTATTTATTATTCGAAGTGAGGTAATTCCGGGTGTGGTTATGACTCACTATCGAAGGTGTACGGCCACTTCTCGATGTTGCATTAGGATGCCCAAGTTGTCTTGTTTGATAGGCCCTGGAAGATGATAGCCATTTAGGGGCGCGTCCAGTGGGGATACTTGAAAGGACGGTCTTAGAATTGTTATATATAAATGAATATAACTATTCTCTATCAAGTGGGACTTGATGTTTGATAAAGTGATCTTAGATCTAATAAGGTCCTTGAATGCGTTTCCAAATGTGTAATGGAACGATAAAACGAAATAATGTAAAGGATGGAAATTGTTAGTTAATCATACTTATTCTTATTCTCTTGTGTAATTGAATTTAATGTTATGATCATCTATTTTGTCTTAGTTGTGTTATAGATTTTGTATATAGATTCTTATCATTACTTGTGGTAATGTAACTGCTCATATCTACCTTGCATATTATTCACATGGTGATTATATATATAAAAAAAAATAGGCCCTGACCCGTTCATATTGCTTATTTTTCATGAATCTCTTATTTGCTCAGGTGCTCCACCGCAAGGACGCCCATACTGATTTTCCTATTCCAGTGTCCCAAAGCCATAATACTTTACAGATGATCGGGATATTTTTGGATATAGACGCCTCCATTTTTGTACTCTAGTTATGATCGGGTCCTTTACTTGGGTGTGTGGCCCATGCTTTTGTATTTGTTTACTGTAATGTACTATGTAACTTAATTAAATTGTTGTAACTACTTGTAAGAGACTGTTAACCAAGAGATTATTCGGTTATTGTGTTATATATGTATTTTTCAGTTTTATTCTTGTTGATTCTATCCACCTTCTTTTTAAATTGGGTTGTCTAAATGTTTTCTTTAACTTATAAAACAAATTTGATTTGGCAACCAATATTTCTGAAATATAGGGTGGTTATCCTGTATACTTACTATATTATTGTGATACTGAGAATGGTCCATCTACGATTCTCATTATTATTGGAGTATCGGGCTGGCCACCCCTTATTTTGGTGAATGGGTTGTCACATATGGTATCAAAGCATCAGGTTTTAGAGTCTTAAGGATCTGTGCGGACTTGTCACGTTCTACTATAGTGTTCTTTGATATAGAGCCTTAATATTAGGACTTCTTTGTATGCCTATAATTGCGATCTTTTATAAGATATATTATTTTTAAAAGTATTCTAATTCGTTTGTTTCTTCATCTCAGATGCCTCTTAAGAGAGGTCGCCCCGCTAGAAGAAACAGAGTGTAATGGAACGATAAAATGAAATAATATAAAGGATGTTAATTCTTAGTTAATCATGCTTATTCTTATTCTCTTGTGTAATCGAATTTAATGTTATGATCATCTATGTTGTCTTAGTTGTGTTCTAGATTTAGTATATAGATTCTTGTCATTACTTCTGGTAATGTAACTGCTCATATCTACCTTGCATATTATTCACATGGTGATTATATAAAAAAAAAGGGCCCTGACCCGTTCATATTGCTTGTTTTGCATGAATCTCTTATTCGCTCAGGTGCTCCACCGCAAGGACGCCCGTACTGACTTTCCTATTCCAGTGTCTCGAAGCCGTAATACTTTGCGGACGATTACGGGATATTTTTGGATATAGACGCCTCCATTTTTGTACTCTAGTTATGAACGGGTCCTTTACTCGGGCGTGTGGCCCAAGCATTTGTAGTTGTTTACTGTAATGTACTATGTAACTTTATTAAATTGTTGTAACTACTTATAAGAGGCTGTTAACCGACATATTATTCGGTTATTGTGTTATATATGTATTGTTCAATTTTATTCTTGTTGATTCTATCCACCTTCTTTTTAAATTGGGTTGTCAGAATGTTTTCTTTAACATATAAAACAAAAAAAATAAATTAGCAACCCGTTTTTCTGAAATATAGGGTGGTTATCATGTATACTTACTATATTATTGTGATGCTGAGAATGGTCCATCTATGATTCCCATTATTATTGGAGTATCGGGCTGGCCACCCCTTATTTTGGTGAGCGGGTTGTCACCGGTTATGGTTCTTGAGTTTGCATACGTTAAATAGTTGGTTATCTCCTCCTTGGGAATTCAGAGTCTTTCCATGAAGCTTCCACCATTGTTCTCTAGTGTGTCGGGGCTTTTTACAGTATTCACACAACACAGGCTCCTTATTTCCTACTCAAAAATTGGGAGGCACAACATCCTGTACTATTTCACCATTATTGAAACATTCAATATCCTAAAAATTATAGATAATTTGGATAAATAATAAACATTAATGTTTGTATATTGATCACTAAAATAACTTAAAATAGTCCCAAAAGACCACATCCCAAATTTAAAGCCTAACTATATTTAAAATGGTAATATAATAAAACCAACTGTAAGTACAAAATTTCCAATTAAGTCCATTGTATGTATTTGACTTATTCCTGGAACAAAACATTATTTTTGAGTCATAAATAGATTTTTTATTGTCACGATACCACTTAGTTTATGATGTAGAGTTTATTGAAGACGTTGTGGCCAAGCTTCAAAGATTTATCATGACGAAATTGTTTGGTGCACGTTTCACATCTTCATTGCATTCCGATCTCTCAGGTATGAATGCCTAATGTTTACGGGACTTACAAAATGTTTTAGGATGTTTTTTTTATTAGAAAATGTTTTTAAAACATTTAAACTTCGATTATTCTAAGATAATGATCATTTAGAGTTGTGTATATAAAAAAACTCTTGTGTTTAGTGCTTCAAACGACATTGCAGGTCATTCAAATGAGATGAAAATGTCTTTCGAGTGACATGCTTATCTTATTTGAACGATGTGCTGACTCAAGTTTATTATTTAAGGAGTGTTTCTTTCAGAATTTTGTAAGTTGCAGAACCAAAAAATTAGTTTACATATAATACTTTTTCTACACAAGTTTTCTAAGTGTTTCAAAGTTTAAAAACATCCTTAGAGTTTCAAGATCCCAACTTTCATACTCTTATGCTATAGAGATCTTGGTTTGCACTATTGGAGTTTGTTCATCACTTTGAATGTTGGGTTTTCTCGTGAAGAAGCGAAGGAGTTCGTGTTCAACATTGTAGACATTACCAAGCTATATTGGTGGACACTGAGTTATAGGTGGACGCGTGTTCTCTGGAAAAGTATCGTAGAAGGACTTCTGCATGGGCACTATGGAGGAGTGCTGAAAGGATCAGAGGAGCGGAAAGACTTATGGTGGATGGAGTCATTGAGTAAGTCTATCGTTTGTACTTTATAATACCATATCATAGTGATTCTCTGACTTTGGTCATCCAAGATTTTCTCCCTTAGTGGTTTCCTTGTACATCTGGTGTCACCTTTGTGAACTTATTTATTTTACTTGCTTTAATCACCTAGATGCATATTTAGTATTAAACAAAACAAAATTGGGATTAACTAAAATTGGTTCACACACTTGGTGCAATTTAAAATTTGGAAAAATGTTTTTCAAAAAGAAAGTTGGTTTTGACATCCTTAAAACACATTCGAAATAAAAAGGGGCCTACAAATTGGTATTAGAGTTAGAAACATATTTTTTTATTGTTTTGATCCCTTGTGTTTTTAAGGATGAATTTTGAAAACTATGAAATTTTAGATCTCCTATTTTTATGTCACTAAGTATGGTTATTGGAAAATGCAAATGAGAAGTTCTTTGAAATCAATTCAAGAGGATTTTGGTTAATGGACGAAAAAGTTTGGACTCTATTGGTTACACAAGAGGGTGAGGCCACCACTTTAAAACCCTTTGAAACATGGATCTAAGCCGAACATAGACTTTCTCTTAACAACACTGAAGGTCTTCTTGTTATGTCTTCACATGTCACACCGGAAGAGTATAATAGAATCATGATGTGTGAAACTTCAAAAGAAGCTTGGGATATTCTTGCACTTACTCATGAGGGCACTAGAGCGGTTAGGGAGTCTAAACTTAAAAATCTCACTACATAGTTTTGAGACGATTAAGATGCTAGAGAATGAGTCATTTGATGATTTCTACACTAGATTCTCAAATATTGTCAACTCGTCGTTTAACTTAGCAGAGAAAATACCCGACAACCGAGGCATAAAGAAAATTTTAAGGTCATTTCCGAGTAGGTTTGATGCAAAAGTGATCATTTTAAACTCCTTGGTTATGCTTATATCTACAAAACTTGATGAGATTTTTGGCGACTGAACAACCTATGAACTTGATATGTTTACCTCCAATCAAGTGCCAAAGAAAGGAAAGGGAATTGCTTTAAAATCCGAGAATGATGAAACTATGGTTTTGGAGGATGATTCCGATTCCAATTTTGAGGATGTAGCCTTGTTGGAAAAGAAGTTCAAAAAGTTTCGTAAGTTCCAAAAGCAATCAAAAGATGCCAAAAGACTTAACAAATTCAAGAACAATAAGGTAAATCCTTCCCCTAAGAATAAGAGTGATAATGTCAAGAGGGTTTAGTCGAAGAGGTGTTTTGGATGTGAGGGTTATGGTCATAAGATTGTCGAGTGTCTCACTATACTTAAGAAGGAGTGCAAGCAATCGATAGAAAATAACGACACCTTAAGTGATAATGAACTGGAAGAGGGGGAGTGTTCCCCCATTGAGCGTAACTTTGTAGAATTCATGGCATGTCATGAGAGTGACAACGATAAATCTTCCCATGAATATTTCCATGTGCATGACACTTCCGAGGCCATTAAGTGTGAATCCCAAGTGAGTGAGGGTGAAGCTAGTGAGGATTAGGAGATTGATGTAGGAGACTTTCAAGTTGCCTTTAGTGAGTTGTATGCGACAGTGGTAAAGGTGAAAAGGCCAACTTGAAATTTAAAGCTAAGTTGAATGTGCATACCGTAGAGAATAATGATGACTTGATTGAGGATCTTAGGGCACGGGAGATGACTCTTTGGGAAAATCTAGAATATGCCAAAAAGAGAGAGATAATCTTTGTGGTTTGATGAAGATTTTAAAGAAGGAGATTCTAGAGTTTGAGGAGTCTAGGCATTTGCTTGAGTCTAGGATTAGTGAGTTAGAGGAGATTTCGTAAGACTCGGGTATGGTGAAGTTTGATTTGGAGGCAAGATTGAAGAAGTTGGATAGGATGTTAGGCACCGTCCAAATCAAGGGATAAAGCTTTGGTATAGGCTACGATGTTAAAGTTGTTCCCATTCCCAATGTCAATACCAATCATATGAGAGAGCCCACTAGGAACGTGAGAAGGAGTCGACATTTTGATAATCATTCCCTTCGTGTTTACACTTGTACTCATTGCAGTAGGAAAGGTCACCTTAGACATTTTTTCTATGACCTTAGGAATGCTCCTAGGAAGTTTAGGAATAAAGTCGTTTCGGTTCCCAAAATCCCCATGCATAATTTTACACCTACTTGGGTTAGGAAATCGAACTTAGAGGCTTTAGGAATTAAACTTCATGGTTCTTTCTTGGTTGTACTTGATTATTCACATAATAAATCAAAAGGATGATAGTGTTTCCATGTTTGTCACACGCTAGTTTTTGCATCATGATTTATATCTTGTTAGTGTTATGACATGTGTATCTTTTGTATTATGTTTTTTCATTCCTTGAGTCTTATTTGAAAAATAAAAAAAGATTTTGTTTTTCATAATTTTTTTGAGAAAAATACAAAAAGATTTTAAATTTTGAGTCAAAAATATTTTTTCGAAAAACACAAAAAGATTTTCGATTTATTTTTTGTGTCTTGAGTTTTTTATGTTTGATGTGGCATATTAGTTTTCTTGGACCCCCATCATTTCATTATCCATGTGTCTAGGACATTCGGTCATAATTATTAATGCGTTGACTGATCTTAACCATTGCCTCAATGGGGTTGTTTCAAAGTTCATGTGCATTTGAATTCGACTTTGTATATATGACATTTTTCACACATGCACGAGTTTATAAGAATGTTTGAAATCTCATGCATATTTGGATTGGTGAGACGTTTTATCTCAATTTTGTCATCTATGCGCAAGTAGACTTAGGAGGAGGTGTGCATGTAAGAACCGTTTATCGTGGGGATTGATATTACATATATTGAAAAATAATGAGTGTTCACGGGAAAAGGGTTTCGAGTGAATAATAATCATGTCGTGAAAGCCACCATTTAAAAGAGCCAAAGAAAAAAAATTAAGGCAATAAAAAGACTCATGTGCCAAAATAGGGCCAATAAGATTTCTCTAAGTTGAGGAACATAGAAACCTCAAATGAGATTGAAAAAAAGGAATGTATATATTTGAGGGAGTTTGGATGGATGAATTTGAACGGGTTTGCAACACGAATCCTTATGTTGAAAAATCGTATCATGATGCTATTGTTTTTAGAATCGTCAAAATTCTGGACTTCTGTGTATGTTGATTGTTTAGTTCATTTAGCTCATTATATTACTTGTCACATATGGATAAAACTAAGTTTGACGACATTTATCTATCAATTGGAACTTCTTAACCGTTTCAATGTGTTGAGTGGTGATTCATTTGTTGTAGTTCACGTCCATTCACTCCATATCTATGTTTGAGCACATTGATTCAATGTTGGCATGAAACTCACATTATTTTTCTAGTTTTATTTTTTCCTATTTAGAGTTTGTTTTTCTGTTTTTTGCTCTTTCTAGTTAACTTTTTCAAGAAAAATTTTCATTGGGCGATACATCATTTGTTTTAGAACTGGAATTGAGAATTTTTTTTATCATTCAAACGACAATTGGGCTTCGTTCGAGCGACAAGTTAATGTCGCGAGATGTTTTGTTCACGTAAGTGATTAAGGAGTGAAAAGTAGCGCGTGTAAAGCCGCTAATCGTTGTTTTCGTTTCACCAACTCAATACAAAAGAAACTTAAATTACTACTACACTCGCGGGGCAAACACAGCGGTAAGTCGGGTATCGAAAATTCACAGAGACGAGGTGCTATAATTCAAGTGATTTAATATTCCGAAATAAAAGTGTAAAAGATGATTACAAGCTAAAAGGAAAAATATGTGTAAGGACACAAATTTCCAATTGAGTCCATATATAGTTTTGGCTCAATTCCGGACAAAACATTTATTCATAGGATAGTATTTACTGTAATACTCTCAAGCCTATGAAGTGTATGTTGAAGACGTAGCGGCAAAGAATTTAAAGCTTCATCAAAATGCCGGATTGTGTGCCTCATTTCTACGTCATCAACTAAGATTCCATGCTCCCAAGGTATGAATGTAATTATATTTATATAGGAGCTTGGAACAATTTGTATTGGCTGTTAGGTGTAATAAAAACTGCATTTTATTTTCAGAAAGAATCAAATAGAACTTTAAAAAATAAGTACATAAAAGTTTATGGGCCAAAATCGAATTTTACAACCTTTCTGGTCGTTCGTTAGAAATGTCGTTCGAACGAGTGTTTTCGTTCGAACCAGATTTCGTTCGAACGAGTTTTGTCGTTCGAACCAGGTTCGTTCGAACGAGCTTTGTCGTTCGAACCAGGTTCGTTCGAACGAGTTTTGCCAACGACCCTAACTGGTCAGTCGTTTGATATGTCGTTCGATACGTCGTTCGAACGAATGTTCGTTCTAACGAGGTATCTAACGAACTTCTAACAAGCCCAGGCTGGTCACTCGTTAGAAGTTTCGTTCGAACGAGATTCCAGCGGGAACAGTTATTTGGAAGTTTTTTGTAGTTTTTCCCCACTCCTCCACTTGGTTTTCAACCAACTTTTTTTCATACATTATTATGTGCGGGAAACACATTTTCCAAGACAACTTTTCCATCCTAATACATCTCCTAGAGAGAGTTTGAGAGATCATTTTAAAAAGGAAATGTTCATGTTTTGAGTGTTCTTCAACTTAAAGAAAAATCTTTAAACACTTAGTTTACACCCATTGTTGTTTATTCCAAGTTCTATATATACATATCTTTACTTGGAGTTTTTGGCACCGGTTTTCTCTACCGAATTCAAGAGACGTTTCGGGTTTGCTTCTACACCCCATCACAACGAAGACTTTTGTTGAGATTCTACCCACACGGAGAAAGGCTCCATGCTTGGGTGACGGTGACCATATAAAGTCCCATCGGTGGATTCCGAGACCGCGGTGGTGTTCCGTTGGTTATCCGCTAATTGGAGGTTGATACAAGAAGAAGCATCACAGCTTGAGAGGGTTCGAGTTTAGGAAGTAAGTCTTTTGTCTTGTATTTTGTAATACCATTTTTAGTGCATTTGAGGCTAGGGCCGTCCCGAGGTTTTTTCCCGTTAGTGGGTTTTTCCTCGTACATCGCGGTGTATTGTGACATTGTTTATTTTTATCTTGCACAAAATTTAGAACGCATGCTTTAGGTTTAATTCAAGATAAAATTCGGTTTAATTCTCACACTATATTAAAATTGGACTTTAATTTAATATTGGGTAAAATTGTGTAATTCTAGTCACTTGCATTAATTTGGTTTCGCCTAACTTTGGATAATTGTTAATTATGACTTAGGGAAATTCTAGGACTTGAATTATGTTTTAATTTGTTTTGAGAAATTAAAACTTGCTGTTATTTTTGAAAGTTGAACCATCACCCCTTTTACAACGCTTCCGCAACGTTTTCAAACTGGTATCAGAGCCAAAAACGATAAATTATTTCGTTAAGATCTTTTAATTTTTGGCTAAAATGGATTTTTCCCCATTTTCAAAATTTCTTATTTTTGATGGTTCAAACTATGCGTATTGGAAAGCGCGAAGGAAATCGGCACTTAAATCTATCGTTGAACGTGTTTGGATGTCTGTTGTTAACGGTTGGACCCCACCAACACATTTAATTGAAAATGAACATGTTCCCAAACCCGTCGATAGATGGACTGAAAATGAGTTTAAACTTGCTAACTTTAATTCACGAGGTTTAAATGCCTTATTTAGCGCCGTCACACCGGATGAATTCCGACGTATTATGACGTGTGAAACCGCTAAAGAAGCTTGGGATATTTTACAATTAACTCATGAAGGAACTAGTGTCGTTAAAGCTTCAAAACTCCAAAACCTCACCACTCAATTTGAAACTATCAAAATGGATGAATTATAAACTTTTGATAAATTTTATGCTCGGCTTTCTGATAATGTTAATTCATCTTTTAACTTGGGAGAGAAAATACCTGACGACCATGTTGTAAAGAAAATTTTAAGGTCCCTACCTAATAGATTTATTCCAAAGGTGACCGTTTTAAATTCTTTACCCACTTTAGCCTCTACGAAATTAGAAGAGCTTGTAGGTGATTTACAAACCTATGAACTAGATATGTTTCCCTCTAAAACTGAAAAGAAAATCGAAAAGGGCGTTGCTTTAAAAGCCCGAAAAGAGGTCAAACAAGTAGTAGACAGCGATAGTGATAGTGACTCGGAAGATATGGCTTTGTTTGCTCGTAAATTTAGAAAATTTCTTAAATTTAAAAAAGATAAAGTTAAAAATGATTTTAAGAAATTTGATTCTTCTAAACATGATAAAAGCGAGAAGTTTTCTAAAGCCGAGATGATCCCTAAAACTAGTAATGAAAATTTAGATAGGGACGAGTCTAATAAGTGTTTTGGTTGTGAAGGTTATGGCCATAGGGCTTATGAGTGCCCCACTAAACTAAGGAAAGAGGGTAAACGATCCACTGCATATAATGCGACCCTTAGTGATAGTGATAAGGAAGAGAAGCCCGATTCCCCCACTAAGAAAAAATTTGTGGCTTTTATGGCTAGACATGTGAGGGATAGTGAGAACTCATCGAATGATGAAATTATAGCACATGCCACTTCCAAGGTCATGGTACATGATTCTCTTATTTTTGATGATAGTGAGAGTGAAGAAGAAAGAGAGATTGAAAATGAAGAAGAGGTTGATGAGAGTGAACTTCAAAATGCTTTTCATGAATTATATAAAGAATCTATTAAATTGAAAAGAGCTAATTTGAAGTTAGAAGCGAGTTTAAGAGAGAATGTCAAGGTCATTGATGAAAGTGACTTAATAGAAGACCTTAAGACTCATGAGAGGACTCTTCAAGAGAAGCTTAACTATGTAGAAGGTGAGAGAGATAGCCTTAGGGGTTTAATGGAATCCTTGAAAAAGGAGATTCTTGCTCTTGAAGAGCGAAATGTTTTACTAGAATCTAAAATTTTAGATTTGGAAAATAAATTAAAAGATTCTAGTAATGTCAAATTTGATTTGGAGTGTCGTTCGGAAAAACTAGATAAAACGTTAGGAACGGTCCAAGTTAAAAATGACACTTTTGGTTTAGGCTTCAATTCTTGTAATGAATTTAACCCTAAAGTCAAAACCAATGTTTTAGGAGAATCTTCTAGGAATGCATTTAATGATCACTCCTTAGATAAATCTTTTCGACATGTTCTTACTTGTGCACATTGTGGTCGAAAAGGTCATCTTAGGCAATTTTGTTTAGATCTTAAACGAATTCCTAGAAAATCCAATAGTAAAGTAACCACGATAGCTAACGTTTCTACACCCCAAGATAGTAATTCTTCATTAATTTGGGTTAGGAAATCCGACTTGGTTGCCTTAAAAAATAGGGATTTTGATTCTCATTTACTTTCACATGCTTCATCCCTTGCTAAATCTAATGGATGAATGTATTAGTGTTTGCATACTTTAGCGTTTGTACGTCATGCTATAATCATATGCTAAATGTATGCTTGTTTAGTCATTTTCTAGTCATTGCCTTATTTCATATCACATGCTAGAAATTATGACTTGTTTATCTTTTTGTATTATTTTTTGTGTTTGATTTAACTGCAAAATATAAAAATATTTTTGTTTATCATTTGTGTTTTATTTATTTCATTTATGCTTAATGAAAAATACGAATGATTTTTGTTTAAGTCTTTTGAGTATATATCTTTCTTTTTGATTAAAAATGTTAAAAACTCAAAAAGATTTTGTTTGGTGTGTATTTTTGTTTGACACACTTTATGTGGCATATACTTGTGTTTGAATCCCATCATTTACGCTCCCACGTGGCTAGAGCTTTTGGTTTAGATTGTCAAGCCTTATTATGTTCTTTACCATATTTTATGGAGTAGTTGGATTTTGTATTGTTTAAATGGATTCTATTTCTATATGCCTCTTTTCACACATGCATGAGCTCTTTTGAAATCTTAATGTCACATGTTATATTTGAGCTTTTTGAGGTGTTCTCCTATCAATCTAGTCATCTACATATATATGACCTAGGAGGACTAATGCATGTCAAAATCCGTTGCATGTGAGATTTGTGTGAAAAATGAAAACATGATAAATTAATATATGCACGGGGAAGGGCTCCGAAAGGATGAATTAAATCCTTTGCGATAGTAAGCCACCGTTGATTGGATCTAAAGGAAATACGTGATCCAAAGGACTAAAAACAGAATATTTGGCATTAAACAGAAAGCAATTGCTAAGGCCTATGTTTGTATGATATATTCATTCAAAAACAAAAGAATATATATGCTCATTGAGGGAGAATTGGATGGTATATCAACGGTTTGCACAATGTCCGTTTATCCTAGTTGTCTTTAATGTCATGACTCTATTTGGTTTGTAGAATCCTCATCATGCTAGGCTTGTATGCATTGTGTATGTTTGTTCATTGCGTTCAATCTATATTGTCACATGAGGTTATATTTCAATGTGATGAAGTTTGCAATCAAATGAGAACTCCGTGAACGTTTATTAAGTGTTTGGGTCTAAATTTAATTGTTACTAGTACACACCCCTACACTTCCGTTTCCATATGACACATTTTTGCCATACGAGTGTGCAAACATATTTTATTTTGTGTCATGTGTGTGTTTATATCTATCTATATATGCATGTACTTATTGGTATATTTAATATATATATATATATATATATATATATATATATATATATATATATATATATATATATATATATATATATATATATATATATATATATATATATATATGATATCTGTTTGTCTTTGCCTTGCTTTCATTGTCCATATGCTTTCATGTCTTATCACCTTAAGCTTTCACATGCTGTTTATTAGTTCTTTATCCTTTGCCTATTCCCGAACAAAAAGGGGGAGAATGATGATAGGGGGAGAAATGGTATCTAATCCTATTATTATTGTGTCTTCGTTTGGGGGAGATTTATCTTAGGGGGAGACGTCTTTCTAAGTAGGTCATGTGTTTAAAGGGAGAATTAATTTAGGGGGAGTAATTAATTAATTGCATTTAATATTTTGATATTCCCTATGCATTTGATGAGTTTGCTTAAGTGTGCAAGAATTATTCTAAAGCGGCATCTTTCTATGGCAAAGCGTTTGATCCTTGGGTTGAGTCAAGATTGGGTGGGTTATGTTTTGAGTCTAGTAGAGCTTGACGGCCCTTTAGGATTTTTGTTCGGTTTTTGTCCTGGAATAGCCAAAGGGGGAGATTTGTAAGGACACAAATTTCCAATTGAGTCCATATATAGTTTTGGCTCAATTCCGGACAAAAACATTTATTAATAGGATAGTATTTATTGTAATATTCTCAAGCCTATGAAGTGTATGTTGAAGACGTAACGGCAAAGAATTTAAAGCTTCATCAAAATGCCAGATTGCGTGCCTCGTTTCTACGTCATCAACTAAGGTTCCATGCTCCCAAGGTATGAATGTAATTATATTTATATAGGAGCTTGGAACAATTTGTATTGGGTGTTAGGTGTAATAAAAACTGCATTTTATTTTCAGAAAGAATCAAATAGAACATTAAAAAATAAGTATATAAAAGTTTCTGGGCCAAAATCAAATTTTACAACCTTTCTGGTCGTTCGTTAGAAATGTCGTTCGAACGAGTGTTTTTGTTCGAACCAGATTTCGTTCGAACGAGTTTTTTCGTTCGAACGAGTTTTGTCGTTCGAACCAGGTTCGTTCGAACGAGTTTTGCCAACGACCCTAACTGGTCAGTCGTTCGATATGTCGTTCGAACGAATGTTTGTTCTAACGAGGTATCTAACGAACTTCTAACGAGCCCAGGCTGGTCACTTGTTAGAAGTTTCATTCGAACGAGAATCACGTTCGTTCGAACGAGATTCCAGCGGGAACAGTTATTTGGCAGTTTTTTGCAGTTTTTCCCCACTCCTCCACTTGATTTTCAACCAACTTTTTTTCATACATTATTATGTGTGGGAAACACATTTTCCAAGACAACTTTTCCATCCTAATACATCTCCTAGAGAGAGTTTGAGAGATCATTTTAAAAAGGAAAATGTTCATGTTTTGAGTGTTCTTCCACTTAAAGAAAAATCTTTAAACACTTAGTTTACACCCATTGTTGTTTATTCCAAGTTCTATATATACATATCTTTACTTGGAGTTTTTGGCACCGGTTTTCTCTACCGAATTCAAGAGACGTTTCGGGTTTGCTTCTACACCCCATCACAACGAAGACTTTTGTTGAGATTCTACCCACACGGAGAAAGGCTCCATGCTTGGGTGACGGTGACCATATAAAGTCCCATCGGTGGATTCCGAGACCGCGGTGGTGTTCCGTTGGTTATCCGCTAATTGGAGGTTGATACAAGAAGAAGCATCACGTCTTGAGAGGGTTCGAGTTTAGGAAGTAAGTCTTTTGTCTTGTATTTTGTAATACCATTTTTAGTGCATTTGAGGCTAGGGCCGTCCCGAGGTTTTTTCCCGTTAGTGGGTTTTTCCTCGTACATCGCGGTGTAGTGTGACATTGTTTATTTTTATCTTGCACAAAATTTAGAACGCATGCTTTAGGTTTAATTCAAGATAAAATTCGGTTTCATTCTCACACTATATTAAAATTGGACTTTAATTTAATATTGGGTAAAATTGTGTGATTCTAGTCACTTGCATTAATTTGGTTTCGCCTAACTTTGGATAATTGTTAATTATGACTTAGGCAAATTCTAGGACTTGAATTATGTTTTAATTTGTTTTGAGAAATTAAAACTTGTTGTTATTTTTGAAAGTTGAACCATCACCCCTTTTACAACGCTTCCGCAGCGTTTACAATATGCATAAAGGGAAATGTTATTCTAGGCAAGGTATTGAAACTAGATTATGAAAGCGAGTAAAACTATAGCCTGCGTCAAATATCCCTCACCCGAGTTAATTAGTATAAAATAGTTACATGGGTCGACGAGTTATTACAAATGTGTCTTGTTTCGACAGTTAGTAAAATCAAGGGTTGTTACGCCCTAAATCTTCATAAAAGCCTAATGAGATTTTGCCGTCAACAAATATCCCAAAAATTGCGCATGAAAGGTCATAAGCACGAGACATACATGATATGCCCCGTCAAATCTCCTAGGCGCAATAACTAGGACAACGAAGCCGAAATAGAACCGTAAACTCCATCACCAAAGCAAAGCAACGCGTCAACCCGAGTGAGTTCCATTCAAACACAACCTACTTTAAATTACATAGAAAGCATGTTAATAACACGGTAAATGGAAAGCGGTAAATAAACGTGGTAAATCTATGCAAGAAAGCGTGTAAATCAAAGCATGTAAACTAACTAGAAAAGCATGGAAATTACACTAGAAAGCAATAATTAATGGAAAAACAACTTATATTAAATGGTAGGGACGATGAATAGTGTAACTTACAACCCAATCGGGTGTCAAACCGAGAAGAATCAAAGCCAAACTCTTCAAAAACCCCAAACCCTAACTACCACTCTCTACAATCTATTCTAACTAAGTATATCTGATATTTACAACAAAAAAAGTATTTATAGTAAGTGGGAAAAAGTAAAAGAGAAAGGAAAGAAGAAGGAAAGAGCCCAAAATATCTGGCACTACCGGTCGACCAGTCACAGGGGCGCGGTCGATCAGTCCCTTAAGCCAAAGTGCACTGACTCCTTCCCACAGTAAAATTCCAAAACGCGGTCGACCGGTACCAGGGACGCGGTCGACCGGTACTCTATTTTCAGGCTGCATTTGGTCATCACAAGGAAGAAAAGTTTATATCTTCTTCGTTCGAACTCCAAACGACGCACCATTTACGGCCACGTGATGCTAACTCAATGAACTACGCATCCGTGGAATTTCCATGAGCTGAATAAGAAATGTGAATTGACTAAAATGCCCTTGAAGTAGCGTCCAATGACGAAACTTCTCCCAAATTAAACAGATCCTCACTTCGAGCGTTCCAATACCTACAAAAGGACACTTAACCTCTGCAAAACATGTATCTATCCAAAGCCAAGGTTGTCTGGTTAATGAGCATAAATATAGGCATTTAGGACCGTAAAAGCGCTAGAATGCATAAAGATAAGGGGCGAAAATATGCAATAATTGATACGAATCATACCCCCTAACTTAAACATTGCTAGTCCCTAGTAATGAAACAAAGAAAACCAGACCACAGAGGGCGGTACAATACGTATATATGCATCAAAATATAAATGCCACTTTCGTAGGGAGCACGATTGCATTTAGCATATGTAATAAGTTGTTAAACCCCTAGGTCACCCTAGTGGACAAGTGTCGTCTCGTGAGGGTTTTCAGGGATGCCCACAAACATCACATGGTTTCCTCAAAATATGTCCAACCCAACATGCGACAAGCCCAACAAAAGCGAAAAGGATTTCATACACATTATTAGCACATTGAATGAATTCAAACAAAAGTCCAAATCATTAACATTATAGAATGCACCTCATAGAATTAAAACCTTAAAATGTGGGAGGGGATCGAGCACATGCAAAGTGTGATTTGGCAAAAAACTTATATAAACCGAATAAACATTAAAGCAAGCATATATTCAATCCTCACGGGCATTACACTCATCAAGCGAATTCACTCGAAACAGGGAGGTAACACACGGAACATGTGGGCTAAAGAGTAAATGTAAATGGAAACTAGGACGCACACATGTCACAAAAGAAGAATGCTATATATAAACTGAAAAACTGTAATCTCAATGAAAGATACCGCACACTAAAAGAGGCGAAATGCATTTTCACAAATTATCAAAACTATTCAAAGTTTTAAATTAGATCAACCTAAGATCACATAGAACTTGATAGGGTTATAATGTAGGTATGGATAGGGTACGAAACGAAGGAATGTATGTACGGATTTAACGTGTTCGGGATGAAAACTCAGGATAATGGGAAGATGCGGGCAATATCAAAATTGGAAAACAAGTTCCAAAAAGGCATTGAATATATCACCGGGGAGAGTAATCAAAGATTATTCGAACTATATATAACATTTACAACTTTCTCTTTCTTTTTCTTTTCTTTTTTTTCATGTTTTCTTTTGATTTTTGCTTTCTCTTTTTCTTCACTTTTTCACTACTTTTTTTTCTTTACTTATCAAACTCTCATATGCCTAAATTGCAACCGACATCATAACAACATCATTCAATCCTATGTAACATTCCAAACAAAGGTATGGAAAGTGTATGTATGGTTTATAACTCCAATTTAGAGTTGGTTATGGGATTGGGGTTATGAAACGAAAGGCTATATTTAGGCTCAAAGGGGTTAACGAGGGTAAACATATAAGGGTGAGGTCAAGGCTAATATGGGCGATATAACAAAGAGGGCCTATGATCATTTCACAAAGTTTACGCAATTCTTGAGTCAAAATAATATATGAAAATCATGATCAAGTAACACATTTCAAGTATGAACTCAATTAATGAACGGTCAAATGAAAGAATAGTGAGATTACCAACGAATTCAACGTTTTTAATGAGAAAAGAATAACGTATACCACTCACAAACGACGAATGGTACAAAGCTTACTCGGTGTAAGTATATACAATGCAACAAAAGATTATCGAGTTATAAAAATCTTAAACCAAATCAATATAACAATAAAAATGCATGTGCTCATGGGATTAAAGTTTAAGTTATGAAGTTATTCATAATATCAATAACTGAGACTAAAGTTTAATAACTTCTAAAATCGAGAACATGCATCATTGGGCTGTCTATTGGATCGGGCAATTATTGAAATTTATCATCGGAAACAAAGGCAAAATGCCCAAAAAAGGAGAAAAACGAAAGAAAATCTTTATGAAATTTTTAATTTTTCTAGGAAAAGCATACTAAGTAACTAACATGTGAGCAAAAACATGGACTAAATGAAGAAATGGATAGAATATCCCACACCCCCTAACTTAAAACTTGACATTGTCCTCAATGTTAATTAAGAACCAAGTTAAATAGAGGAAAAGAGCGATATTACGCAAAAATGGAGCGATCCCCGTAGGAACAAGTCCAAAGAATCTACAAAACAAGTTAGTACCGAGCATAGCAAAAAAAAATAACAAAAAGTTAACTAATTACACTAAACTAAATTAAAAAGAAGAAAGAATAAAAAGCTAACTATATACAACCTACTATTTAGGCTCCACACTAACTGTATACTAGAAGTCTAAATAGGTGAGCGTCCACTATAAGAACGATTTGACTTTGGAGGATAACCGGTGTACCCTCACATACAAGCATGCCCTCCGAAAAATATTGATTTTGTTTGAACAACGGAAGGCATGTGTAAGGCGAAAGAAATGAACCATCACCAATTAAAAGTTTTGGTGGGACGATGGGGGGTTTGGATTGAACGGGTGAGAAAAACAAGTGGGTACCGAGAAAAGACAAATATCCTCCAAATGATTTTGAAATTGGAATGAGAGGCGGCGCACACAAAGGAAAAGATGCGATTGTGTAGGGCGACTCAAGCAAGTACTCCTCATCGGCAATTGGATTTAAAACATTAAAGTTTGAAATCGAATAATCAGGTACTTGTTCCGGTGTGATAACAAAGAATGAAAATGGGGATGAATGACATTCAAACTCATGAGATGAGTCATCATCGCATGAAGTTTGAGTTTCGAATGAAATAATATCATTTTCAATGAAATGTTCTTCTTTGGGGGCCAAAGAAGAAATCATTTCATTACAAATAGATATTACGTCATTTTCATCCTCACTTTCAATATCTATTACGAGATGGGAAAATCTAGAATGACTTGTTCCAAAGTAGGCACAAGTACCTCATTTGGTTCAAAACATTCGTCGACCTCGAAAGTCTCAGAAGCAAAATCGTCGTCGAACTCAAAATATAAATCCAACTCATGTTCCCACGAACGATTTTCTTCCCGATAACGAGTTTCAATTTTCTCATTCTCATACATATGCAAACCCTCACCGAATGTCATAGGTCGAGGTGCAGATGCATTAGAATGGGAACTTTGAAAATTTCCATCGAACTTAAACGAAAACTCATTATTATAGGAATTTTCAAAACTATTGCAATTCATTTCCAAATTCCTATTATATGGAGGTAAAGGCCCAAGATCATTATCATCATCATCAAAATTCCAATAACCTAAGTTTTGACTTTCGTTATACTCGCCCAAAGTAATATTTGAATTTGAAAATATTTGGGATTCTAAGTATTCACCGAAAGTCATAGGTTTGCGAGAATTTTGATAATTATAACAAGGATTATCGAAAGAATTGGAATAAGACATGCTTACCCCAAAAATGGCTCGAAGTGGCGAATTCCATTAAGTAGGTGCGCGCGGGAAAGATTCGAGCGTTTCTAAGTGCTCAAATGTGGAAGTCCTGCAAAAGTATTAGCAAATAATACAAATAGAAAGAAAATACTATGAAATACTAAATCAAATAAAGTCTAAAAAAACTCATCCCCGGCAACGGCGCCATTTTGATTAAGGAGCAAAAAGTAGCGCGTGTAAAGCCGATAATCGTTGTTTTCATTTGGCCAACTCAATAAAAAAGAAACCTAAATTACTACTACACTTGAGGGGCAAACACAGCGGTAAGTCGGGTATCGAAAATCCACAGAGAAGAGTTGCTAGAATTCAAGTGATTTAATATTCCGAAATAAAAGTGTAAAAGATTATTACAAACTAAAAGGAAAAATATGCATAAAGGGAAATGTTAATCTAGGCAAGGTATTGAAACAAGATTATGAAAGCGAGTAAAATTATAGGTTGCGTCGAATATCCCTCACCCGAGTTAATTAGTATAAAATGGTTACATGGGTCGACGAGTTATTACAAATGTGTCTCGTTTCGACAGTTAATTAAATCAAGGGTTGTTACGCCCTAAATCTTCATAAAGGCCTAATAAGATTTTGGCATCAACAAATACCCCGAAAATTGCGCACGAAAGGTCATAAGCACGGGACATACATGATATGCCCCGTCAAATCTCCTAGGCGCAATAACTAAGACAAAGCACCTGAAATAGACCCGTAAACTCCATCACCAAAGCAAAGCAATGCATCAACTCGAGTGAGTTCCATTCAATCAAAACCTAATTTAATTTACCTAGAAAGCATGTTAACAACGCGGTAAATGGAAAGCGATAAATAAACGCGATAAATCTATTCTAGAAAGCGTTTAAATCAAATCACGTAAACTAACTAGGAAAGCATGGAAATTACACTAGAAAGCAATAATTAATGGAAATACAACTTATATTAAATGGTAGGGATGATGAATAGTGTAACTTACAACCCAATCGGGTGTCAAACCGAGAAGAATCAAAGCCAAACTCTTCAAAAACCCCAAAACCTAACTACCACTCTGTACAATCTATTCTAACTAAGTATATATGATATTTAAAACAAAAAAAAAGTATTTATAGTAAGTGGGAAAAAGTAAACGAAAAAGGAAACAAGAAGGAAAGAGCCTAAAATATCTGGCACTACCGGTCGACCGGTCCCTTAAGCCAAAGTGCACTGTCTCCTTCCCACAACAAAATTCCAAAATGCGGTCGACTGGTCCCAGGGACACGATCGACCGGTACTCTATTTTCAGGCTGCATTTGGTCATCATAAGGAAGAAAAGTTTCATTACGGAATCAGGCATATCTTCTTCGTCCGAACTCCAAACGACGCACCGTTTATGACCACGCGATGCTAACTCAATGAACTACGCATCTGTGGAATTTCTATGAGCCGAATAAGAAATGTGAATTAACTAAAATGCCCTTGAAGTAGCGTCCAGCGACGAAACTTCTTCGAAATGCAATAGATCCTCACTTTTAGCATTCTAATACCTACAAAAGGATAATTAGTCCCTACAAAACATGAGTCTATCCAAATCCAATGTTGTCTGGTTAATGAGCATAATTGTAGGCATATAGGACTGTAAAAGCGCTAGAATGCATAAAGATAATGGGAGGAAATATGTAATAATTGATACGAATTAGTGAGCTTCGAATGAGTTGGTGGAATGTAACAATGTTTGGTTGCTAGAAGGGTTGCGTGGATGTCGTTTGATGTTTACATCGCATGAGAGCCTATAGTTTTTTTGTTTTTTATTATCGCTTGATGACCTGGTTCAAGCGACATGGAAAGTCATTCAAATGACAATGCATAGTCATTCGAGCAACCTCTGGGAATTTTTTTTGGATTCTTCTGTTTTGTACCTGCTTCGTTTTATTTATGACATCATACTGTTTGGGTACTTCTGGGCAATTTTTATGCAGTGTCGAATGATTATGCATGATGAATTTTATATCATTATTCGTTTAGTCACATCATTGCTGATTTTGATGATTCTTATTTTGTGATTTATGTTTGCTAGCTACGATTTTCTAGTTAGTTATTATTTTTAAGTGACAGTTTATGTTTATTTAGAGATGCTTTATCACTTATCATGTGCTAGAGTTGATGTTTGTTTATCCTTTTCACTTATTGTCTATTCGAGATATAAAGGGTAAGAGATGTATGTGATGTAGGGGGAGTTTTGGTTGTTTTATGAGCACAAAGTTTTGAACATATTGATAGTTTTGCACAAATTGATATCCTGATTTTTCGATGTTTATTTTCCCAATTGGTATCAAAATATTTTTGTCACATGTTTAAAAAAATGTCTTGATTGTAATTTAAAAAGTGGTATTGATATTTCATATTAGTATCATAATATTTTTATCTCATTTGTTCTTCCATACTTCATTGGGTATTTGTTTGTTTCATGTGTGTAGGTATGATTAAGAGATTCGAGATCTCAAGTCTACATCACATTCAAACATCTCATGCTTTTCGAACCATCATTTACTTGACTTGTCCCGTAAATTTTGATTTTGGGTTTTATGGGATGAGATTTAGGCATCATACGGCTTGACAGCTCGGCTTAGGAATTTCACTCTTTGGGTTTTGTCTCGAAGTAGTCAAAGGGAGAGATTTGTGAGGACAAAATTTCCAATTGAGTCCATTATATGTATTTGACTTATTCCCGATACAAAACATTGTTTTTGCGTCATAGATAGATTTTTTATTGTCAAGATCTCACTCAGTCTATAGCATAGAGCTTATTGAAGACATTGTGGCCAAGCTTTAAAGATTTATCATGCCAAAATTTATTTGGTGCACGTTTCACATCTTCATTACATTTTGATCTCTCCGGTATGAATGCATAATGTTTTTGAGACTCAAAAAATGTTTTACGGTGTTATTTATATAAAAAAATGTATTTAAAATGTTTAAAATTCATTTATTCTGCGATAAGGATCATTTAGAGTTATGTATTTAACAAACTCTTGTGTTTAGTGGTTCAAACGACATTGCAGGTCGTTCCAACGAGATGACCATGTCGTTTGAGCAACATGGACATTTCATTCGAGCGATATGCTTATCTCATTCGAATAATGTGCCAACTAAAGTTTATTATTCAAGGTATGTTTCTCTCAGAATTTCATAAGTTGCATGGCCAGAAAATTAGTTTACATACAATACATTTTCTGCACAAGTTTTCTAAGGTTTTCAAAGTCCAAAAACATCCTTAGGGTTTCAAGATCCTAGCTTTCATACTCTTATGCTATATAGATCTTGGTTTGCACCATTGGAGTTTGTTCATCAGTTTGAACATTGGGTTTTATGGTGAAGAAGCGTAGGAGTTCATGTTCAACATCATAGATATTGCCAAGCTGTATCAGTGGACACTGAGGCATTCATGGATGCGTGTGCTATGGACATGTATTGTAGAAGGAATTATATGTGGGAACTATGTGTGACAACCCGCAATCCGAGATAAGGGGTGGCCAGCCCGATACTCAAACATAACAGGAATCATGGATGGATATCATTCTCAGCATCACAAAAATAAACTGAGTATACGGGAAAACCACCCAATAAATCAGAAAACGGTTGCCAAAAAGTGTAAAAATTTTAAAATGCGGTTATGAAAATTTAAACTAACAACCCAATCTGACGAGCAAGTGGAATTCCAAAAGATAACATATAATATAACTAAAACGAATGTACACAAATGAACCGAATAAGCTGTCGGTCCACAGCTACATATAATGACGTACAATAATATAAATATCTTACATAGTACAACCATTAATCAATTACAAATGTTTGGGCCACACGCCCGAGGGACAAGACCCGATCATGTCTAGAATAACAAGAATGAAAGTGTCTAATACAACATCCTGTAATGACCCGCAAAATCTTACAGCTCGTCGAAAGTGCAAGGAACTCGAGAAAGTCAAGTCGGGCGTCCTTGCGGTGGAACACCTGAGCGGATACAATAATATATATACAACAAAGAAGTAAACCGGTCAGGGCTGGGTTCTATATGATTACTAGAAGAATAAAAAGCATGATAGATATGAATAGTTATACAGGAATGATGAGGATGATAAAATGACATACTATCTAAAATTACAAGCAGGAATTTAAGGTAAAGCAATTTAAGTTAAAACCCTTCCTTATAAAATACAATTTCCATTTCCTTCAGGCATTCCTTATTAGGAATAAAACCATAAAATTGGTGAAGTCAAGAAGTTGAAATTTCTATTCATTAGTTAAAACTTCCCATTTTATCTTTTTCATTCCTTATTAGGAATATCATTTACATCAAGTGCTCTTTATGGCACATATATTATTCCCGTGCTCTTCCTGGCACATATTTATGCTCTTTATGGCATTTATCAACCATCAAGTCCAACTTGATGAAAATATAGTTATATTCATATACATATAACGATATCTAAGACCGCCCGTCCGGGTTTCCCCACTGGGCGCGCCCCTAAATGACCATCATCTTCCAGGGCCTAACATAAGACAACCTGGGCACCTATCGCAATACGTCGGGAAGCGGCCATGAGCCTGCGTGGTAGCCAAGACCACACCTGGAATCTCCCTACCCCCGCAGAAAAATATACAACCATAAGCGCTCCCATGGCCTAGGACTATATCCACCCTGCATTCATTAGCCAGGGGGCTTCACCTATCGTGCGGACTTCCCTTAAGATGGTATTTAGAGAGGTGTGTAACAGTAAATTAACGTTTACATTTATCATCATTTTATTTCCAAAAATCCATTTCCATTAATCATGTGATGGGTTCTTTTTATTAAACCTAATATCATTAAACAACGGGGTTCATTCTAAATTGAACCCATTATCTTTAAACACCTATGGGTTTATTTTATGCGAACCTAATTCCCATCGAATTTTATCGTTTATTCCTCAAATTACAATCCCTGATTAAATCTCCAAATGATCATTATGATCCTACAAATCTCCAAGGCGTAAGTAACTTGATAAGCCCTTCTAGTCTCCAAGTTAGTGTACCTAACTTCCAAACTTATACAAGTTTAAATAAAAGAAGTAATGCCTTAACATCACTTGAAACCTCCCCGAAATAAACCCTAGATGAACCCATTTCTAGTCCAGGGCAACGACCAAACTCCATAACTACTCTAGGACTCTACGTTTACTTCTTTAAAGAAGTTTCCTAGGTCCTAATCCTAAAGAATAAGGATGAAAATTAAAAGGAAAAAGACCCCAAAACTGCTGGGACCGAATCGATTCGCTCTGAAAGCGAATCGGTTCGGACAACAAAATTTGGTTTCTGCATTTGCCGAATCGATTCGGTCTTAATCCGAATCGATTCGGACTACAAGACCTGGGACTCTGCATCTATGCGAATCGATTCGCCCAAGGGGCCGAATCGATTCGCCCCTGCGGAATGGCCAAGAATGGCTATGGAGTCTTGAACTCCAAAATTCTAACCAACCCAAAACCAACCAAACCCAATTCATTTAATGGAACTAGTACACCAAAAATACACCCAACTACAATCATTTGTAATATTTATCATCCAAATCAATCTCAAAGGGTTAAATACCCAAAATTCCACCAAAACCCTAACATTTCTAAATCATAGATATCAATGCAATTTATTCTACTTAAATCATAAACTTGCAAGTAGATTACTTGCCTCAAGGTAAGAATCTGATTTGGTGACGAAGCAACCACAATCCAAGCTCAAATCTCTCTTTTTCTCCCAAGTTCTCTTCCTCTCTCTACTCTCTCTAGGGCTCAATTGTATAAAATGGGAGAAAGGGAATAGGGGTGGGAAATTAAAACGGGGCTTAAGTCCCATAAGCCCACTTAAGTGACTAATACGCGATAAAATATACGCGATTACACTATTTAAGCCAAAACCAGTCAAAAGTCCCCAAAATGCCAAAATACAATATGGCACTTATTTTGACTATCTCACACCTACCGGGACTAACTACACTATCCAAATTATCATTTGGGAATTTTGTAACTCATTTTACTTCCGGTTTCATAATAAACCAAAATGTCATTTTAAATCCTTATGACATAATAAATTACCACATGAACATTTTATCTATTCACGAGGTAACTACACAACATATTAGTAAATATTGACTTGACACAACAAATTAATATTTACTCAGCATCTATCAGATAATAACTAATTACTACACATGGTAATTAAGGATAAAAATGGGCTATCGAAAGAGAGGGTTATTACATACTCCCCCCCTTAAGAGGGAATTTTGCCCCCAAAATTCGGATATACGTCGCAAGAAGAAGTGAGGATACTATTCCCGCAAGTCATCCTCGCACCCCTCTGTCGATTTCTCGACACTCTGCTTAATATATAGAACTCATCCCCCAAGGTACTACCAGCGACACCAACGTAACTCTACGCTCCAAGATAGCCACCGACTACATCTAATAAAAAACCGTCAAGTTGCCTCTACCTCGAAAGGAATGTGCCTAAAGGCACCATCGTATTCTTCGTACTCCCTTGCATGAGAGACAAGGAACAAATTATGAACTCGCCGCAAAATGTTTCAATAAAGCGAGCGAATAGTTTACCGGACCCACCGCGACATTTCTAGGAAAGATACAACGTCATGCGGTGCAAGTTTTCCTTTCTCCTCGAAATGCATAATGCCCGTCACCGGCGATACTCACCACAACATTTGGTCTAATGACCTCAAACCCTAGATGCCTTCTCCCCACATCGACCGAGCTCTTTCGTTGATCTTGGTTATACGAGAGACTCATCATCTCGCACTTCTAACCAACAAGCGGGAGATCCTAAAGCCTACAATACAAGGCTTCTTCTACAACGCCGTTCAAGTAGTGAATCGACACCCACTTCTTATAGGCGAATTCAACGAGCGGAGAGTATTGTCCCCAACTACACTTAAAGTTAAGCACGCATATAAGGAGTATATGCCCCAACATATGGTTTATTCTATTGGTCTGGCCATCCGGACAATGACAAGAAATGGTTAACCATAACTCGATTCCCACGACTTTTTGGGAACTTGCCAAGAATGAGAAACGGAAGTCTTATTCTGATCAGGACTATAATCAAGGGCACCCCATGCAGTACAACAACCTTCCTGTGCCCAGCCAAAAATACCAGCGACGTACATCTTGGCACAATTCATCACTACCCTGATGCACTGGAACGTTAGAACCGCGCGATTATACCATATCTACTTTACTTAAGTCCCTTTTGTTCAGGACGAAATTCTCTTAAGGGAAACGCACCCCACCCTCAATGTCAAAAGAGCACAGTTTTGTTTCCTAAATCAATAGCTGATCTTAAAGTAAGATGTTGTTCGCACGAAAGACGAAATTCTGCCCAGGAAGTAGCATCTCTCTTCCTATACAGCGATCACCCCCAAGATGGACTTCAACTTAAATAGGGGATAATACTCCTTACAAGTTTAAACTTGTGAGGCGCATCCACGATAAATCGACACTCTAGTATTATCACTCCCCGTCATGGCAGAGACTTGACAATGGAATCTACCTTCGAGCTTAACCACGTGGCTCAGGGGTACGAGTTAATTCACCCTTTCGTTACCTTCATAACACTCCACTACGTGAGGCCGCATCTCCTTCGGCCTTAACCACTAACTTCTCGAAATCCTCCCACTTCACATATCATGGAACCAATCCTTTGATATGAGTTTACGCATGACTTAGTCATGGTCAACTCCCAGCAACCCTCCTAATCTTACGTACCATACTAAAAGACCCTTCGTCCAAACAATCCTAAAGTCTATCTACCTATACCCTATCTAAGTCGTACACACCTAATACTAAGTATATCCCTAGTGCCCAAGACCTTTCTCAACTTCAGACAGTTGCTCGGTTTCGTGCGTGGGACGTCTCGCCGAAGCGAAATCCAAACAAGGAACCCTCCCGTTACACTACTACCTCGCGTTGTCAGTCATCGAGGGGTACAGGTCTAAGACACATGTTCGGGACCGAAGAGATCCTATAGCTACACACTAACAATTAAATAACTAAGGAAAAATTTTCAACGTTCACCCTTCGTGAAACCCTAAGGTTATATGTCCTAAAACATATATACATCTCA
This sequence comes from Sambucus nigra, assembly GCA_949130495.1. Classification (NCBI taxonomy): domain Eukaryota; kingdom Viridiplantae; phylum Streptophyta; class Magnoliopsida; order Dipsacales; family Adoxaceae; genus Sambucus; species Sambucus nigra. The sequence continues at coordinate 53,918,446 of OX422213.1, forward strand.
TTAAGTAGCCTTCTATAAAGGCATAACCCGAAGTCTCAATTCGACTTCGTACTCCGGTCTCCCTCATATCCATCAGAGGAGAGAACTATATGCAGTGTGCCTATGTCGCACTATAATAGCCATCGATCGCCCTAGCATGTGATCTTCGGCTAAACTTTCCAATCCCACTTCTGACAATAATCTAATAAAACAAAATAAAATATAATAAAAGGGAAGAATAGTATGTCTTCACTCACAACATCGTTAAGTGTTCATGCGGCGGAGTGTCTCGCAAAGCGAAATCCAAACAAGGAACCCCTCCGACACATGCCTACTTAACTAGTTGATCATGGAGATGGAGCATAGTACACATAAGATAAAAGAAAGGAAAGGTGGTATATCCCCACTCCCAACATCGTTAAGGTTCGCGCGTGGAGCGTCCCGCAGAAGCGGAATCCAAACAAGGAACCCCTCCTATACGCTACCACTCAACTTGTTGGTCGTGGAGATAAGGCATAGCAATCACATACTAATGTCACATCAGGCTCGACCATGTTAAGGACGAGTAAATCGGCCTCAAGCAACATTTAATAAGAGAACTTCCTATATACATACAAACAAAAGAAATGAGCAAACCATTGCCCAAAGAACTCGATACCAATGAAAATACTCTCAGCAGATATTATGAAATCTGTAATCTGAGAAAAACTCGTAAAACAAATGGGCGCGTAACACCCGTATCGAATAACATTTAACTCACGTATCTCTGAGAAAAACTTACCCTCAATAACGGGCGGTGCCGGCAGGGCTGGAGGAAACATAGCCTCCCGATCATGACAAGCACGTCCATACTGTAGTTGCCCCTGCAGCGAAGGAACAACCCTAATAGGTACCGGAGGTGGAAACAGAATACATGGCTGCTGTGGAGCCCGATGAAACTGACCCCCAGTCATCTGAGGACACTCGCTCTTGATATGACCTGCCTCCCCACATTGGAAGCACCATCCCTTCATGTCCTCCCGACCTCGACCTCCGATATCCCTAAACCAAGAAATACTTCAGCCCGGATGACCCCTACCTCTAGGGACACCCCGATCTGCCTGATGTAAAGCACCTTGTTCGTGCCTATTATCGCCCCTCGCAATAAACTTCCCGAGCTTCCCTACTTTCTTCATTTCAGTAGCTTTCTTTCTACCCTGCATATATAATCGATGCTCCTGGCAATGGAGTAAGGCTGCATTCATAACCTCACCAAAAGTCTGGAAAGCTTGGTTACCCAATAAGTGTTTTCGGATTCCCCAGTTTAGACCTCCCATAAACTTCGAGATCTTCCTCTCTTCCGGAGTCACCTCATCTGGTAAAAAACTTGCTAAGCGGGTGAACTCCTCTCCATACTCTGCTACAGACCTCTCCCCTTGCTCTACATCTTGCAACTTCCTCTTCATCTCCCTTCGAACAGCGGGAGGAAAATACTGAAGATCAAACAAGGCCCAGAACTCAGTGATTGACATGGTGTCTCTTTGCTCTGGGGTGGTCATCGTCTCCCACCAGTGTAACGCAGATCCGACCAGCTTAAAGGTGGTAAGGACTTGTTTCTTATCCTCACTGCATTCTATCATTCGAAGGTGGCGTTGCACGTCTTTCTTCCATTGATTGGCTTTAATAACATCCGCACCTCCCTCGAATTCCGGGGGATTGCCCCTTAGAAAGGACTCCCTAGCCCTTTCCCACGGAGTAAGTCCCGTAGGAGCTTGAACACCTGGGGCCCATGGCAAATGTTGGATCACTACGGACATAGTGGCATGAACCGCTCCAGCCACTATGCTTGATACATCCGCAACATTAACAGTCCCTTGTGGTGGCGGTGGAGGACCTACTTCCTTCTCTACGACCTTAACACGTCTCGCCGGACGACCTCTCTTAGGCGGCATCTGAGATGGAAGAACAATAGTATTAGAATACTAGTTGAAACAATCTAGCTTGCAGAAGATCGCAAACATCAACAACAATAAGTCCTAGCATTAGGCCTTACATCAAAGAACACTACGGTAGAACGAGACAAGTCCACACAGATCCTAGTGCTCTAGAACCTGATGCTCTGATACCATCTGTGACAACCCGCAATCCGAGATAAGGGGTGGCCAGCCCGATACTCAAACGTAACAGGAATCATGGATGGATATCATTCTCAGCATCACAAAAATAAACTGAGTATACGGGAAAACCACCCAATAAATCAGAAAACGGTTGCCAAAAAGTGTAAAAATTTTAAAATGCGGTTATGAAAATTTAAACTAACAACCCAATCTGACGAGCAAGTGGAATTCCAAAAGATAACATATAATATAACTAAAACGAATGTACACAAATGAACCGAATAAGCTGTCGGTCCACAGCTACATATAACGACGTACAATAATATAAATATCTTACATAGTACAACCATTAATCAATTACAAATGTTTGGGCCACACGCCCGAGGGACAAGACCCGATCATGTCTAGAATAACAAGAATGAAAGTGTCTAATACAACATCCTGTAATGACCCGCAAAATCTTACAGCTCGTCGAAAGTGCAAGGAACTCGAGAAAGTCAAGTCGGGCGTCCTTGCGGTGGAACACCTGAGCGGATACAATAATATATATACAACAAAGAAGTAAACCGGTCAGGGCCGGGGTCTATATGATTACCAGAAGAATAAAAAGCATGATAGATGTGAATAGTTATACAGGAATGATGAGGATGATAAAATGACATACTATCTAAAATTACAAGCAGGAATTTAAGGTAAAGCAATTTAAGTTAAAACCCTTCCTTATAAAATACAATTTCCATTTCCTTCAGGCATTCCTTATTAGGAATAAAACCATAAAATTGGTTAAGTCAAGAAGTTGTAATTTCTATTCATTAGTTAAAACTTCCCATTTTATCTTTTTCATTCCTTATTAGGAATATCATTTACATCAAGTGCTCTTTATGGCACATATATTATTCCCGTGCTCTTCCTGGCACATATTTATGCTCTTTATGGCATTTATCAACCATCAAGTCCAACTTGATGAAAATATAGTTATATTCGTATACATATAACGATATCTAAGACCGCCCGTCCGGGTTTCCCCACTGGGCGCGCCCCTAAATGACCATCATCTTCCAGGGCCTAACATAAGACAACCTGGGCACCTATCGCAATACGTTGGGAAGAGGCCATGAGCCTGCGTGGTAGCCAAGACCACACCTGGAATCTCCCTACCCCCGCAGAAAAATATACAACCATAAGCGCTCCCATGGCCTAGGACTATATCCACCCTGCATTCATTAGCCAGGGGGCTTCACCTATCGTGCGGACTTCCCTTAAGATGGTATTTAGAGAGGTGTGTAACAGTAAATTAACGTTTACATTTATCATCATTTTATTTCCAAAAATCCATTTCCATTAATCATGTGATGGGTTCTTTTTATTAAACCTAATATCATTAAACAACGGGGTTCATTCTAAATTGAACCCATTATCTTTAAACACCTATGGGTTTATTTTATGCGAACCTAATTCCCATCGAATTTTATCGTTTATTCCTCAAATTACAATCCCTGATTAAATCTCCAAATGATCATTATGATCCTACAAATCTCCAAGGCGTAAGTAACTTGATAAGCCCTTCTAGTCTCCAAGTTTGGGTACCTAACTTCCAAACTTATACAAGTTTAAATAAAAGAAGTAATGCCTTAACATCACTTGAAACCTCCCCGAAATAAACCCCAGATGAACCCATTTCTAGTTCAGGGCAACGACCAAACTCCATAACTACTCTAGGACTCTACGTTTACTTCTTTAAAGAAGTTTCCTAGGTCCTAATCCTAAAGAATAAGGATGAAAATTAAAAGGAAAAAGACCCCAAAACTGCTGGGACCGAATCGATTCGCCCCAGCGAATCGATTCGCTCTGAAAGCGAATCGGTTCGGACAACAAAATTTGGTTTCTGCATTTGCCGAATCGATTCGGACTACAAGACCTGGGACTCTGCATCTATGCGAATCGATTCGCCCAAGGGGCCGAATCGATTCACCCCTGCGGAATGGCCAAGAATGGCTATGGAGTCTTGAACTCCAAAATTCTAACCAACCCAAAACCAACCAAACCCAATTCATTTAATGGAACTAGTACAACAAAAATACACCCAACTACAATCATTTGTAATATTTATCATCCAAATCAATCTCAAAGGGTTAAATACCCAAAATTCCACCAAAACCCTAACATTTCTAAATCATAGATATCAATGCAATTTATTCTACTTAAATCATAAACTTGCAAGTAGATTACTTGCCTCAAGGTAAGAATCTGATTTGGTGACGAAGCAAGCACAATCCAAGCTCAAATCTCTCTTTTTCTCCCAAGTTCTCTTCCTCTCTCTACTCTCTCTAGGGCTCAATTGTATAAAATGGGAGAAAGGGAATAGGGGTGGGAAATTAAAACGGGGCTTAAGTCCCATAAGCCCACTTAAGTGACTAATACGCGATAAAATATACGCGATTACACTATTTAAGCCAAAACCAGTCAAAAGTCCCCAAAATGCCAAAATACAATATGGCACTTATTTTGACTATCTCACACCTACCGGGACTAACTACACTATCCAAATTATCATTTGGGAATTTTGTAACTCATTTTACTTCCGGTTTCATAATAAACCAAAATGTCATTTTAAATCCTTATGACATAATAAATTACCACATGAACATTTTATCTATTCACGAGGTAACTACACAACATATTAGTAAATATTAACTTGACACAACAAATTAATATTTACTCAGCATCTATCAGATAATAACTAATTACTACACATGGTAATTAAGGATAAAAATGGGCTATCGAAAGAGAGGGTTATTACACTATGGAGGAGTGGTTGAAGGATTAAAGGAACGTCAAGACTTATGGGGGATCGTGTCATTGAGTAAGTGTATCATCTGTAATTTGTAATAACATTTCATAGTGATTGTCTGGCTTGGGTTATCCGAGGTTTTTTTCCTTTGTGGTTTCCTAATACATCATGGCCTTTGTGAACTTGTTTATTTTACTTGCTTTAATCACCTATATGCATGTTTAGGATTAAACGAGATAAAATTGGTCTTAACTAAGGTTGGTTCACACACTTGGTGCGGTTTAAAATTTGGAAAAAGGGTTTTCAAAAAGAAAGTTGGTTTTTAACATCCCAAAAATACATTTGAAAGAGAAAGGGCCTACACCGAATATGACTACATATTTACCTTTGTAAATGTGAGAGATTTAATAGCTAGCATGCTCTATAGAAAGGCAATAAACATTTCATCTAGTACATGAGTTCCTAAACTTATTCTCAAATGGACCAAATTATAAAATACTGGGAGATGGTCTTATAGACTTTCTATAAATGTAAATGCCTAAGCATACAATAAAGAAATAGTTATTACCAAAGATCATCAGTTACCAATATAAGAGTTATTATTATAGTCCAGTAGTGTAAACAAACTCGGTTGAATACACTTAGAAGCCACATAAAGATTGCCTACATCATAACTACTCTAAGGCTTAACACAACTGTGACACCCCGCCTAATAAAATAATGGGTGATCAGTCCTATATCAAATTAACCAGGAATCTCAAAAGGTTTCATTCTCAACATCACTATCAAAATAAAATTTAATTACTAATAACCTATTAGGCCTGGCGACAAATTTTAGACTTTCAAATCTTTTTAACTTAGATGTACAAATAAAATTCATTCACACGGGAATATAAACAACAAATGGAATGAATAACTAAATAACCGATAACTCTCGCTAAACATATATACAACCATATCGAATAGGCGTAAACAAAAATTCGGAAAATAGAATAAAAGACAATAGTTGGGAAATATTACCAAATATTACAACAGTACCTCCTATCTAGATAACAAGGATAGAAGCATCTAAATAATTTCCTGCCAACATCCACAGTTGCGGCATCAGCGTCTGACTCAAAAGAATAGTCATCCAGGTGTCCATTTGTCTGGACAACTAAATAGTATAACAAAAGAGGAAGAAAAGAAAATTGATACGGGTTAGAGCCTGAGGTTTTAAAAATATTTTAGCTACTGCTTAATTTAATTTAATATTAAAATATAATACTTTCCATATTTAAAGTGGTGTCACACTCACATGAGATACCCCTCACCTCTCCTCTAACAATGCGCACCTAATGCATGTATTTTAAAACACCCTAGTTAATCTACTCTGCCTAACTAATGTCTCACAACAACTGAATCATCATACGTTATCTCAATTATCACGTACATAACATTCTAAGCTCTCGCGATAGCTTATTCCTTATAATCCCTCACTTATCATATTTTCATTCATGAATAACCTTCACTAGTTATTACACTATTTACATTTTAGTGTTATTGACCTATATATACTATTCTTACTGTATACACGTATATCACATATATTTTATTCCGAATTTTATACTCCCGGATAGTCCAGGAATTAACTCACATTTGTTTCCTTGTTTTATTCCATATATATATATATATATATATATATATGATGTATTGTACACATCAAGTATATCTATACTTATATATCACACACTATATAAGTATAACAACCATCCCTTAGAGCTATAACTCAATGGATGCAGTCTCTCAATGCTATCATCTTCCAGAGAATTTCTCACATATCACCCTCGGTACTAGCGGTCAAGCGCTCACACCTACTTGGTAAAAATCAAATGAAAACGTACAGGAAGCGGTCATAGCTCCTCAACTAAAAGTGAGATCAATTCATACCAAAGAAATCTCACCCAGAATAAAATCACACAACATAAATAATGGAAGACTATGACCTATGTACTATACGCTCCCTGCTCCTCAAGTCAGGGGCCTCACCGACATCGCGCAACTTCCCATGATAGCACTAGAGGGGCATGCTTCACATAAATATATCATTCACACAGACATATTCATATTCACATCATATATATATATTGTCTCTATACCCATCAATATATATATATATCAAATTTGGAAATCATGTCTATCTCTCATGGCATTAGCATATGATCCTGAATATACCAATTCATAATAATTTATAAGTATACACACAAAGAATTTTTATCTCATAAGTATTCACTCACTCATGATACCATTCTCACATCTCTTATTCCAAAATAGTAGTGTATCACGTCTACTTAGTATTCTTATATCATCCTACTCGCACCTTATATATATATATATTCTACTCATATATAATTAGCCTATATATTCTACGCGCATAAATATGTATGTACGAACTATCCTAATAATTCCTCGAATGTCAATCATCCCAAACATTCCTAAATTTAAACCCCGAATCTTTCCCACTAACCCGAGACTTATTGTAACACCCCGCCTAATAGGATACCGGACGATCACTCCTATACCAAATTAAAACATGAGTCACATATGATTCATTCTTAGCATCACTGTCAAAAACCAAATTAATTACAAATAAGCTGGAGTTAAAATTTTATTTAACTAATCTTTTTAAACAAACCATTCCAATTTAAGACATCCACAATGATTATATAAATGAAATTGAAAAGAGATAAAATAACCGAAGACTCGATTTAAAACAATACAATCAAATCAAAGGCCGCACAAAAAGGCGGTAAAAGAATAAATAAATACAATTGGACTACCAGCCCGAATGTTTCTACAATACCTCCTATCTAGATCTCAAGGATGGAAGGGTCTACAAGAAACCTGCATGCATCCACAGCTGCTGCAGCCAACACCTGACTCGAAGGAATCATCATCCAGGCGTCCCTGTGTCTAGACACCTATATATATATATACTAGGTTATGCCCGTGCCGGAAGGCACGCTGCAAAATTTCGAAAGTGTATGTCGTTGATAAGACCACACGTCGTATCTAGTTCGCAACAGATAAATAATTTTCAAATTATTTTTTAACACAAAATTGTAAAGAATTTTTAAAACAATGGGAAAATTTTCATGTATTTATATTAGGGCCGGCAAAACGAATGAACGGGTCATTTTTCACTTGACCTAAAATGACTCAATAGAAGCGTTTTTTTTTCCTTAACACGACACGAAATGTTTTCAAGATAAGTAAATACGATTCAATATGACATGATTAGAACCGACCCAACATGACACGATTAGGCCAATTAGTGAAGAATTAAAACATTAGTGGGTCTAAATAGTGTTATCAAAATAAATTTAGTACTAAAAGTTGTGGATGGGAACAAATGATTTGATTCCTACCCCATTTTATTTTTCAAAAAAAATCAACCACCACATGCTTATGTATAGAACTTAATAAACTTTTGCAAATTATTAGTAGTTACTTATAATCTGAACAAATTTAATTAGTTTTGATCAAACACGCACCATTTAGTTATATATATATTTATTTTAACAAATTTCATTATTTCACCTGAAGGCACGGTGGAAATTGTCCAGAGATAGATATGTGTCTCTTGTCAAATTCATATCAAAATGTGTCTCATGTCAAATTTTCCAAAGATCTCTTCAACTCATGTCAGATTACTTGCCCCAATTATACTTGATCACAAAACATTACGTACCTAAAGTATGACCGAGCCTAAATTACTGCATAGTTATTAAATAAAATATCAAACAACGAAAATTCTTATCTTCTCAACTGAGCACCAGTCAAATGGATATATGTACTGACGTTAAATGAGTTTCTTTTATAAGTAGAAATAACATCATATTAAAAAAACCATTATATAATGAAATCATTATGTCATATTTAATTCATTTTCTCATTAACAATTTTCCCGTGCCTGAAGGCACGACGAAATTTTGAAAAGTACGTAATCGCGAAACAACGACAATTTTTCAAAGTACGTAATAGCGAAACGCAAAAATTTCGAAGTGTAATTTTAAAAAATTATCCATAATTTCCTTTATTTATAGGACTATTCACCATGCTTAACAAACAATAAATAGTCCAATAATATCCAAATATTCTAAATCATCAAATAAATTCACATATAATACGAAATATACAATATTCATCCATCGAATTCACATTGTGTCTCAAAAAAATAAAGTGTCAAATTTTTAAAAAAATTGGGAATAATCTTCTTTGTTTATTGAAATATTCACCGTGCTTAACAAATAACAAATAGTCCAACATCCAAATTGTCTAAATTCATCAAACAAATTTACATATAATATAAAATATACAATATTCATCAATCAAATTCACTGCGTTTCAAAAAAAACAAAGTGTCTATTTTTTAAAAAAAATCGGCATAGTCTCCTTCGTTTATTGGACTATCCACCCTATTTAAGGGGTAACAACAAATCCAACAATATGAAAAAAAATCCCAAATTCGGTGATGAGAGCTAGAAGGCCGGGATAGGAGAATATGAATTTATTCTTTCTATGGGACTTCCTCAAAATGTCTGTGCCGTGTTGTTTGACCACCATCTTGGATGGGGTGAGAGAAACTGAGCAAGCCTTTGCGGGAGCATCGGACAACATGTTTTTAAAAATTGCAACTCTTTTAAGTCTTTTGCACTCATCTCTTCTTCTGGATTGGGTGATACTACTGCTGTCTTCCCATCCTTCTTCCCACCTCTCGCCATTATCATTCTCTCCCTCTCGGTTTTCTGTACGATTTGACAAACAATAAACATAATTAATCAGTTTCTCGAACAAAAGATACAATCACATAAGTAAACATACAATCAGTAACATACATGAGCCTTTTTTCATCTTAATATTACTTGCATCCAAGGAAAAGAAGATTGATAGTAAGCTTTTTTTCATCTTAAGCTTCATCTAAGGAAAAGAAGATTTATCGTAAGCTTTTTTCATCCTAATATTATCGGATATCTAAAAGAAAACAACATCATACTACCAACCCCATACCTTGTCATATTGAATTTCTCATTCCTTTTTATCGGCATTTTCTTCGGATGTAATGGCTTCATATTTCTTCTTTTGGATCTCTCCCTTTGGATTCCTCACCAACACAATTTCAATCTTAGCCTTACTTCATTTGTAGCGGTATCTGTTGTCCCTAACAACAAAATCACTATTGTAATTTAAACATCACAAAAGCACGTGTTCCAGTGATCAAATAAATAAAAACATAAAGAATCCTAAAATTATATAGATATGCGTGCGTGTGTGCGTGTGTGTATATGTGTGTGAAAATAAAATATATAATCGAAAACAAAAATTTAAGGGGGGGAGGAGCCCCGTAGGAAATGAATAAATAGCCCCTAACCCCACAAAAATATAGACATAAGTTCACTATATTATATACTCTCTTCCAAAACCAAAAAAAATGTAAGCAGTTAACCCAAGTACATAGAATCTGTTGTCCACATTTTCAAGAAAATAGTAAATTGAATAGGCACCTCTCAGCTCATCTACCTCTTCCCCACTCTTAACAATATTTGTAGGATTTCCTTCTATATTTGCCTCATGACTCTGTTGTAAAGACACCAAGTTTGCTTAACATTTTTTGTACCAAACTTGATCATAATTCTGGCCGAGGGACTATTAAACTGTCTGAATTTCGAAGATAGAATTTTCTAAATCATTGATAAAATTCTCTCATTGGCTGGTGCACACGGCTGATGTGAGCTGCAGTTTCACCAAATCATTCCTCACAACAACTTGAGCTCCTGTTGACATATACCATATGGCACAGCAAATTGTAATTCATTTTGCTCTGCATATAACGAACTATTGTAGACTATATCGGTGTGCATTTGATGTTTCCACTCTTATCTTTAACAACAATCCCCTGACATACTTCAATGAATTGATTCACCTTCTATACACCCTTGAGGATAATTCCACCAGCAACACCACCCCTGATTTCATCAACTTCAAACCTAGGTATGTTTATATGCAGGACTACACCCGCAGGAAAGTCAAATGTTTTGTTCACCCAATTAAGTTATGTTTAAACTCGCAAAGCTTCCCCTTTTTTGTTTTAAGACCTCCTCGTTATTTTTTTATCCCACCTCTATTTTTCTTAGCTAACACTAGCTACTATTTGTTTATCTTATTTTATTTTCATTTTCTTAGCTTCGAAGACTATGTTGAATACTACTATTTTAGACTGAATGTTTTTGAGCATACACCATTTTGGACCTACTTGTTTTAACTTTTTTTTATGCCAATAAAGATCTGCTACTAATGTTATTAGCAAAGACTTGTATTTGATATGCAAAAACAAAGACATGCTTCACATTGTAATGGGAAAATATGGGGGATATAAAAACATTGTCGAACACTTGAAAAACAACCCACAAATTTCCATGACACCCCTAAAAAAACAAATAGGATGATAAGCAACTTGAAACGTATGCATTAATATAAATCAATAGCATAAATTAATTCGCACCCGCTCATTTAAAACACGTAACATAGCCCACTGAGTGAAATGGATAATGAAGATCACCTCAAAAGGTAAACTGAAATGTCTTCGACGACTCCTGCGGCGGGGTCCTTCATAGCCCGCTGAGTGATATTCACCCGGCTTTCCTCCTTCTTGCAGCTCCTCCGCCCCCTTTGATAGGTTCTGGTTACCTGGCTTGGCTTTAGCTGGAGTATCAAACCCCTTGGTGCATCTATGACTCCTTGAAGTTTCGCTAGTAGTGAAGATGTTACAGCACCTGAGATGTTACAGTTGATGCATTACAACTTTATCAAATTAGCAGTTGAATGACAACATAACAAATTTATCACACAAAAAAATCTCTAAACACGCAAAACATATATTAGGTTCATTTAAGATCTATGTAAAAGAGAAAAGAACACGACTCTTTGGGAGTTTGAACACTAAAATATACCATTTAAATTATGGGATAAGACTTCAACTTTGTACAGTTACTTCTCATATTCTGAAGATACTTGATGTGGTGTTTATAAGTATTAGTGTGCGGATGCGCGTGTGTTTTGTGTGTCCGTGTGCGCGCGTGAGAGAGAGAGGTTGAGTCCCAAAACAAACCAATATTCAATTGTGTAAGTAACATAATGACTCATAAATAACAGAAAGCCTCGTGAAAAAGTAAACAAATACTTGAAATCTTACTTTCTAAACATAGAAATGAAAGTAATGATACTTGAAAGAGTCACTAATCACTATCAAATTTGCATACCATAGCCACTAATCACCACCAGACACAGTGGTTGCCACCATCAAAACTGCCGAGCTTCCACCACCCTATCAGTCAAAGCAACTGCCCCCACATGCCAAAGGATCATTTATGTCATTTCACTTCCATGAGTTCCTCTACCTCCGAGCACAAATCCTCTTGTCCTAATATACCACACGCTATACATGAACAAACACTGCATCACCAGCTTGCAAGATTTTGGTTAGCATTCTGTCCATTACATCCTTTTTGACTAAAATTTCACATTATCAATAGATTTATCGCAGTCTTTCACAATTTTGCTGAGAGTTTCAACTATTTCTTCGAAGAGTCTTCGTCAGAATAATCTCGGTACTGACTACCATTTTCTCGGGACTGCCTACATTACATCCTTTTGGCCATTACATCCTCGACACTGCCTACCATTTGCTCACTCAGAAGACTTCGAGTCAGAATTAGAATTCTTGTAGCCATTACAATGATCTTTTGAAATTGGGCCTAAACAGCCCTCGTCGTAAGGAGGTTGAGCTTCAATGTTTCATGAAAAGCTTCTTGTTATCTGCAAAAACAATCCCAGATTATTACGTGCAAATATATTACTTTCAGAGTCATTAATAGAAATTTAAAAAAAAATAAGCCTAAGTTATTACATGCAAATGAAATTAGTACCGGCTCATGAAATTACTACCTGCAAAATAAGACGAAATTAATACCTACAAATCATATCCCACAAACTAACAAAACTCTGCAATATGAAGTAACCAAAACAGGGGATTCAAATCTCCATAATAATCAGAAACACCAAAAGTTTCAAATATATCCAGAATACGCAGAAAATGCATGCACACATGTACGCACACGTATACGTATGCTTATTTCCATTGTTTTTTTACTATAATACAAACCAATTTCATGCTACTTGGATAGTTTTACATATGTGTTTGTTCTCAATCAGCTCTTTTCCCTGTCCCAATTAAAGCGTTGGATTATCTTGAGGAAAGAAATATCCTGCAAAAACTTAGGTATTCAAAACCACATTCTACAATTAAAAATATATTGAAAAAAATGTACGCATAGAGTGGAGGTATCAGACCCAAACAACCCAGATTAATGTCAAAAAGTATGGTCCTCAAAAACCAAATTATTTTAACAAAACCAAAGACATAAATATTGGAACAAAAAACAAAAAACATAAAATGTGTATGAAATACCCTATGTATGAAAACAAAAAACATAAGCACGTTGAAACAGAGAAAAGAAATGTGTATGAAAACATAAATGGTAGAATAAACTACCTACATCGAAGTTCAGGTGGTGTTGAATAGTGTAGAATTCATTTTAGTGATAGTCTAGGAAGGTAGTGTTGGACAGTGTCAGTAAATATATAGCTGATGTGAATTTTGGTTGGGGCCCTAGTTGATATACTCATATTTGGGAAAGGCTTAAACATCAGACAAACATGGCTGACACATTTTCTTATCCTCTTTGAAAGTCTACCAAAGACGGACCTCTGCTCGGGGACCTTGGCCTCATTACAACACTTGGAAGCTCAATCATAGATGCAGACTTTATGTCTATCAAGTGCAAGCTCAATCATAGATGCATTACACCTTGACTCAAAGTGTGATCTAGTCAAATTTTAGAATGACCTACGACCAAGGAGGCTCTTTGAGGTCACATGATAGACACGTGAAGTCTCATCCAACTAAATTGAAAGCAAATGGTAATAGTCGGTCCTTTTCTGAAATAAATGTTAGGCATGGGTAAATGGTGGCTATATCAGTGGTAACCCAATATGTATACAAAACCACATCAATTTACCTCAAATCAGTGAATGTGGAAACACCAAAATAAAATAGTACAAACCATAACGTGACATCTCTATAGATTAACGCTAACAATAGAAAAATGAGAAACTAATATAACCACAATTTACCTCAAATCAGTGCATGCATATTCATCTAGTTGGAGTATAAATACCTATTGAAAGAAAATTCTAGAGTAAGATTACAGGTTACAGAAAAAATGTTAAATCAATTTAAAAACCTGACAAACATCCCGACTACCTAAAAAAGCAATATATGACAACCAAAACAATCAAAAACGACGGAAGAACCATAATATCGGGAAACAACAAAAGAACCATAATATATAAGTGCAACTAAATTTGAGAAAAAGGCCTAGTTATTTGAAGAATAAAGCCAAGTCAACGGAGAAAAACAAATGCACTGCTACTTAAATTGTACCAAAGACAGTGTTATAAAATGAAATTTCTACAAATAAAGAAATACCACGTCAAATAATAATAGTATTTTGGAATAATCTTAAATGACCCCAAGTCATCATTTGTGCCTAATGGAGCTTAAAGTTAACTACGAATAATTTAAGCTCAACTTAATAAGTATTTTGAGTTGAAATTTCTCATATTTCACAAACCCGATATACTATGATTCATCTATTACCCCTAACTAAACCAAAAAAAAAACTATCATTTCTTCTATTTCACCATAATAATTTAATGTCAAACTGACATTCATGTAGATTAGAATTATGAGTTGGTGGCATATTCGTGAGCAACAGTCAAGAAAGTTTTCGTAGAACAAATAGACATGCCTTGATTTCTCAAATATACAACTGGAATGAAAAAAGTGTTGGTCAATTCACATTGACATGCCTTGATTTGCAACGTGAAACGTATCCACTATGAACAAAAAATCCAACTTTTCAAATAAAAGTTAAACATACATCAGGTGTTTATCATGGGCAGGACTAATAATTTACGTCTTCGGGTGTTTAAAACTTGGGGTTCGACGCTAATTAGTGTTTTGCTGCATTAGAACACTGGTCTCTTTTGGTGTTTCGCAGAACACCTGAAGACGACGCTGCATTAGGACATTGGTCTCCTCCATGCTGCATTAGTGTTCTACTGCACAATCTCTCAAGTTTTTTTAGAACTTTACGTCTCTCATCCCAAGTTCTTCAAGACAAACTTGAGATTGTGCAACAGTTTGAAGAGCTTATTATGCACCATAAACTCAGGTGTTTAGAAACAGGGGTAGCTCATAAACACCATTTAAAAACTAAAATCAGTTGAACTAACATACAAACCTCCAATTGAAAGGAGGTTAAAACAAATTAGATATGTAAACTCTTTAAGGTTGTCAATTCAACACTCAGTTTATCAAGTTGGTGATTGACAAAGTAGATCCTACAAAGTTTAATTACTCAATGAAATACCACTTGTATTAGATCATAATTCTAAAAATAGTAGATCCCATAGATAAGCAAGGTTCCCACAAATACAATAAGAAATCATTCTGAGCGGTTTTAATGGGTTGTAACTGTCGGGAAAATGGTCACTATTTAAAAAACAATTATAAATAAATTAAAGCATTTATTTTGACCAAACATAAACATAATCACTCATAATAACATTTCTTTACTCGCATATATATAATTAGGGGCCCAACTGAACCCTTTAAAAGAAATTATTAACAGACATTTAATGAAAAAAAACCTTCAAACATATTTCATCAAATAATTAAGAAAACTCATGGGGGCATTTCTTCAAACACATAAACTACTGAAGAACTTGGGATGAGAGAAACAAAACCAATAATTATCTCAAGTTTGTCCTTACTACATGCACAATAATGTTAACCCTATGGTTTTGAATACACCAAAAGTATATAGAAAGATAAAACCAAGCGCTGCAAGTTCAGTTTGTGGATAAATTTACATACCTTCTCCTTATGAGGCATCATTTGTGCAAGGTGAACTTTGATAATAAAAATACTCACATGGAGAAAGTAACACTTATCACGAAGACAAATAACTTATAAACTGATTTAAATCAAGTAGATGAACAATTGTGGAACACAAAAGGACTCAAATGATCCTCAAATACCTTTCTTTCTGAAAAAATCATTTTAGGTTCCACATATGATACATATGATTAATAAGAGGAGTTAATCAAGCAATTAGAACTAAATTAAAAAATGACCTTTTCAAATTTGGTAAAAGTAAATACTTACATAGCTTCCCTATACAAAATGTATAATGGTTTTGGAACCAACATCGACTCGTTCCCATATTTGGATATGCATTTGAAGCAAAAACCTATATATGGATGAATAACCCAAGTCAAGTGAAAATAGAATCTAGATAATCAATTCATAACAACCTAAATAGAAAAACTACCATATTTAAAACCTAAATGGTACATATAAAATCAAAATTAACAAAAATATACATCTAAAAATGTGAAACCAAACATCCTAAAGTGAAACCATCTATTTTAGAGAGAGAAAGAGAGTATACCTGATTAAAATTACAAAACCAAAATTAAATTCTAAACTTTACAACAGTTACTAAAAGCCCTAATTTTAAACCCTAAACAATGGAACTCCCATATTTTTGAAACCATTGAGTCTAAATGTCATATCTATAAAATCAAATCAAATCGAAACCAATGATTCAAGTTAACTAAAAGAACCAATTAAAGTGTTGAACACCTACGAATGTTTACATGGTTCTCTTTAGTTAAAAAAAATTAAAAACATAGGATATGCAATCAAATAAAAAAGTATATTCAGTAAGTAAACAGATTATAGTCGGGTCAGTGGAAATTGGGACCATATCTAGACTTTGGGACCATATCTAGACCAAGGAATATCATTACTAACAAATATAAAGACCACACAAAAAATAAAAGAAAAACTTTGCAAAAGTATAATTACCTTCTATGTCTTCTAGTATAGAACAACTTCCTTATATTATTTACAGAATTAATTGAGAACACTAAAAGATGTCACGTGTAAGGACACAAATTTCCAATTGAGTCCATATATAGTTTTGGTTCAATTCCGGACAAAAACATTTATTCATAGGATAGTATTTGTTGTAATATTCTCAAGCCTATGAAGTGTATGTTGAAGACGTAGCGGCAAAGAATTTAAAGCTTCATCAAAATGCCGGTTTGTGTGCCTCGTTTCTACGTCATCAATTAAGGTTCCATGCTCCCAAGGTATGAATGTAATTATATGTATATACGAGCTTGGAACAATATGTATTGGGTGCTAGGTGAAATAAAAAACTGCATTTTATTTTCAGAAAGAATCAATTAAGAACTTTAAAAATAAGTATATAAAAGTTTCTGGGCCAAAATCAAAATTTTCAATCTTTCTGTTTGTTCGTTTGAAATGTCGTTCGAACGAGTTTTTTCGTTCGAACCAGGTTCGTTCGAACGAGTTTTTCCAACGACCCTAACTGGATAGTCGTTCGATATGTCGTTCGATATGTCGTTCGAACGAATTCTCGTTCTAACGAGGTATCTAACGAACCTCTAACGAGCCCAGGCTGGTCACTCGTTAGAAGTCTCGTTCGAACGAGAATCACGTTCGTTCGAACGAACTTCCAGCGGGAACTGTTATTTGATAGTTTTTTGCAGTTTTTCCCCACTCTTCCACTTGGTTTTCAACCAACTTTTTTCATGCAATATTATGTGCGGGAAACACATTTTCCAAGACAACTTTTCCATTCCATATCCATCTCTTAGAGAGAGTTGGAGAGCAAATTTATTTAGGGAAAATGTTCAAGTTTTGAGTGTTAATTTTTAATGGAAAATTCATACACACTCTAGTTTACACCCATTGTTGTTTATTCCAAGTTCTATATATACATATCCTTACTTGGAGTTTTTGGCACCGGTTTTCTCTACCGAATTCAAGAGACGTTTCGGGTTTGCTTCTACACCCCATCACAAAGAAGACCTTTGTTGAGATTCTACCCGTTTGGAGAAAGGCTCCATGTTCGGGTGACGGTGACCGTTTAAAGTCCTATCGATGTATTTCGAGACCACGGCGGAGCTCCGTTGGTTATCCGCTAATTGGAGGTTGATACAAGAAGGAGCATCACGGCTTGAGAGGGTTCGAGTTTAGGAAGTAAGTCTTTTGTCTTGTATTTTGTAATACCATTTTTAGTGGATTTGAGGCTAGGGCCGTCCCGAGGTTTTTTCCCGTTAGTGGGTTTTTCCTCGTACATCGCGGTGTAGTGTGACTGTTTATTTTATCTTGCTCTATATCACTTAGAACGCATGCTAGATTAATTTCAAGATAAAATTTGGTTTTACAATCACACGCATTTAATTTGGGACTTAAATTAAATATTGGGTTAATTTGGTTTATTCAATTCATTTGCTAATATTGGTGTCGCCTAACTTTGTTTAAATGAATAATCATGACTTAGGCAAATTCTAGGACTTGAATTATGTTGTTTTAATTTGTTTCTTGAAGATAATAAAATTCGGCCTTGTTTATTTGTTGAACCACCATCACCTTGTATTTAACGCTTCCGCATCTATTTGAAAAAGGAAATTACTATTTTAATTTGAGATTATTATTTCAAACCCGGGGATCCAACTGTGGTCTCTCATCACGTGAGAACTGAAATCAAATGAGGATGACGACAAAGAAGAAAAATAATAACTTCAAATTTTTCATACCCTGGAAACCCTACTTAAACCTAATCTCTCTATATTGAAACCTAACCCACCACTGCATTTAAGTGAACCCTTGTCAAATAAACTTTTCCCCTAATTTTTTAACTGTAAAAGCCTAAAACATGCATTTTAGCACTAAAAATATTACCTAAAATGCATAAAACATCCCATGACTACAGGGAAAAAACATAAAATCTATAAATAGGCACATAATAAAGAGAAGAAAATGAGTATACATGTTTAGGTTGTTCCATGTATAATCAGTAACCTGTAAAAGAAAAAATAATCAACAAAACACCAAAAAATATTAGATCCCAACACATAAGCATACATGTGAACAGGTATAAAAAAAATGAATGAAATAGAAATAGATCTTAACCAAAATCAAAATGAATAAATCCCTGAAATAAATCCAAATCAAATCTTAATCCCCATGTTCTCAAATCTGTTTTCAAAGCCCTAAATCCCGTGTATGTGTGTATGTATTGTAGGAGATGAAGAAATTAAATGTGTGTGCGTGTGTGTGCGTATGTACGTGTGTGTGTGAGGGAGATTGCATGTAGTAAGAGTCTAAAATCCATATGATCGATACCTGCTGATTTGAGAGAGAGAGGGGAGAGAGAGTTGCGAAACGATCTAGAGAGGAGAACGGGGTTTAGTGTGTGTGTGTTTGTTTGTTGTCTGGGGACCAAAGGTGTAATTTACAATTTTATCCATATTTTTGAATTTTGAGTAAAAGGGGGAAAGGAAATCAACTGTTAAAAAAGAGGGGGAAACCAAAATTAAAAGGGCAAAAGAGGAAAATGCATCAAAATGATCTCAACCCTCGGATTCGTGCCTTGTTGGCTTCGATCTGAACCGTGAAGTGTCTCCCCATCTTATGAATAGTGAAAACACCATTGTAACTTATTATATATATATATATATATATATATATATATATATATATATTGTATAGCAAGAAATAGGAAAAAGAGATAAACGGGTCAGATCCCGATTTGTGAAAATATTTTGCAAGTGCATAAAGGCAATATAAAAAAATATATATAGTTTATCTCATATTTAAATTGGTATCGTACTTCCATGAGATACCCCTCACCCCTCTTCTAATAGTGCACACCTAACGCATCTGTTTGAGACTTCCTAGTTAAGCTACCCCACTTAACTAATCTAATTCAGATATCTGCTAGAAACCTCCAAAACCCAAGTGCTAAGGGCTAAACTTCTCTCCATTCTCAACACTACATTGCGTTCGTGCGTGGGGTGTCTCGCGAAGTGAAATCCAAACAAGGAACCTCCCCGATACACTACTACTCGGCAGTGTCAATACATATCATAATTGTAAGTCCGAATAATGTCTCACAGAATGAGATTACATCCTTGTTCATTTATATATAAATCTGGATCTAAATTTATCGGAAGGAGGAAAATATGCCTTATTAGGCTTTTCACTTTATATACATAAGTATAATATAATATGTCTCATTTGCATATTCAAACAATATATTATACGCATCTAGTATATAATTATACATATCACAAACATAAGTATAATAATAATCCCACCTAGCTATAACTCAAGGATGTAGTCTCATAGTGCCGATCCCAAATCCGGGTTTACTCACTGTACCACGGTACCAAGCCAGACTTACTCAATGGTCTTGGTAAAATACACACAATGGCGGAGGCGGTCATATTCCCTCTGCAAGTGGAGTGCACACATCGTACTCGAATGCGGGACGAGATGACCTGGGGATATACTCACCCTGCCCCTCTATCAAAGGGATTCAACCACATCGCGCAACCTCCCTGGATCGCACTAGAGAAAAAAATATAACATGGTTGTTCAAACCCTACGTCAAAGGAAAGCCCGTGGAAATCAGTCTCAATGGTACACATATACCAATCACACATAGATACATATGTATTCGTATCATATATATACATGTATATATATATATATTTTTTTTTTCTCATTCGTCGAATGTATACCCGGCTAAAATTGCCAATCTCGTTATAATATTTAAGTATTCTCCTACTTAAATACTAATCCCAGAGTATTCTCTTACACAAATAGACCTTGCACCTTGATCACTTTTCGGGATTTATACACTCTCCGAATATCCCAAATTCCATTCTAGTCACCTCATGTGATTCACTAAATCATAGTTAGCATATAACTACATTTTCTATGCGCATAATTATCTATATATAGTCGTCCGCTGAAATATTCCCTCGGTTGTTACTCGACCTAACCCCCTGAATAATAAGTCCAGGATTTTACTTAATTAACCAAAAGTATACATCTCACTCCGATAATAATTTCGAAGTCCTCACTCTATTTTTGGGAACTCTAATTGTCTATTTTTGTAACCCTAATTGTCTAATTCCCCAATTTAATTATTTCCCTGGAAATGCACTTTTAGTGCCACACGATTTTAGTATCCTCCTAGCCCCCATAAGTTCCTCAAGTGGCTAGATATTAATATCCTAAATAAACCCTTATTTCCCCAGTTAAATAAGCTAGAGATAATTAAATCTGGAATTTATCCCATTTAACTAAAACAAGCCGAAATTATTAAATTTTCTTGGCCATCGATCGATCGACCCGGACAACTTCCTCTCTGAGACACTGTTTCGGCCATTAAAGCTTCTCCCAAGCTTTTATGTCCTCTCATAACATCCTCCAACCAAAACCAACTATATGTACACATATGAAAAGGGTTCTAAAAATCCTAGACCCCACAACCAACAATACATTTTGATTAAATCCTAAGTTTTCTCATTGGGAAATTTTCAGGGGTTAATCCGTTAAACTTTTCCGAAAACCCGTTTTGGTTCACAAAAACTAATCCCGAAAATCTTTGTGGTTTAATTTCTACCAACTACAATATGAGATTTATTCTTTAAAAGAAGGAAATTAAGTAAACACTTGCCTCGTGGAAAAAATCCATAGACCTCGAGTCGAATCTCGCGGAGTTTTGGCCGAAAATCTCCTTTTCTTTTGTCTTTTCTCTCATCTCTTCTCTTCTCTCTCTTTTCTTTCTTTTATCCCACTCTACCTTTCCTTATGTAGGGGAGAGTAAATGTTTATCCCCTTAAAACCCAAAAGTGATTCGTTTACTCATTTGTGAGTCCCTATTAGCTCTAAAGCCCCCGGGGCCTCAACAATACCCCCGGATACTCTTTTTTGACTATCTCGGTCATTCTAAAAACAACCGCGCACTCGAAATCTCCATCCAAGTCACTTAACTACGATTTACAAAATAAACCCAATGCCTCTCCAATCATTTTTTTTCAGTTAAAATATTATCCTTAACGCCCACTTATGCAATTTAATTATCCCCAAAGGTGAGGGGTGTTACATACTCCCTCCCTTACAATGGAATTTCTCCCTTAAAATTCGCATATAACCTACACTACCATCCTAGGATCGCTAATTTTACTACGTCCTAGTACACCAAAATCAGATGGTACTAACACGATGGTCTTCTACCATCTCCCACCTATCTCAAGTCGTGCGTTCATACCTTCTAGCTTCAACATAAGCTTATCTAAATCTCTGTATGCTATAATATTTCCTCGGTCGTAAGGTTGACTCTAATCGTCACATTATACCTAGTGCTTCTATGGCCACATGTAATTAAAATGAGCCTATACCCACTTCTCTGACTTATCGATCCCATCGGAGATCCGTTATTCTAGGCGTCGCCCATTCACATCGGGACACTGATTTTATTCAAAAAGAGACTGTTCTAGCGCTTAACTATTCCCATCAGTCTCATCGGTTATCTTAGGCATGCCACCCCTTATTGCCCCCATACACTTGGATTATTGCGTACATCTTACGACATTCCATCCAACCCACTCCTAGTTCATTATGACTGCCTCACGACATAAGTCCCAGCTTTTATATACTACATCCCTTCTATCTAGGGCGGTACATAAAATCATCTTAACCCGTGCACATCTGCACATCCATTATGAACATCTGACACTCTCTCTAAATAATGGGCCTCGTTGCCTCGGCCTGGTACTAACACTAGGGTTTTCCTGAACCAAAAAAATCGAAATCCAGTTATTCCTATACTCGAAAATCCAACCCTTCTTAAGGGTAACCCATAAATCTTCTCGTGGTTAACTCACCATAATCACCTGGCATCGGTGCCAACAGTCTTTTTGACCTTATATTCTAATAATCCTACGATCTATGTGTTTCCAACACACGTAAAGTGAATACTAACCTAACTAAATTTCTAGTGCCCAAGACTTATCTCAATTTTTGACATTCACTCAATTTCATGCGTGGGACGTCTTACAAAGAGAAATCCAGTCATGGAACCCTCCCGTTACACTACTTCCATGTATTGTCGGTCATCGACATATAACGGCCTAGGACATGTGTAATACCCCGTATTTTTGTGATATTTATTTATGGGATTAATTAAATTAAATGTGTATTAATTGAGAATTAATCAGGATAAAATACTAACGAGATTTGAGTTGGTATTTGATTATAATGCGTATATATGGCAATATATGAATATTGAGAATATTAAAATTGTCGCGAGATTGAAATACGGCAATTTGGGAAATTTTGTTGGGACGCGCGTGACAGTCGCGTCAGGAATATAATTATTTTAATTAAAAAGTGAATTTTATTTTTATCAACTGTATGGTCATTTTGAGTACGCCAACACGTACGGAAGGGTCGAAATAGTCAGAAAACACTAGCTGGGGGTTTAGTTTGGGTCCCGAGGCATTTTTAGGCCATACCGGCAACCCAAAAGGGTAGTTTGGTAATTTTGGAATTTTGGGAATTAAAACCCACGAAAATTAGAAGTTAAAATCTGATTTAGTATTTACCCACTAAACCCACTAACAACACTAAATGACTTAATGGGCTACGAGAGTTATTGGAAGAAATTTTAAGAGGTTCCTAAGGGAACCTCTAAACCACCATTGTCATCTTGGAGAAGAACTTGTAGAGACAGAGAGAGAGATAGATGAGAATTCTGCAGAGAGAGAGAGGGGAATTCAACCATTTCCAACCAACAACAAATCTGAAGAACATAAGGCAAGTGATTTAGTTATAATTGATTCAATGAATGTGTTCTTCCATGTTTAGTGTAATTATCGGATTTTGTCTTGGAAGATTGATATGAGCCCATGAATTTGAGGATTAAAACTATAAACGATGTTAGGAATTGCATGTAGACATATTCTGGATGAATTATGAATCCAAAATATAACCCTTGATGATCTAAAAACGGATTTAAGATGAGAATTATTATTGTTCTTGAAAGAAATAGAAAACTAGGGTTCTTGATGAAGTTTTGATCCAAATAAAGCCCTTGGTTGATGATTTATTGGTTTTAGAACGTTAACAATGTTGCAGGATGGTGGTATGATGATATTATGACGTTAGATTAGAGTTTCATGCATTATAATGGAATTTTGGGGCGAAACTTGGACTGCAAAACAAAGCAGTCCGTAGCATAACTGGTGCGCTCGATCGATCGACATTCATAGGTCGATCGATCGATCACCATCGATCGATCGAACATATAAGGTCGATAGATCGACCTTCCCAGAATGAGTAAAATCTTCCCATTTAAAATTTTAAGGATGTTAACCCTAGAAAATTATTGATGGCGACTTTGTGAGTATTCTTAGACTTAAGGAAGACTAGTAGGTATGGTTGTGAAATCGGACCATAATTAGAATTTAATTTGGGCTAGTTGTCAAAAATCCAATAAAGCTCTACGAGTGAGATACCATTAGGGTTAAAAGATTAAATTCGAATGATTTGATGAAATGAGGTTTGTGGCAGAAATAATGACCTTAAGAATAATGAAATTAAATGTGGAAATAATAGGAGACTTAGTAACCTCTTTGAGATAGGTTTTAAGTATAAGAAACTAGGATGTGAGATGTGTCGACAGTCTACATTATATATTATCGGAAGACTTAAAATGCATAAAATTGGAATAATGGTATAGGTATGTAGAATATACCTTTGTTAATTTTAAGATATCTAAGACGTGCAAATGCTTAGTATATGACTTATGTGTATGACATACCTACCATACTTGCTATCACGGAGGTCGTCGTTCGTGTTGGGCCAACTAATCTTTGTGTGCCTACGGGGGGATTTAGATTGGTACCTTAAGAACATAATACTAGAATGACTTATTTGTGAGTTAATAAGTCAGCTGACTATGGAGCGTAGGTATGTACGTGACCCATGGATATGTTGAATTATGTTCGCCTCCATTTTTGTGTGTTGTGCTTATTCTAACAATTCCTGGGAGATTCGGAATTTGTAATCCTTATGTATGTGATGTACCGGGATGAGATAGCAGAGTATGTGCACCGTAGCCTAGACTAGAGGTGCCTATAAGGTATATTTATGAGGTGAATAATATACAACTAATGTTCAATGAAATACTTAGTAAAGTAACGATGTTTATACTTGTGCTATTTTGATAGAGATTAAAATGAGAGCTCCACAAAATAAAAGGTTGTTATTAGGGAATTAAGGCACATACATGGTATACTTTAATGACATGAATAAACCCTTAAACCTATAAAGTGAAGCCAGGTTTTGTATTAGACTAGTTAGTTAGTAGCATAACTAGTACAGGCTATGGATGCGTTAGGAGTGTACATTAGTTGAGAGGTGAGGAGCTCATGTGAGTGCACGTCCTAACATGTATTTTGCATTCATTGTTTTAATGTTATTAAAGCACTTGCTATTTTTAAAATACTCTCCACTTTCGGGCTCTGACCCGTTTGCTTTCAAATCTATTTTTTTTGTAAAAACCTTTAGGACCTTGTTAGTAGACGCCTCCTTTTCTAGTCTTGACTCTATATTCAGTTTCATCATTTTTAGGGCATGTCGTCCATTTCTATTTAGAGACATTTCATATTCAGTTATTCAGATTTTGGCATGTAATTAATTGAGGGTACACTGTTCTTTTTATTTCAGTTGTGGGATTGTTGTGAGGAGTATTTCCTCCAAACTTATTATTATTTGTTGGTTATTCTATTGCTTCTTTGTGGTGAATGGTTATGTTATTCTTTCATAATTCTTTTATTGCATGTTAATCAGATTTAATTTAAAATTTGACAACTTACTTTTTAAATACTAGGTGGTTAGTAATCATTAAATGTTTTCGACAGTGATGCTATTAACTGAACCAACTTGGCATTTTGAATTAATTTAATAAATGAGTAGCTACCCGGTATTTAATTAGTCGGGGTGTCACAGGTGGTATCAGAGCATCAGGTTCTAGTTTCCTTTAGGATCTGTATGGCTTATTATGTTTCCGCTGAGTTTTCTTTGATGTAGAGCCCTATATTTTAGGACTGTTGTATTCTTTTATGTATGCTTCTCTCTTCAGCTATTTTGGGTTTATAACTGTGAACTTATAGACCTTACTCTTATTTCAGATGCCTCCACGACGCGCACCACAGGTTCCTAGGAATGCATAGACAGAGCCCTAGCCATCTCCTGTACAGGGCACCATGAATGCCGCCGAGGTTGCAGCCATTGTAGCCCAAGCGGTAAATTCCGCTCTAGCCATTGTACAGTAGGCACCACCTCAGGTGCCAGTAGCCACGCGGGTTTAGGCACATGTATTCCCGTCTACTTGGGAATGCGTACGTGATGCTTTTTCAAAAAGCACACCCACCGGAGTTCGCAAGTAGCTTCGATGTTGTGGTTTCAAGTCAGTGGAGGAAAGACATTCAGAGGCACTTGAGGATGTATGAGTGCACCGATGTTCAGAAGTAGATACTAGCTACTTTCAAGCTAGTGGGATCTGCACTGCAGTGGTGGGAGTCTATTACCACCATGGAGGAGAGAGATACTATCACGATACAGGAGTTTTGGGTGCGGTTCGACCGCAAGTATTTTCCTTCAGCTGTTCACACGGAAATGAGGAGGAAGCTAATGAACCTCAAGAAGGAGGGGAGAACTGTAGCGGAGTAAGAAGCAGAGTTCACTAATCTGCTGAACATTGTCCCTGATGAGATTCCGATGGAAGGGAAAAAGATCCAAAAGTTTATGGATGGATTGACTTGGAGGATCCGCCAGCACTTGTTGGGCAATCTCTCATTAGCCACTTATTCTGATATGGTTAACGCAGCACTGCTCCATTGCCAGGACCACCGCTTTCACTTGACAGAGGGGAAGCGATCAGGAGAGTCCAACCATCAGGGCATGACATGAGGAAATGGTGCCAGCGGGGCACAATCAGCTCAGGGTCACCAGAGGTAGGGTGATCAGGGTTCTCAGCAGGGGGATCATAAGAGGTTCAGATCGGGGAATTTCAGGCACAGAGAGGGAGGTTTTAGGCAGGACCATCAGGGCCCGCAGGGGCAGAATGGTCAACAGCAGTTTCAGCAGGGCCAACAAGGCCAGGGCAGAAATGGTAACGGTCACCAGGGTCGTGGTCAGTAGGGGAAGCGAGGGGGAAACTTCCAGGGGAAGTGTTTTATTTGTGGTAAGATTGGCCACAAATGTCAGGATTGTCTAGCAGCAGCAGCAGGGTGCTCGACAGGAGCCGCAGAGGCCTATGTTTCCCGCCGCCCTCCCGGCACCACCAAAGATGGCAGCATTACCACCCATTCCAGCGGTCCCAGTTCAGCAGGGGCAGCTTCAGTATGGGAGAGTATATCAGCTTCAGCAGGCCGCAGCCCCACAGGATCCACCAGCCATTGAGGGTATGTTCTCTATTCAGGGGACTCTGGGGCGTATTTTTATTTGATACGGGGGCTACACACTGTTTCATTGCTATAAGATTTACATGCACCATTGGGTTGTTAGACATCGCCGAGAGTACGGTTACTTGTGTTGATTCGCCATTGAGTAGAGGTTCTGTGATTTCCCTTGTATGTAGAGGTGTGGGTATAGAGATCGGGAGATTTACTTTACTCGAGGATATGTTAGTATTAGAGATGACCGAGTATGATGCCATTATTGGTATGTATTGGCTAGTTGCGTACCGATCCATGATTGAATGTTTCAGTAGGAGTATTATTTTTGCCATTCCCAGGCAGGAGATTTTTTTAGTGGCGATGCCTAGTCCTGAGGGAGGATCGTCCACTCATTTGTACTATATAGAGGAGGAGACCTCTAAGGAAGTGGTGATACCACTTGATTCGATTTCGATTACTCGAGAGTTTGCCGATGTATTTTAGGATATACCTGGATTACCTCCGAGTAGAGAGATAGATTTTGTGATCGATTTGATGCTGGGCACTCGGCCTATTGCCAGTGAACCTTATCGTATGGCTTCAGCTGAGATGAGAGAGTTACGGGATCAGATTGAGCAGTTGTTGGGTCAGGGGTTTATACGGAGGAGTACTTCGCCGTGGGGTAACCCTATATTGTTCGTGAAGAAGAGGGATGGATCGTTGAGGTTGTGTGTAGATTATCGGGAGTTGAATAAGGTCACGATATGGAATAAGTATCCGTTGCCCCGAATCGATGACTTATTCGACCAACTGATAGGAGCTTCTTTCTTCTCAAAGATTGACTTGCGATCGGGATACCATCAGTTGTGTATTAGGGAGGAGGACGTCTCGAAGACTTCTTTCTTGACGAGATATGGTTCCTACGAGTTTCGGGTTATGCCTTTTTGTTTAACCAATGCCCCAGCCGTGTTTATGGACTTGATGAATAGGGTGTTCAGAGAGTTCCTAGATCAGTTCGTCATTGTCTTCATTGATGATATTATGGTTTACTCCCAGATAGAGGAGGATCATGCCGAGCATTTGAGGCAGGTTTTGCAGACGCTACGTCAGAACGAGCTGTATGCAAAGTATGAGAAGTGTGGGTTTTGGCTGAAGGAGGTTCAGTTTTTGGGGCATATTATTTCGGACCGGGGGATATCTGTTGATCCGGGGAAGGTATCCGCGGTAAGGTAATGGGGACAGCCCACAACAACGACTGAGATCTGCAGTTTCTTGGGCTTATCAGGATACTACAGGAGGTTTATTCGGGGATTCTCAATGATAGCGGGTCCTTTGACACATCTGACTCGTAAGGGTGTGCCGTTCATTTGGAGTGATGCCTGTCAGTTGGCATTCGATGAGTTAAAAGACAAGTTGACCTCAGCACCTGTGTTAGCAATGCCGAGATCGGGAGTTTAGTATCTAGTTTACATCAATGCATCCTTACAAGGACTTGGAGTTGTATTACAGCAGGAGAGTCATGCCATAGCTTATGCTTCCCGTAAGCTTAAGCCTCGCGAGAAGAATTACCCCACTCATGATTTGGAGTTAGCTGCAGTTATATTTGCCCTACGGATTTGGAGACATTATCTTTTGGGGGAGAAGTTTCGATTGTTCACGGACCACAAGTCCTTGGAGTACCTATTCATGCAGAAGGAGTTGAATATGCGATAGTGAAGGTGGCTTGAATTTATTAAGGATTATCAGTTTGATATCCAATATCACTCGGGAAAGGCTAACGTGGTAGCAGACGCGTTGAGCCATAGACCAGTAGATGAGGTGGCAGGGGTGTGGAAGGAAAAGTGGAAAGAGTTGGGACACCAGGATGCAGTGGCCCGATTATTCATGTCTGTGATGACTGTTACACCGCTGATTGTCACAAAGGTGGTAAAGGCACAGGCAAATGACTCGTTCTGTCAGGAGCAGATAGTTCGATTACTAGCAGAGGGAGTCGAGTCCTATAAAGTTAGCTGAGACGGGGGATTATGCTTCAATGGGAGACTGATAGTTCCAGAAGGGGAGGAATTGCGACACGAGATGATGGCAGAGTCGCACGGCTCATAGTTTGCGGTACATCCTGGTGGGGACAAAATGTACCAAGATATGAGACGTCAGTATTGGTGGAGCGGGATGAAGAGAGATATCGCCGTGTTTATTTCTAAATGCGCCACTTGTCAACTGGTAAAAGTGGACCATCAGAGATCATAAGGACTTCTACAGCCATTAGAGGTCCCGATGTGGATGTGGGAGAGCATCTCCATGGACTTTATCACGGGGTTACCTACGTCACAGAGGGGTCACGGCTCCATGTGGGTAATTATGGACAGGTTGACCAAAGTTGCTCATTTTCTACCCGTAAGGACAGACAACACTACGGGACAGTATGCCCATCTCTTTATTACAAAAATAGTGAGACTTCACGGTGTGCCCCTAAATATCGTGTCTGACCGAGACAAGATATTTATTTCACGGTTTTGGGAGAGTTTTCAGGAGGCCATGGGCACGGATTTGAGGTTCATTACGGCATATCACCCGCAGACCGATGGGCAAACCGAACGTACAAATCAGATGTTGGAGGACATGTTGCGTATGTGCATCATTGATTTTGGTGGTGGATGGGAGCAGTATCTTCCACTGGTGGAGTTTTCTTACAACAACTCCTACCAGTTCACCATTGGCATGGCTCCATTTGAGGAGTTGTACGGTAGACCTTGTCGTTCCCCATCATGTTGGTTGGAGTTGGGGGGACAACAAACTACTTGGGCCGAAAGTGATTCAGGATACTTAGGCAAGGATAGAATTGATACGGAGTCGCATTCGGGTAGCTCAAGATCGGCAGAAGAGCTATGCTGATGCGAAGAGGTTTTTCACGGAGTTCCAAGTGGTGGACCATGTTTTACTCAGAGTATCTCCTATGAAGGGGATTATGCGATTTAGGAAGAAGGGGAAGTTGGCACCGAGATACGTGGGACCATTTCCTATCATCAAGTGGATTGGGTCTGTTGCATATAGACTTGGGTTATCGGAGCATTTGCACAGGATTCATGATGTGTTTCATATTTCCTCGCTAAGGAAATATCTTTGAGACGATTTGGCTCACTCTCACATTTCTTTGGAGGACATCGATCTCGAGCCTGATAGCTCCTATGAGGAAGGGCCGATTGCTATTTTGGACCGAAGTGAGCGAAAACTGCGGTCAAAGATAGTCCCGTTAGTACGTGTTCAGTAGCGGCATCATAATGTCGAGGAGTCCACATGGGAGCGCGAGGATGAGATGCGCGAACGTTATCCAGAGTTATTTGTACCAGGTACTTTCTAGTTCCGAATTTCGGGATGAAATTCCGTTATTGGGGGGAAGCATGTAATACCCCGTATTTTTGTGATATTTATTTATGGGATTAATTGAATTAAATGTGTATTAATTGAGAATTAATCCGGATAAAATACTAACGAGATGTGATTTGGTATTTTATTATAATGCGTATATATGGCAATATATGAATATTGCGAATATTAAAATTGTCGCGAGATTGAAATAAGACAATTTGGAAATTTTGTTGGGACGCGCGTGATAGTCGCGTTAGGAATATAATTATTTTAATTAAAAAGTGAATTTTATTTTTATCAACCGTATGGTCATTTTAAGTGCGTCAACGCATCCGAAAGGGTCGAAATAGTTAGAAAACACTAGATGGGGGTTTAGTTTGGGTCCCGGGGCATTTTAAGGCCATACCGGCAACCCAAAAGGGTAGTTTGGTAATTTCGGAATTTTGGGAATTAAAACCCCCAAAAATTAGAAGTTAAAATCTGATTTAGTCTTTACCCACTAAGCCCACTAACAACACTAAATGACTTATTGGGCTACGGGAGTTATTGGAAGAAATTTTAAGAGGTTCCTAAGGCAACCTCTAAACCACCATTGTCATCTCGGAGAAGAACTTGTAGAGAGAGAGAGAGATATATATATGAGAATTCAGCAGAGAGAGAGAGAGGAATTCAACCATCTCCAACCAACAACAAATCTGAAGAACATAAGGCAAGTGATTTAGTTACAATTGATTCAATGAATGTGTTCTTCCATGTTTAGTGTAATTATCGGATTTTTTCTTGGAAGATTGATATGAGCCCATGAATTTGAGGATTAAAACTATAAACCATGTTAGGAATTGCATGTAGACATATTCTGGACGAATTATGAATCCAAAATATAACCCTTGATGATCTAAAAACGGATTTAAGAAGAGAATTATTATTGTTCTTGAAAGAAATAGAAAACTAGTGTTCTAGATGAAGTTTTGATCCAAATAAAGCCCTTGGTTGATGATTTATTGGTTTTAGAAAGTTAACAATGTCGTAGGATGGTTGTATGATGATATTATAATGTTAGATTAGAGTTTCATGCATTATAATGGAATTTTGGGGCGAAACTTGGACTGCAAAACAAAGCAGTCCGTAGCATAACTGGTGCGCTCGATCGATCGACATTCATAGGTCGATCGATCGATCACCGTCGATCGATCGAACATACAAGGTCGATCGATCGACCTTCCCAGAATGAGTAAAATCTTCCCATTTAAAATTTTAAGGATGTTAACCCTAGAAAATTATTCATGGGGACTTTGTGAGTACTCTTAGACTTAAGGAAGACCAGCAGGTATGGTTGTGAAATCGGACCTTAATTAGAATTTAATTTGGGATAGTTGTCAAAACTCCAATAAAGCTCGACGAGTGAGATAACATTAGGGTTAAAAGGGTAAATTCGAATGATTTGATGAAATGAGGTTTGTGGCAGAAATAATGACCTTAAGAATAATGAAATTAAATGTGGAAATAATAGGAGACTTAGTAACCTCTTTGAGATAGGTTTTAAGTATAAGAAACTAGGATGTGAGATGTGTCGACAGTCTACATTATATATTATCGGAAGACTTAAAATGCATAAAATTGGAATAATGGTATAGGGATGTAGAATATACCTTTATTAATATTAAGATATCTAAGACGTGGGAATGCTTAGTATATGACTTATGTGTATGACATACCTACCATACTTGCTATCACGGAGGACGTCGTTCGTGTTGGGCCAACTAATCTTTGTGTGCCTACGGGGGGATTTAGATTGGTACCTTAATAACATAATACTAGAATGACTTATTTGTGAGTTAATAAGTCCGCTGACTATGGAGCGTAGGTATGTACGTGACCCATGGATTTGTTGAATTATGTTCGCCTCCCTTTTTGTGTGTTATGCCTATTCTAACAATTCCTGAGAGATTCGGAATTTGTAATCCTTATGTATGTGATGTACCGGGATGAGATAGAAGAGTATGTGCACCGTAGCCTAGACTAGGGGTGCCTATAATGTATATTTATGATGTGAATATTATACAACTAATGTTCAATGAAATACTTAGTAAAGTAACGATGTGTATACTTGTGCTATTTTGATAGAGATTAAAATGAGAACTCCACAAAATAAAAGGTTGTTATTAGGGAATTAAGGCACATACATGGTATACTTTAATGACATTAATAAACCCTTAAACCTATAAAGTGAAGCCAGGTTGTGTATTAGACTAGTTTTTTAGTAGCATAACTAGTACAGGCTATGGATGCGTTAGGAGTGCACATTAGTTGAGAGGTTA
This sequence comes from Sambucus nigra, assembly GCA_949130495.1. Taxonomy (NCBI): domain Eukaryota; kingdom Viridiplantae; phylum Streptophyta; class Magnoliopsida; order Dipsacales; family Adoxaceae; genus Sambucus; species Sambucus nigra. The sequence goes on from OX422213.1 coordinate 53,951,493, forward strand.
TGAGCTCATGTGAGTGCACGTCCTAACATGTATTTTGCATTCATTGTTTTAATGTTACTAAAGCACTTGTTGTTTTTAAAATACTCTCCACTTTCGGGCTCTGACCCGTTTGCTTTCAAATCTATTTTTTTTGTAAAAACCTTTTAGGTGCCCAGCCACAAGGACACCATGCATAGTATTTTCATTCAGGTGACGAGCTATAGCTGTTGTGGAAGTTACAGGACCTTGATAGTAGACGCCTCCTTTTCTAGTCTTGACTCTATATTTAGTTTCATCATTTGTAGGGCATGTCGCCCATTTCTATTTAGAGACATTTCATATTCAGTTATTCAGATTTTGGCATGTAATTAATTGAGGGTACACTGTTCTTTTTATTTTAGTTGTGGGATTGTTGTGAGGAGTATTTCCTCCAGACTTCTTATTATTTGTTGGTTATTCTATTGCTTATTTATGGTTGATGGTTATGTTATTCTTTCATAATTCTTTTATTGCATGTTAATCAGATTTAATTTAAAATTTGACAACTTACTTTTTAAATACTAGGTGGTTAGTAATCATTAAATGTTTTCGACAGTGATGCTATTAAATGAACCAACTTGGCATTTTGAGTTAATTTAATAAAGGAGTAGCTACCCGATATTTAATTAGTCGGGGTGTCACAACATGCTAACGGGATGTCCTAAAACCCTACCTCACTAACCTACCAACACTCTTCTACCACTATCCTTATATCTAAGTGAAATGGAAAGTTTAAATAATCGGGGCGCCTACTCTCTGCAAAGGTGTTACGAACATGCTTTCCACAACCCATTACCTCCCAAAATTTGCCTTCTGAACAAGTCCTGGCCCTAAGCTTCAAATTTATTTCCTTTGCCTTACCTCACCCACAGGGTTGCGGTGAGAGAACCATTTCAGTGCTTTTCTATAGCAGTTCCACCTATATAAGCATGTAATCATTGCACGGCTCTTAGTCCGTAGTATTTTCTCCACACTAGGTGACTTATAGACCAAATCATTATACTTGCAACACAAAACATCTCTCCACTCCCGACGTCGTTAAGGTTCATGCGTGGAGCGTCTCGCAAGCAAAATCTAAACAATGAACCCCTCCAATACACTACTAGTTAACTTTGTCGGTCGTGGAGGTCCGTTAGCTTAAATATGCCATGGGGATAATCATATCCCATCAATTAACAAAATTGTGGTCTGAAATCCTTTTTCCTTACAGGAGCCACACCACCAAGCGGCTGTACTAGCACTAAGTCCTTAGCGCAAACAACAATGAGTTTAGACTCACAGCTCAACAAATAAATCCTACATACCTTAAATCATATCTATAAGGTCGCCACAGACACAAATCATGATAATGAAACATCTACTCACCGAAGTTATATCCACCCATATAACAACGGCGAACTCAACTTGTATCGAGGTGAGATATCGTAACAACAACATGTTCCACCCTAGAACCATGGATACGATAGTCTTGCAGTTAATAGCCTGCTATCGCTCCGATAACACAATGATATTTCTCTTATAATAGTATCATACTTGTATAACACATACAAAACGAGTCATACAAACCAAATATAAGCTCGACATACCAACACTCATCTTCATAACGGATGAAGAAAATTGATCCCCGCTACCGAAAAAATATATATAGACATACACTATATAATGTTATCGAAATCACCAGTAAACTCAAATCACACATGAATCTAGGGTTAGCAAAATAACATGACCCAAATCTTATCACACAACGTATACCTCCGTCATCCTAGGTGAAACTGATAACCGCATTCTTGTCAATCTCCCTAGCTACTCCAAATGGTTATTGGACGAGGTACGCTTGCCTTAACTGAACCAAAATTTCTTAACTCAATGCCTCATCCAGGCACCCCACTCTTATCGTTTTTCTCTTACCGAGAAAGGAGGAACCATGTGGATCAACAATCCATCTTTGGCCTTCCTAACCATGTAAAAGTTATCAGTACTTCGGACTTTATAGCCTCGATCATAGTTCCCTTAACTTTTTTATTTACTATCGGCCTCTGACTGATCCTTATATGAATAATCCAAAAACTTCATTCTCTTCCTTCTAAATCAACGAACGGAATTTATGATTAAAACTGTCTGTGAGATCCTTCTATAAGCAAAACATTCCTCTCCCCCGAATAGGGTGACCACCGTTTGCATCATTTCAATACTGTTCCCATGAGTGAAAAATTTTCCTTAAATTTTCACGTATGGGTATTTCCAGACCCTGCTCTAAGCCAAAGCTTTTGAGCCTTCTACTTCCACTAGATCACGCTACAGTTATTTCGCATGACTTAACATCAACGTATGGTCCTTATTAAAGACCCTTTGAACCTTTCCCCAGTTTAACTTTTCTGGGTAATTCAACTTTAGTACCACTCTCTACTATAGCGGTACTTGGATAATTATAACTACCATACTTTAGTGGTCATCATAGCAATCCTTAATAACACCTCAAAGGGGATGACCTCACTTCCATCCTCCTCCCCGACTTCAAGTTATAGCTCCTTCTAAGCCACGCCTCCTGCTACCCTCGTAACGGCCTTCCTTAGTCGCCCTTATTCGATCAGCACACGAATCTCGAACGAGCACGCAAAAGATTTACAATAATTTCATGTAATAGCAAGAGAATGAAATATCACAAGAGGAATCAACGATCCTAATCCTAAGGCTCTATTTCAAATCAAAAGTAATGCTGAAAGTGAAGTACGCTCGCACAAATTCCTAAAAACACTTGAACCTGATGCTCTAATACCATCTGTAACACCCCGCCTAATAGGATAACGAGCAATCACTCCTATACCAAATTAAAACATGAGTCACATATGGTTCATTCTTAGCATCACTGTCGAAAACCAAATTAATTACAAATAACCTATTAGGCTGGAGTTAAAATTTTATTTAACTAATCTTTTTAAACAACCCATTCAAATTTAAGACATCCACAATGATTATATAGATGAAACTGGAAAGAGATAAAATAACCGAAGACTCGATTTAAAATAATACAATCAAATCAAAGGCCGCACAAAAAGGCGGTAAAAGAATAAATAAATACAATTGGACTATTAGCCCGAATGTTTCTACAGTACCTCCTATCTAGATCTCAAGGATGTAAGCGTCTACAAGAAACCTGCATGCATCCACAGCTACTGCAACCAGCGCCTGACTCGAAGGAATCATCATCCAGGCATCCTTATGTCAGGACACCTATACATATATATAGTATAGCAAGAATGGGAAAAAAGAGATAAGCGGGTCAGAGCCCGATTTGTGAAAATATTTTTCAAGTGCATAAATGCTATATATATATATATATAGTTTATCTCATATTTAAATAGGTATCGTACTCCCATGAGATACCCCACACCTCTCTTCTAATAGTGCACACCTAACGCATCCATTTGAGACTTCCTAGTTAATCTTTCTCACCTAACTAATCTAATTCACATATCTTCTAGAAACCTAGAAAACCCGAGTGCTAAGGGATAAACTTCTCTCCATTATCAACACTGCACTGCGTTCGTGCGTGGGGTGTCTCGCGAAGCGAAATCCAAATAAGAAAGCCCCCTGATACAGTACTTCTCGGCAGTGTCGATTGTCGAGATCCATTATGCCCTCAATACCCAACGTATATATATATATATATATATATATATATATATATATATATATATATATATATATATATATATATATATATATATATATATATATAAACTCATTTATTATACATATCATAATTTTAAGTCCGAATAATTTCTCCCAGAATGAGATTACATCCTTGTTCATTTATATATAAATCCGGATCTAAATTTACCGGAAGGAGGAAAATACACCTTATTAGGCTTTTCACTTTATATACATAAGTATATTATAATATGTCTCATTTTCATATTCGAACAATATACTATACGCATCTAGTATATAATTATACCTATCACAAACATAAGTATAATAACCATCCCACCAAGATTTAACTCGAGGATGCAGTCTCGTAGTGCTGATCCCAAATCCGGGTTTACTCACTGTCCCATGGTACCAAGCCAGACTTACTCAATGGTCTTGGTAAAATACACACAACGGTGGAGGTGGTCATATTCCGTCTACAAGTGGAGTACAGACATCGCACTCGAACGCGGGATGAGATGACCTGGGGATATACTCATCCTTCTCCTCAAGCCAGTGGATTCACCCACATCGCTCAACCTCCTTATATCATACTAGAGAAATAAAATATAATCTAGCTATTCCAACCCTACACCAAAGGAAAGCCCGTGAAAATCATCCTCTAAGGTACACATATACCAATCACACATAGATACATATTTATTCGTATAATGTATTATATATTCTGTATTCACATCGTATGTATATATATATATATATATATATATATATATATATATATATATATTTGTTTGTTTTTTCTCATTCCTCGAATGTATACCTGGCTAAAATTGCCAATCTCGTAATAATATTTAAGTATTCTCCCACATAAATACTAATCCGAAAAGTATTCTCTTACACAAATAGACCTTCAACCTTGATCACTTTTTGGGATTTATACACTCTCCGAATATCCCAAATTTCATCCTAGTCACCTCATGTGATTCACTCAATCATAGTAGACATATAACTACATTTTCTATGCGCACAATTATCCACATATAATCGTCCGCTAAAATATTCCCTCGGTTGTTACTCGTCCTGACCCCCTGAATAATAAGTCCAGGATTTTACTTAATTAACCCAAAGTATATATCTCACTCCGATAATAATTTAGAAGTCCTCACTCAATTTTTGGGAACTCCAATTGTCTATTTTGGGAACCCCAATTATGTAATTCTCCACTTTATTTATTTCCCTAGAAATACACTTTTAGTGCTACACGATTTTAGTATCCTCCTAGCCCACATAAGTTCCTCAAATGTATAGATATTAATATCCTAAATAAACCCTTATTTCCCCAATTAAATAATATAGAGATAATTAAATCAAGAATTTATCCCATTTAACTAAAACAAGCCAAAATTGTTAAATTTTCTGGGCCATCGATCGATCGATCGACCTGGACAGCTTCTTCTCCAAGAAGTTATTTTGGCCATTAAACCTTCTCCCAAGCTTTTATCTCCTCTCCTGACGTCCTCCAAGCTAAACCAACTATATGTACACACATTAAAATGGTTATAATCATGCTAGAACCCATAACCAACAACAAATTTCGATTAAATCGTAAGTTTTCTAATTGGAATATTTTTCGAGGTTAATCCATTAAACTTTTTCGAAAACCAATTTTGGTTCGCAAAAACCATAACGAAAATCTTTCTAGTTTAATTTCTACCAATTTAAGTATGATATTTATGCTTTAAAAGAAAGAAAGAAAGTAAACACTTGCATCATGGATAAAATCCGATGACCTCGAGTCGAATCCCTCGGAGTTTGGCCGAAAATCTCCTTTTCTCTCATCTTTTCTCTCCTCTCTCTTTTCTTTCTTTTCTCCCACTCTCCCTTTCCTTATATAGGGGACATTAGGGTTTTATCCCCTTAAAACCCAAAAATGACTTGTTTACTTAATTGCGAGTCCCTATTAGCTCAAAAGCCCCCGGGGCCTAAACAATACCCCCGGATACTCTTTTTTGACTATCTCGGTCATTCTAAAATTAACCTCGCACTCGAAATCTCCATCCGAGTCACTTAACTACGATTTAAAAAGTAAACCTAACGCCTCTCGAACTTTTTTTTTCCAAAATATCATCCTTATTCTCCCAATAACACCCACTTATGAAATTTAATTATCCCCAAAAGTGCAGGGTGTTGCACTTATACATCACCCATTTACACCTTTAGAGGTTCCCTCACTCTATATAGGATCCCCTAATATCTATGTCCAAAAATTAATTCTTTTATTATCCTTTTAGTTCAACAAAATATCTCTAGTTTTTTTGTCAAAACCTGACTGATCCGGTGGCCCCAAAAAATTAAACGGTTCGGTCATAAATAAAACGGTTCAATGGCCAAGAAAAACGAACCGATCTAGTACTTAAAAAAATAAACCAGCCCGACACAAACAGTTTCGAGAGTTCATCTTCTCCATCTCCAAAAATTTATTCTAAATCTCACCCCACTCAATTTCTAGGGTTCCCAACATCAACCAACTTCAATTTATATGCCTACACACTATGATTTACCCAACATAACAACTAATTCATGGGATTTCTCAATATATTCAACAATTAAACCCTAATTCTTATTTATACCATACTTTTCATTTCTTCCAATTTTCTCACCGAAGTTTATACCATTCACATGGAGTTTAGCTTAGATTTCATGCAGGATTTTTATCTCATCAATTTCTTATGGAACCATCTTCCAAAAACCCATTTTTTTACAAGAATCCCAAACCGAAAATCTTACAGTTTTTCATGACCAACTATAATATGAAAAATAAACATACTTAAATCATTAAATCAAGTTAAACAATTGCCTGGTTGGATAAATCTGACGACCTCGTGCTGGGAATCCGCCAGAGTTGGCCCGAGATCAACATTTCTCCCTTTTCTTCTTCCTTTCTTTCCTTTCTCCTTTTCTCTCTTTTCTTTCTTTTCTTTCTTTCTCCTGTGCTCACATAAAAAGAAATAAGGTTTATCCTTTATTAAACCTAAAATTGATTCTTATTAACAATTGCGTGTCCCTACAAGTCCAAAACCCGCCCGAAGCCCAAACACTACCCCGAGTACTCTATTCTTACTATCTGGACCCTTTCAAGACTAACCGTGCGCTCCAAATCTCCATATGAGTCACTTAACAAAAATTCACGTCTTAAACCCAACATATCTCCACACGTGTTTTCCTCATAAAATAACATCACCTTATCGCTTTTATTCACCTGCAACATACAAAATAATTAGTCCATCTCATCTACTTTAAATCCTCAAATTATTAAATTACACCCACTCACGTAATTTAATTATTCATAAAAGTACGAGGTAGTACATTCTCCCCCCCCCCCCCCTACAAGAGAATTTCGTCCTCGAAATTTGAACAAGACCAGTACCAAAATTTAGGATCTTGAGCCACACACAACACGCTTTAGTACCAAATCAAATCACACCTCAATAATGGTATGGTCACTCCACTATTCATATGCTATTGGGACCTAACTATATAAAGGCTTACTCATTGTAGCTTCAGTTTCGGGGTAAGCTTGTTCCATTCCATACATACTGATACACCCCATCAGTCATGAGCTCTCACTTCAATAAAATCACATTACACATTTTTCTTCTACCAATGACGTCCAAATAAAATAATTCTATAAATCACTGGCTCCATCACCTCACTTCTATTAGAAAGTCGCACATCACTAAGTGACAGCTTCCCGAATCCACCCCAACACAAATTTCCAATCTTGAGAGAAACCATAAGAACATATGACTACTCCTGCCAGTCCTTCAAATCTCGTTTCATGGTGACGTAACTCTTACGACGCTCAAAAGTCACTCCAAAATAGTTTGTGGTCAATGCCCCTCTCAACAAAAAACTCTAAATTATGTTCGATTTAAAAGTCTACTTATTCACTCACCTCTATACAACCAGAGGGAGAATGACCAGTCTTTCCCACATAAAACCTTAACAAGAACCTTGTCCATAATAAACAGGTACGAGTAACTACACACTATTATATCAATTGGTAATTTCTCTTCCCAATTATTGAACCATGCTTTACTTCAATTATAAGCTATGTTAGTTGTGGAAGAAAACTTAACCATAGTTACTCCAGAATCAAATTCATACCACTTTACTAGTAATCAATCACCTCCCATCTACTCATCGGGTCGTAGTTGACACGACTTGTCCAAAACAAAAAATCATCCCCACTTCTTATTGAAAATCTTTATTGGAGGTGGGATTCAAGGATATCATCCCAATCCATAATAGTATTCGATGTCACCTTGCACCGATCACTCACCCCAAAAGAATAACAATTACTTCATCTCGATCAATTTGTCCTACACATTCTAAGGAAGTCATGACCTTATCCTGATGTTTGCAAACCATTAAAGAAATTTACCAACCTAACTTCCCCATCCATCACTGGAATCGTTAGCTGAATACAAAATTTATGGTTGGTCTTCTCGAACCAACCTGTTTCCATCTATAAGTGGTGTACCCAGAGACAATCTCATTGTGTCTCATGTAACACCAATTCCCACTTACAATATCTCACATTAAGTGGTTGTCTATAATCCCCTTCTTCCTCTGGGTGTACCAAAGTTTCTGTCTTTGCACTTTTCGTCACAATGTGCACTTTTGGGCCATCCTTACCTTATAGGCATCAACATCCTATTTATGCACAAACCACTCTCAACATTCAACTAAGGCTCCCTTATTCATTCCCACAATAATTGGATTTTCCTCTTCTCAAGAGATATCCTTTTAAATGTCTCCCCACACCCTTTCAACCCATCTCAGGAATGCTACTCACATTGCACATATACACTTGGGTCTTCGTCTTTCTCACACGACGTTTAATCCATCCTACCATCATAACTTGGTTTTTAACTGCCCCACAGGCATATATCCAGCACATCTATTCCCATGTCCCTTTAACTCGGATGATTCTGAAATCAGTTAACCAGGGCGCCCACACACCCTATAATCTGCGGATATTGGGGCAAACATCATATACATCTCACACATGACACACATATTACCCTGTAGCACTCGCATTCACAATATGGCTATGATACTTGGGTATTCTCAATCACCCCAATAATAAAAAAAAATAATTCTCATTAACATCATTCCTTCCTTCAACTCGCGGTGAGAAGAAAATTTCTAGTTCTCTCTCATGGCACTACCAGCTTCACTAGCCTTAAATAGGAATATAACTTTCAACTCGTAGTTATAACTACATACTTGTATAATAACTGAGGTACTAGACTCATGGACTACTGACCAAACATCTCCCCACTTCCGACTATGCGCTAAGTTCCATACGTGGGACGTCTCGCAAAGCGAAATCCAAACAAGGAACCCCCCGATTCACTACTACCTAACATTGTCGGATCATCGAAATCCGTTAGGCCCTCAGTCCATAGCACACACCCGCAAACCCCTATCTCTTAACATAATAGTAGACTCATTCACTTTATGTTACACAAGACCACGTATATCACAACGCTCTTACTATCACTAGTTTCATAGTGAAAATAAATCACGAGCTATGTCTCTCTGATCGATAAAAGCCAACATACTCTGAATCGGATCAGTAAACATCCCTACTCAACGGGATCAAATATAATTAGACAAAATACACACAGAATTCGACTACACAATATATCATAACATATATACACATATATAGGCTCAACCCTATTCCATCGGCCCAAGATTAAAAGGAAAATGGAAATAATAATAAATGTGTAAAGTACTAATGTAAATTCCAATTCTTCTTGATGACAATATAAGTCTCATCTCGCCAAAGGGATACACCAAATCCCAACAAATTTATCCATTTACTTAAACTAAGAACAATAATAAAAAATGTCCTAGGGTCTAATATCTCCCAGCTCCCGATATTTTCTACTTTCGTGCGTGGGAGGTCTCGCAAGCAAAATCCAAATAAGGAACCCTCTCGATACACTACTACGCATCTCTATCAATTATTGAGACTTGTCGATCCAGGACCTAAGTCTAATAATGTGTTTAAATCATTTTATATGGCTCTGCAGGTCTACTCACTACAGGTGATAACTAGCAATATAAATCATATCTAGGATAACATCATACTTATATAACACATCACTAAAATGAGTAATCTCAACAAAAAATATACTCTCACTATCTACACTCGCAAAACAAGAAGAAATACATATATATAATAATGTTATCGATATATCCACTAAACTCGTCTCACACGTGAATTTAGGGCTAATAAAAACACTGTGACTCGCTCACGTCACATAAAGCATACCTCATCTTCTGAGGACAAAACTCATATTTCTTCCTTGCCAATTTCCCTAGCTTCTCAAATGGTCCCCATACATAACACGCTTATCCGAACAAAACTAAAACTAGTTTAATCATTACCCCTACTAGGGACCATACTCTCGTCCCTTACTCGTTTTGAGAAAAAATTAAAGCATGTGGTTCTACTCTCCACACACAATATGTCTTTCCAAATAATCCACTTATCTTCGGCCACACTGGTCGTATCCGAGTTGTCCTTCTATCGGACACCTGTAGCCTTAACCCTGATGAGTACCCTCATTGTTCCCTTAGTTTCACTGGTCCTAAGGAACACACTGATGGCCAGCACAACCCTGGCTGAATTCACCATCGCTTGGTAAGAATCAGGCTATCTAAATCATTTAAATGGGTCCCCTGATGGGTCTCCCCCTTATGGTGCTTCACTAACACCGTTTCACCCATACTTGCTCTCTGACAAAATCTTTAGATTCTATTAGCTCCCTTTATAAAGAATCATTAATATCTCCATTATCAAAACACGACATTGACACTATCTACATCGACCGTCCAAGAAGAATTTCCTTAAAGTGTTGGCAACTCTTCTCTTGAGTCAATTTCCCACTTAAGAATTCTCTTCTCCATTGTACCTAACTCATCCGCTACAAAATTTTCTAGATAATAAAATTCATTTTCACAAATGGACCTCTGTCCGGCCCCATTTGTGAGGAGTTCAGAACAATGTTCACATCTCCCTATGAACACCTAATGAAGGAACTTGCGATAAAAATGTACTTAAGATCCTTCCATTGCCACACCATCTCATTTCTAAATCCGGTGGTTGACTCCCACCATAATAACATTTCTCCGTGGCTAAGAAATTTTTTACCCCAATTTCACTTCCAGTTATACTACATTATACTATATGCCAAAGCCTCTAGGTATCTTACGTCCATTGGCTAACCCACACAATCTCCGTATTTTCTACAATTCCATCGGGCGGTCCTCTTCAAAGACCCATCTAACTCTTTCCCATTCTAACCACGTTGGGTGAGTCTAATTTGGCACCACTTTCTGCTATAGTGGTACTTGAAAATTATATATGTAACCCTAGTAGTCCTTATAAACCCAACTTCTCGATCAACAATATGGGTGACCTCAACCACGATCAATATCCCGCAAACATTTTACAACTTCTACTAGCCCCGCCTCCTACTGTTCTCGCAACGGCCCTCATCTTCCATCCTTTATTGTTCGGTATATGAAGCACACCCAAATGCATACAAGATTCACTAATATATATATATATATATATATATGCTATAGCAGGAGAAAGAAATCTCATCATAGGAGTTAGCAATCCTAACCATAGGGCACTAAATCAAATAAAAGGCAACGCTGAAAGAGTAGCATGTTCACACGGATTCCTATGGACACTAGAACCTAATGCTCTGATACCACCTGTGACACCCTGCCTAATAAAATATTGGGTGATCAGTCCTATATAAAATTAAATAGGAATCTCAAATGGTTTCATTCTCAACATCACTGTTGAAAACCAATTTAATTACTAATAACCTATCAGTCCTGGTGTCAAATTTTAAACTTTCTAATCTTTTTAACTTAAATGTACAAATAAAATCCACTCACATGGGAATATAAATAAATAACCAATAACTCTCGCTAAACATATACACAACCATATCGAATAGGTGTAAACGAAAATGCGAAAAATAAAATAAAAGACAGCAGTTGTGCAATATGCCCGAATATTATAACAGTACCTGCTATCTAGATCATAAGGATAGAAGAATCTAAACAATTTCCTGCCAACATCCATAGCTGCAGCTGTAGCACCCTGTCCAATTAAATATCGGGTGATCAGTCCTTTATAAAATTTAAAACAGAATGTTTGGTTGCTTCATTCTTAGCATCACTGTCGAAAACATAATAACCTTATTAACCACCTATTAATTAATTAAGCTAGTGTCAAAATATTTTTCTTTTTCAAATTTCCAAAAGATCATTCATTTATGAAACCCAAGAATTGAAATATAATCCATCCACCACATAACTAAATAATATAAATACTAAATCTGAATCACATACTGAAATAAATAAGACTGGATAAAACATTCTAGTTCAAAACTTTAAACCAAGGACTATAGTAACAATAAATCCAACTGAACTGAAAGGAAAGTAAACTGAATACAATCTCTGATAAAATGTCAAAGGAATGGGCATCACATGCCCTAAATGGAAAGTCTATATAGAGCTGAGTGAAATGATAGAGGCGTTTAAAGCAAAGACCTACAACTTACACAACAGTTGCAGCACGCCAAGCAATCCAAATTCTATGTCTAGTGTCCCTGTTGCTGGGAACCTGATATAATACGTATATATAGAAAAAGAGGAAAGAGATGCAAGAAACGGGTCAGAGCCCGAGGTGTAAAAATATTTGTTTTAGTAAGTATTTAAAATTTTCAATAAAAAAAGTATCAAATGCATGTTAGTTCGACCTCTCAGCTAATGTGCACGCCTAACGCACAACTAATCCACCCTAGCCATCTGTAACACTTCTAACTAGGTAAAGACTTATGGTCCTCGTGGAAGTAACCCGTGATTCCCAGCTTTCCACATTATTAATTTCATAAATTCTAAATTTGGTTAAGTGTTATCACACTAAGTTAAGTACTCCCAGTTGACGTGATTTAAGAATTTACTATCTTAATAACCTACGATTATCTCATGGTAGGAACAACACACGTATACATATATATATATATATTCATCACTATAATATACATACACCAATACATCACCCCAAGGCTAAACCTGTAGTGTATTGCAAACTCTGCTATCATGTCCTGATATATCTCGTACTCTAATAAGGACTATCGGCTCGGAAGTCTCCCACGAACCATATAAACAAAACACACAAAGTGGAGGCGAACATAGTTCACATACCTATGGGTCACGCACATACCTACGCTCCCATAGTCAGCTGACTTATAAACTCACAAATAAGTCTTCACAGTCCTATGTTTTGAGATACAAGTCAATAATCCCCCCGAAGGTTGCCCAGGATAAGACTGTCTCTACGCAACCTCCCGCGATAGCAAGCATCTAGGTATGTCATACACATAATATTAAGCATGTAATAGGTATCCACACATCCTATTAATATTCATTAGGTATACGCCCAACCCAATGTAATAACCCTCGCTTTAAAGAACCTATTTTATATTTATTTACTATATGAAGTAATTATATAAAATGTTGGAATATGGAGTAAGTATTAATTGAATGAGATAAAAGTTAATATTAACTAAATTGTTGTATATTTACTGTATGTGTATGTAAGTATCACCATGTTGTGTTTTATTGTGTCATATGATTTAAATTACATTTATGGTTTAAAATGATATCTAAACTTAAGATGAATTATAAAATTTCCGGATGCCAATTTAGAGAGTGTAGTTAGTCCCGAAATGTGCGAGATAGTTGAAATAAGTGTCATATTGTACTTTTATGTTTTGGGCACTTTTGACTGGTTATAGCTTAACTGCGTATTTATGAGTCATTTTAATGTGGTATTAACCATTTAAGTTAGTAAATTAGACTAAGAGCCACGATTTAGTCTTGCACTTTATTTATTTCTCATAAGTGCATTTATTAACCTAGAGAGAAAGAGAGAATAAGAGAATTGGTGGAGAAGAAAAGAGAGAGATTTGGAGATTAAAGATTTGGGATTTGATTTTGCTTCCGTCTTCCAAAAATCTGAGATTTGAAGCCCAAGGCAAGTTTTTTACTTACTAATATGTGATTTAAGATGAGTAATTTGTATTGATAGTTGTGTATTAGTTATGGTTTAACAATGTTAGGTTTTTTTTATGGATTTATGGGTTTTGAATCCTTGGAGGTTGATTTGGATGTGTTTTGTTGTAAATCATAGTTGTTAGATGCATTGATGATCAGTTGGTTGTAATAAATGACCTTGGCTTGAATGAAAATGAGTTGGGGGAAATTAAGAGTCCAAGACTCCATAGCCAAACTTGGCAAATTCACAGGGGAAAATTGATCCGGTTAGAAATCGATTCGCCATAGGGACAGTGTACAGGTCTGAAGGGTCCGAATCGATTCGGATGGTTCGAATCGATTCGGTAAGTTGCATAATGTCAGGTTTTCCTATCCGAATCGATTCGACTGGTCTGAATCGATTCACTTGCCAGCCCAAATCGATTCATCTAGTGTGAATCGATTCGGTAGTGCTGCAGTTTTGAGTTATTTTTCTAACTCAATCTTCACTCAATTCTTTAGGCTTAGGACTTAGGAACCTTCTTGTATGAAGAAAACTTAGAGTCCTAGAGTTCTATATGAGTTAGTTAACTACCCTACATTAGAAATGGGTTACGTGGGGGTTTATTCCGGGGTGTACAAAGAGATGTTAGGGCATTATTTTTCCTTAGTTGATTATTATGAAACTAGGAGTAGTAGTGTCATATTTGGGAGAATTTAGAGGCACATTGAGGTATGAAACTCATGATGGTTTATAATAACACCCTAATATGTTGGTAAAATGAATTGGGAGTTTACTCATCTTTTGAGGTCGTTGTGATAATATGATTTACATATGGCTCCGGATAAAATATGATGTATTTACAAATGTAAATGATTATGGTTTCGGATAAAATGAAACATACATATGTAAAATGGAAATGAAAATAAATATGGTAAATGAAAATTTACTTAAACATACGTCTCTAAATGCTATCATAAGGGAAGTTCGCGTTTGAGGCTGGCTAATGAATGCAAGGTGGATATAGTCCTAGGCTATATGAGCGATTATTGTATGTTTTTGTGCTGGTGAGGTGATTCTAGGTGTGGTCATGACTCTCCCGCAAGCATATGGCATCTTCCCGACGTTTGGCGTTATAGGTGCCCAGGTTGTCTTGGTGATAGGCCCTCGAAGATGATAGTCATTTAGGGGCACGCACAGTGGGGAAACCCGGAAGGGCGGTCTTAGAATCGTTATATGTATATGATTATAACTATTCTGAATCAAGTGGGACTTGATGTATAATAAATTCCATAAAGAGAATAATGAAATGCCAAAAAGAGCATAATAAATGCAACAAAGAGCATATAATTGTGATTATGTTTCCTGATAAGGAACGGAACCATGAAATGTATCAGTGTACAGGACGAAGGCTTTTAATTAATGTTAATTATTCATATCCTCTTGCCTAACTAAATGAAATTTATAATCATTTAAATTGTCTTAGTTTATGCTTTGAGATTATGTTGATAGATTCTCATCCTTATCATTCATGATTAACTGTTCATAATTGTCATACTTTTTATTCATCCGGTGATGATATAAAACTGGGCCCTGACCCGTTCCTATTTCTTGTTGGGCATAAATCTTGTATCCGCTCAGGTGCTCCACCGCAAGGATGCTCGTACTGACTTTCTCATTCCGGTGTTGTTGGGGAGCCGTGATACCTTATGGATATTACGGGATATTTTATGTAACGCTTTCATTTTTGCACTCTAGTTATGATCGAGTCTTTCACTCGGGCATGTGGCCCAAGATTTTGTAATTGTCTAATGTAATGTATTATGTAATGTAATTAAACTGTTGTAATACGTTGTATGTACCTATTGACCCACAGCATATTCGGTCCCTTATTGTATATTTGCTGTGGATGTAATATAATTTATTTTTTTATTACCACTTTCTTTTCAAATTGGGTTGTTTAAATTATTTCCTTAACTTATTATAAAACAAAAATTTTGGCAACTCATTTTCTGAATTATAGGGTGGTTATCCCGTATACTTATTATATTGTTGTGATGCTGAGAATGATTCCATCCATGATTTCCTGTTATATTGGAGTATCGGACTTGACACCCCTTATTTTGGTGAGCGGATTGTCACAGATGGTATCAGAGCATCAGGTTCTAGAGTCTTTAGGATCTATGTGGAGTTGACACGTTATATCATAGCGTTCTTTGATATAGAGCCTAATTTTAGGACTGTTTTGATGCGTAGGTTTACGATCTTCTGCATGTTAGATTGATTTAGATAGTATTCTAACTCTATTATTTCTTCATCGTAGATGCCGCCTAAGAGAGGTCGCCCAGCTAGAAGGCATAGAGTTGTAGAAGAGGATGTTGTTCTTCCAGCATCGCCACAAGGAACTATCAATGCTTATGATGTAGAAAACATTGTGGCCCAAGCAGTTAATGCTGCTATGACCGCCGTGGCTCAGTAATTGCCACAAGCTCAACAACAACGGGCTCAAGATGTACAAGCTCCTACTGGACTTTCTCCGTAGGAGAGAGTTATGGAGTCCTTTTTAAAGGGCCATCCCAAAAATTTGATGGAGGCTGAGATGTTATTAGAGATAATCAGTGGAAGAAGGATATGCAACGCCATCTACGAATGGGGGAGTGTAGCGAGGAGAGGAAGCAAGTCCATTCTACTTTCAAACTCGTTGGGGCTGCATTACCTTGGTGGGAGTCGATGACTATACCAAAGCAGAGAGATACTATGACTATCAATGATTTTGAGTTCTGTTTGATCGAAAGTACTTCCCTCCGGTAGTTCGAAGGGAGATGAGAAGGAAGCTTCAGGATGTGGTACAGGGTGAACGGTCAGTTGCAGAGTATGAAGAGGAGTTCACCCAGTTAGGAAGTTTTGTACTGGATGAGGTGACTTTGGAAGAGAGGAAAATATCAAAGTTCATGGGAGGTTTGCACTGGAGGATACGACAACATTTGCTGGGTAATCTAGCTTTGCAGACTTTTGGGGATGTGATGAATGCGGCATTACTTCATTATCAAGAACATCGGTTGTTTGTTCAAGGTAGCAAGGAGGCTACAATGATGGGATAGAAAGGAAAACTCGAAGGCAATTGGATTGGAGGAGGAGTATTTCCTTTGTCCCAATCTTCGGGTAATAAGCATAAAAAAAGGGATCCCCAATAAAGGGACTTGTTTAAACGGTAACGTTTTGGTGGGTTCAATGATGGGGGTAATAACAATAGGTAGGGTCAAGGTACCCCACAACAGCAACAAGAAGGTAGAGGTGGAAATGGAGGTAGAGGCCATCTGGGCCAAGGCTTCGGGCAGTTTAGAAACAATCGAGGGCGAAACTAAGAGAATCTATCGAATCGATGCTTTTAATGTGGAGAGTCGGGTCACATTAAGAGGTTGTGTCCTCTCTTGATTGGGGGACACCTTCCTAGGATCCCACAGCAGCCACAAGCTCAGTTACTGGCTCAGATACCTAATCCAGTTGTCCCTTTGCAGCAGGGTCAGCTACAGTATGGGAGAGTTTATCATATTCAGGATGCTATTCTTCCTTTGGTTCCGCTGGCGTCGCCAGCTATTGAGGGTAAGTTTCTTATTCAGGGGCACATGGGCCGTGTTTTGTTTGATATGGCTGCGATACACTCATTTATTTCTAGGAGTTTTGCTCAGTCTACAGAGTTGATAAAATCTTCAGAGAGTACCTTCACTAGTGTTGAGTCTTCTATAGGAATTAATCTTGGTAATTTGTGCTTTGAGGCCGATTTGATCGTCCTTAAAATGGTCGGGTATGATGTGATTTTGGGTGTGGACTGGCTAGTGAAGTATCATGCGATAGTTAATTACTATAGAAAGAGTATAGTTTTTGCCGTTCCCTGGCAAGAAATGTTTTTAGTGGTTATGCCTCGCTCAGAAGGAGGTACTAGCACTTACTTGTATTGTATTGCAGAGGAGACTTTTCAGGATGAAATTGTTCCCTTAGATTCTATTTCAGTTGTAAGAGATTTCCAAGATGTGTTTCGGGAGATACCGGGTTTGCCTCCTAGTAGGGAGATTGAGTTCGTAATTAATTTAGCACCGGGAACTCGACTGATTGGGAGAGCTCCGTATCGTATGGCTCCTCTTGAGATGATGGAGTTGAGAGATCATATTTAGGACTTGCTAGAGAAAGGGTTTATTAGGCAAAGTACGTCACCATGGGGTGCTCCGGTGTTATTTGTGAAGAAAAGGGATGGTTCCCTTCTATTATGTGTTGACTACAGAGAGTTGAATAAAGTCACCATCCGGAACAAATACCTATTGCCTCGGAGTGATGATTTGTTTGTTGAACTTAGGGGAGCATCGTACTTCTCTAAGATAGATTTGAGGATGGGGTATCACCAGTTGAGGATACGAGAGCAAGATATGTCTAAGACTGCTTTCCTTATGAGATATGGGTCCTATGAATTTTTCGTTATGCACTTTGTACTAACCAATGCTCCCTCCGTGTTTATGGACCTCATGAATAGGGTATTTCAGGACATCCTGGACCATTTTGTTATCATGTTCATCGACCACATTCTAATTTATTCTCGAACATAATCTGATTATGCTACTCATTTGCGGTTGGTCCTGCAAAGATTAAAGGATCACCAACTGTATGCCAAGCTCGAGAAGTACGGTTTTTGGTTGCAGGAGGTACAGTTTTTGGGTCACATCGTGACAAACCAGGGTATTTCAGTAGACCCAAGTAAAGTAGTTGCGGTGAGGGAGTGGGGTCAGCCCACGACACCAACCGAGATTCATAGTTTTCTGGGTTTGGCGGGTTATTATCGTCGATTTATCAAGGGTTTCTCCAAGATTGCAAGCCCTTTGATAAACTTAACCCGAAAAGGGGTGAGGTTTGTTTGGGATAATTCTTGTCAGGTTGCTTTTGATGAGCTTAAGGATAGATTGACTTCTGCTCTAGTCCTTGCATTGCCAAAGCCGGTATTAGAATATATAGTCTTTACCAACGCATCTCTATAAGGATTGGGAGGTGTACTTCAACAAGAGCGACAAGCTTTTGCTTATGATTCTCCCAAGTTAAAGCCCCATGAAAAGAATTATCTGGTGCATGACTTGTAACTTGTCACAATAGTTTTTGCCTTGAATATTTGGAGGCATTATCTCTTAGGGGAGAAATTTTGTCTTTTCACGGTCTATAAATCACTACAATATTTATTTTCACAAAAAGATTTAAATATGTGACAACACCAGTGGTTGGAGTTTGTGAAAGACTATCAATTTGACATCCACTATCACCCGGGCAAGGCGAATGTGGTAGCGGATGCTTTGAGTAGAAAGCCCGAGGGGGAGTTAGCGGAGGTATGGAAAGCTAAATGGAAAGAGCTTAGTCAGGAGGACGCGGTTTCTAAGGCATTTATGTCAGTGATGACCATCATGCCTACTATTGTGGCAAGGGTTGTAGAATCCCAAGGAAGGGACAAAGGTTAACAGGACCATATACACCGATTGTTGACTGAGGAAGCGAAATCCTACTCGATAAGTTCGGAGGGCGGATTACATTTCCACGGGAGACTCATTATCCCGGACGAAGGGGATTTGAGACGGGCCGTGATGGCAGAATCTCATGGGTCTAAATTTATAGTGCATCCTGGTGGGGACAAGATGTATCAAGACATGCACCGTCAGTATTGGTGGCCAGGTATGAAGCGGGATATTTTTAAGTTCGTATCACAAAGCACTACATGTCAATTGGTCAAGATAGATCATCAGGGATCGATAGGTTTGTTGCAATCGTTGGATATTCTAGTGTGGAAGTGGGAGAGCATATCAATGGACTTTATCATAGGCTTTCCAACGTCGCAAAATGGTCACGATTCTATTTGGGTTATCGTTGATCATTTGACTAAGTCGGCACATTTCCTACAGGTACGCACAAATTATAATACTGCTCGTTATGCGCGATTATTTATCGAGGAGGTTGTTAGACTCCATGGGGTGCCCTTATATATAGTTTCCGACCGAGACAAAATATTTGTTTCCCACTTTTGGCAAAGTTTCCATGAGGCAATGGGAACCGAATTGAAGTTAAGCACTTCTTATCACCTTCAAACAGATGGAAAGACTGAAAGAGTCAACCAAATGTTGGAGGATATGCTTCTAATGTGTATTCTTGATTTCAAAGGTGGTTGGGAACAATATTTCCCCTTGGTCAAATTTGCTTATAACAATTCATACCAATTTATTATTAGAATGGCGCCCTATGAAGCACTTTATGGTCGGCCTTATAGATCGCCCACTTGTTGGTTGGAGGTGGGAGATAATAAGTTTCTTGGACCCGAAATGATCCAGGATACTTCTTCCAAGATTGAACTAATTCGAAATCGCATTCGGATAGCTCAGGATGGTCAAAAGAGTTATGCCGACGCAAATAGATGGCATATGGAGTTGAAGATTAGGGTTCAAGTCTTGGTGAGAGTATTGCCTATGAAAGGTATAAAGCGTTTCAGGAAGAAAGGAAAACTTGCTCTGCGTTTTGTTAGACCTTTTCCCATTATTGCTAAGGTGGGTCCATTGGCGTATCAACTTGCCTTATCGGAACACTTGCAGCAAATCCATGACGTGTTCCATCTTTCCTCTTTGAAGAAGTATAAGAGGTGTGAAGGTTCCCTTTCGCATATTCCTTTCGAGGATATCGATTTGCAACCTGATATTTCATATGAAGAATAACTGGTTGCTATTTTAGAGCACGGAGAGCGTAGATTGAGGTCTCGAGTGGTGCCCTTGGTGCGAGTTCAATGGAGTCATCACAACGTCGAGGAATCGACGTGGGAACGTGAGGATGATATGCGGGATAAGTATTCGCATCTCTTCTTGCAAGGTACGCTTGAATTTTGGGGACAAAATTCCCTCATAAGGGGGGGGGGGGGTGGAGTATGTAATAACCCTCGCTTTTGAGACCTATTTTATAATTATTTACTATGTGAAGTAATTATATAAAATGTTGGAATATGGAGTAAGTATTAATTGAATGAGATAAAAGTTAATATTTACTGTATGTGTAAGTAAATATCACCATGTTGTGTTTTATAGTGTCATATGATTTAAATGACATTTATGGTTTAAAATGAAACCGAAACTTGAGATGAATTATAAAATTGTCGGATGCCAATTTAGAGGGCGTAGTTAGTCCCAAAATGTGCGAGATAGTCGAAATAAGTGCCATATTTTATTTTTATGTTTTGGGCACTGTTGGCTGGTTATAGCTTAACTGCGTATTTGTGAGTCATTTTAATGTGGTATTAACCATTTAAGTTTGGAAATTAGATTAAGAGCCACGATTTAGTCCTGCACTTCATTTATTTCTCTTAAGTGCATTTATTAACCTAGAGAGAAAGAGATAAGAAGAGAATTGGTGGAGAAGAGAAGAGAGAGATTTGGAGATTAAAGATTTGGGATTTGATTTCGCTTCCATCTTCCAAAAATCTGAGATTTGAAGCTCAAGGAAAGTTTTCTACTTGCTAATATGTGATTTAAGATGCGTAATTTGTATTTATAGTTGTGTATTAGTTATGGTTTAACAATGTTAGGGTTTTTTATGGATTTATGGGTTTTGAATCCTTGGAGGTTGATTTGGATGTGTGTTGTTGTAAATCACAGTTGTTAGATGCATTGATGATTAGTTGGTTGTAATAAATGACCTTGGTTTGAATGAAAATGAGTTGGGGGAAATTAGGAGTCCAAGACTCCATAGCCAAATTTGGCAAATTCGCAGGGGCAAATCGATTCGCCATAGGGGCAGTGTAGAGGTCTGAAGGGTCCGAATTGATTCGGATGGTCCAAATCGATTCGGTAAGTTGCATAATGTCAGGTTTTCCTATTCGAATCGATTTGGCTGGTCTTAATCGATTCGCTTGCCAGTCCGAATCGATTCGTCCAGGGCGAATCGATTTGGTAGTGCTGCAGTTTTGAGTTATTTTTCTAACTCAATTTTCACCCTTTTCTTTAGGCTTAGGACTTAGGAAACTTCTTGTATGAAATAAACTTAGAGTCCTAGATACCTAGATGAGTTAGTTAACTACCCTACATTAGAAATCGGTTATGTGGGGATCTATTCCGGGGTGTACAAATAGATGTTAGGGCATCATTTTTCCTAAGTTGATTATTATGAGGCTAGGAGTAGTAGTGTCATATTTGGGAGACTTTAGAGGCTCATTGAGGTATGATACTCATGATTGTTTATAATAAAACCCTAATATGTTGGGAAAATGAATTGGGAGTTTAATCATCTTTTGAGGTTGTAGTGATAATATGATTTACGTATGGCTCCGGATAAAATATGATGTTTTTACAAATGTAAATGATTATGGTTTCGGATAAAATGAAACATAAATATGCAGGGTGGATATAGTCCTAGGCCATATGAGCGATTATTGTATGTTTCTGCACTGGTGAGGTGATTTTCGGTGTGGTCATGACTCTCCTGCAAGCATTTGGCCACTACCCGACATCTTGCGTTATAGGTGCCCAGGTTTTCTTGGTGATAGGCCCTGGAATATGATTGTCATTTAGGGGCACGCACAGTGGGGAAACTCGGAAGGGCGGTCTTAGAATCGTTATATGTATATGATTATAACTATTCTGAATTAAGTTGGACTTGATGTATAATAAATGCCATAAAGAGCAAAATGAAATGCCCCAAAGAGCATAATAAATTCCACAAAGAGCATATAATTGTGATTATGTTTCTTGATAAGGAATGGAACCATGAAATGAATCAGTGTTCATGACGAAGGTTGTTAATTAATGTTAATTATTCATATCCTCTTGCCTAACTAAATGAAATTTATAATCATTTAAACTGTCTTTGTTTATGCCTTGATATTATGTTGATAGATTCTCATCCTTATCATACATGATTAACTGTTCATAACTATCACACTTTTTATTCATCTAGTGATCATATATAACCGGGCCCTAACATGTTCCTATTTCTTGTTGTGCATTAATATTGTATCCGCTCAGGTGCTCTGCCTCAAGGACGCCCGTACTGACTTTCTCATTTCGGTGTTGTTGGGGAGCCGTGATACCTTGCAGATATTACGGGATATTTTGTGTAGACGCTTTCATTTTTTCAGTCTAGTTATGATCAAGTTTTTCACTCGGGCGCGTGGTCCAAGCTTTTGTAATTGTCTAATGTAATGTATTATGTAATGTAATTAAACTGTTGTAATACGTTGTATGTACCTGTTAACCGACAACATATTCAGTCCCTTATTGTATTTTGTTGTGAATGTAATATAATTTCTTTTTGGATTTCCACTTTCATTTCAAATTGGGTTGTTTAAATTATATCCTTAACTTATAAAAAAACAAAAATTTTGGCAACTCGTTTTCTGAATTATAGGGTGGTTATCCCGTATACTTATTATATTGTTGTGATGCTGAGAATGATTCCATCCATGATTTCCTGTTATATTGGAGTATCGGGTTGGCCACCCCTTATTTTGGCACCCAAATGTATTTTTTCCACTTAATGACATCTCTCTCATTACCTTTTTTTATATAAGTATTTCAAGTATTCTCTCTCTCAAAATCTCCACGATTTATTCACCGTCCTAATTGTTCAATTCACTACACTTAAACATTCCCAAAAATTCTGCACTATTTTGGGATCATCGAACACTGCCTTTCCTCACTCAATTTGGCTATTTACTTAAGTAGGGGTAAAATAGGAATTTTACTAAAAATCAAAATGTCGCTCGAACCAGAATGGATTATCGCTCGAACAATTACACGTGTCTCTTGATCCTGCTACGCGCGACATAGCTTTCTCGCTCGAACGACTACGCGCGAGATGCAGATTTCGCTCGAACGACTTCCTTCGCGCGATAACGCGCGACCTGCACTGTCTAGTCTTCAACCTTTGACAGCTCCATTTTTTGATCTTTTTCAACCCTAAAACCTCTAAATTATTATCCTAAACTCCAATCAATCATTCCCAAATCGAATCCTAACAATTACACATGGAATCTAACATCCTAGTATCATTAAATCATTACAAATCATCAAAGAAATATGAAATCCCCAATTTAATTACTAAAACCCTATTTCTCTGAATTCTTATTAAAAACACATGATTTCAATATTCTTTCTTCACATAAGTTCATCAAAACATGAATTCTATTCTACATACATGAAGGGTTCAATCTAATTAATCTCAGATTCAAATTATACATCCTAAATCTCCAATTTCCATCACTTTTATGAACAATACATGTATATATCATCCCTATACTAACATAAATATGGTTATTGCTAAAGAAAAGCAAGTAATAAACACTTGCCTGATTATGAAGGTTTGATTCATCTTTTGAAACTGGTATAGGTGCGTTCTCCTCGCTCCGATCTACGTGTTGATGGTGTTTTAGGTGAAGGATGACGGAGTTTTGGCCTTAGAACTCCTAGAAACCTCTTATCCTTCTTCCTTTGGGACTCTTTCTTTTCTTTCACAGATGAAACCCTAACTGTGACTACATAAGGGGCAATAAGGCTTCTTTATTTTTGTCCGTTCATCAACCCCAAAAATAAAATTTACCAAAATGCCCTCCCGGGACGCCGGTTATGCCTAAAATTGCCCCGGGACCCAAACTAAACACCCGGGTATACTATTATGACTATCTCGACCCTTTCGGACTCAACGGAGCACTCAAAATGACCATACAAGTTACAAAAAAAATTAATTTTTTTATTCCATTAAATTAGTCCTGACACGACTCACACGCGCTTCTGACTTAATTTACTAAACTGTCGTATTTCTTATTCTTGATAATTTATCGAAGTGTATAGTTCCATATTGCATATCACACAATAATATTCAATCAATAAGTATTAACCCTTGTCAAGTTAGTTTATATTTATTTAAATTCGGATTAATTAACAATTAAATTCGCACATTTTAATTCAATTAATCCCATAGTAATAATTAATCTCATAATTATTTAAATCATTAAAAATATGGAGTATTACAGCGGCAACAACGTTTGACTCGAAAGAATAGTCATTCAGGTGTCCCTGTGTCTGGACACCTAAAAAATATAACAAAAGAGGAAGAAAAGAAAATCGATACGGGTCAAAGCCCAAGGTTTTAAAAATATTTTAGCAAGTGTTTAATTTAATTTAATATTAAAATATGATACTCTCCATATTTAAACAGGTGTCGCACTCATATGAGATACCCCTCACCTCTCTTCTAACAATGCACACCTAATGCATGTATTTTAAAACACCCTAGTTAAGCTACCCCACCTAACTAATCTCTCACAATAACTGAATCATCATACGTTATCTCAACTCTCACGTATATAACATTTTAAGCTCTCGCGGTAGCTTATTCCTTATAATCCCTCACTTATCATATTTTCATTCATGAATAACCTTCACTAGTTATTACATTATTTACATTTTAGTGTTATTGACTTGTATATACTATTCTTACCGTATACACGTATATCACATATATTTTATTCCGAATTTTATACTCCCGGATAGTCTAGGAAATAACTCATATTTCTTTCCCTGTTTTAGTCCATATATATATATATATATATATATATATATATATATATATATATATATATATATATATATATATATATAATACTATACACATCATGTATATATATACTACACTATTTATCTAGTCCCTGGATATATATGTTTTCACATCTCATATATATATGATATACTATGCACATCAAGTATATATATACTTATATATCACACACTATATAAGTATAACAACCATCCTTCATAGCTATGACTCAATGGATGTAGTCCCTCAAAGCTATCATCTTCCACGAAATTCCTCACATATCATTATGGGTACCAGAAGTCGAACTCTCACATCGACTTGGTAAAAACCAAATCACAACGTATGGGAAGCAGTCATAGCTCCTCACCTGAAAGGGAGATCGAATCATACCCAACACATCTCACCCACAATAAAATAACACCATATAAATAATGGACGACTATGACATGGGGAATGTACACTCCCTTCTCCTCAAGCCATGGGCCTTACCCATGTCGCGCAACTTCTCATGATAGCCTTAGAGGGGTATGCTTCACATAAATATATCATTTACACACAGACATATTCATATTCACATCATTTATATATTTTCTCTATACCCGTACATATATATCATATCAAATCTGGCTATCATGTCTATCTCTCGTGGCATTAGCCTATGATCCCAAATATACCAATTCGTAATAATTTATAAGTATACACACAAATTATTTTAATCCCATAAGTATTCACTCACTTATGAAACAATTCTCACATCCCTTATTCCCAAATAGTAGCGTATAATGTCTAGCTAGTATTCTTATATCATCTTACTCGCAGCTTAAGATTTACTCATATATATTCGGCATATATATATATATATATATATATATATAAGTATATATGTACAAACTCGCCTAATAATTCCGCGAATGTTGATCATCCCAAACATTCCTAAATTTAAACCTCGAGACTTATACATCACCCATTTACGTTTTTAGAGGTCCTCACACTCTATTTATGATCCCCGAATATCTATCTCCAAAAAGGAATTATTGTCGAATCCTTTTAGTTCAAAAAAATTCTCCAGTTTTTTTTGTCAAAATCGGACCGATCCGATGTCCCCGAAAAACAAACTGATCTGGTCATAAACGAACTAGTCCGGTGGCTAGGAAAAATGAACCAATCAGGGCATAGAAAATGAACCGGTTTGGTACTTATAAAAAATGAACCGGTCCGACACAAACAGTTTCGGGAGTTCATCTCCTCCAACTCCAAAAATTTATTCTAATACTCATCCAACTCAATTTCTAGGGTTTCCAACATCACCCAACTTCAAAATATATGCCTACACGCTATGATTTACCCAACACAACAACTCATTCTTTGGATTCCTCAATTTATTCAAGAATTAAACCCTAATTCTTATTTATACCATGCTTTTCATATCTTCCAATTTTCTCACCAAAGATTATACCATTCACATGGAGTTTAGATTTCATGAAGGATTTTTATCTCATCAATTTCTTATGAAACCCTCTTCCAAAGACCCATTTTTGTATAAGAATACCAAACCCAAAGTCTTATAGTTTTTCATCACCAACTATAATATGAAAAACAAACACGCTTAAATCATTAAAGCAAGTTAAACACTTTCATGGTTGGATAAATCTGACGACCTCATGTTGGGAATCTGATAGAGTTGGCCCGAGCTCCTCTTTTCTCCCTTTTTCTTTCCCTTATCCTTTTATCTCTTTTCTTTATTTCTCCCTTTCTCCCTTTCTCTTATAAGAGAGAAATAAGGGTTATCCCTTATTAAACCCAAAATTGACTCTTATACATAATTGCGAGCCCCTACAAGTCCAAAAAAAAATCAGAACCCAAACTCTACCCCCTGAGTACTCTATTTTGACTATCTCGTCCCTTATGAGACCAACCGTGCACTCGAAATCTCCATCTGAGTCACTTATATAAAATTCACGTCTTAAACCCAACATATCTCCACACGTGTTTTCCGCATAAAATAACACCACCTTGTTGCTTTTATTCACCTCCGACATAAAATATAATTATTCCATCTCATCTAATTTAAATTCTCAAATTATTAAATTAAACCCACACAGGTAGTTTAATTATCCATAAAAGTATGGGGTAATACAACAACATTCAACTTTTCATTTTAGATCTGACATATTCTTATATCTATATAAACGAAAAGAAAACACTCCTAAATGCTCATCACTATTTCAAATGTCTTTTATGAATAAATTTTCACTTCAAATCAGTTATTCAATAATTCAAGAAAAGTTGTAGACAATACACCCATATTCTGGTTTGTTCTCTAGAAGTTGAATAGACTTGGAGCTTCAAGATTGATAATCTTCACATTCGGCCTTGCTTGTCATTATGATTTTTCAAAGACTGATAAAGAAGATAACACATTGATCTTTACATGATAACGACGTTATAAATTATTAAATAGAGATATTCCTAGGCTAACTTCTAAATACTACTATTAGATATGGTAGTACCATAAAATCTAAAGACTGATATTCCATTGCATAATTGTACTAGGTGGATTATCAGTTCTTAACAAATTCTCCGAATCAACACACAAATATACTATTAAGATAACTTGTTTCTTGTAACCTTGTAAATATTATTGATAAGATTTTTGAGTCTCGATAGAAAGATTTTCTTATGGTTAAGTTACACTATCAAGGGATAATATCATCATAGTGGGAGGAATGTTAGTTAATACTAACAGTTTATTGTTTTAGGGAGTGTCTCTCTAGGTAATCTCAGTTGAACAAAACTATTAGATTATTAGTTTCCATCATCTATTCTAACTCCACAAGGGTATGATAATTAATTAGTTTTAAAAAATATCATTGAGGTTTATAGACCTCACATACCAATCATTTTTCATGTCTCAAATTGAAAAATATGACCTTAAATGGCACTATTTATCGACCGTAAAATGTTTTAACCTTGTATAGCACTATATTACTGATAAGCACCCAAAATTGTACAATTTATACCCCGAATAGACGTACTTTAGTTGTTAATTCTCGGTAATATGGGTCATATGTGCTTAAATGTTTATCTTGAAGGTCAAACATCCGTTTGAGGTGTCAAAAGCTTTATATCAAGGCAAATGCGCATTTAATGGAGCTAAATACTCTTATCCCATAACCTTACCCGAGACTAAACCTAGCATAAACCTTCCCCATACCCGGTGTGTTTTGTTTGTCCCTTTTTAATATTTTTTAGAGTTTTTTTGTTTTATTTTAAGTATTTATTTTTAATATATTTTGTATTTTCTAGGTTTTGTTTTATATTTTTTTATTTTATCTTTATTAGTATAATTTTATTTTATTTTGATTTTTATTCGTTTTTAGTTTTTATTAGGATTAAATTTTTTTTAGGATTTCATTTATTTTTCAGTTTTATTATATTTTTACTTTTTTGTAGAATTTTAGTTTTTAGTTTAAAAGATTTCTTTAAGCTTTCATTTTTTTACATATTCATTTTACAGACGTGAATGCATGTAAGGTGTTTTGCTAAAATGCTCACGTGATCATTGTAGTGTGACTAATTTGATTTTTTTTTAAATTGATGTAATTTTTTTACATACTCGATCTCTTTTTTTGTGTCGAATTCTTAATAGTTGGTAGTTCTTGTTGCATATTTGAATTATTGATTTAAATTACTTCTCCTATGGAATCCTATAGCTTTCTTTTATAGAATATGTAAATTGTTTTACCCAATGCCTTGTTTGTTGAGTAAAAAACAGTTTTTTATCCACAATATAGGCATTATATCTAGTTATAAGGAAAGTATGTGCTATGTCAAGTAGCGACCGATTGAAAATATATAGCATTGCCTACTACAGGGGCAAAAACTCTCAATGTTACGCTACCTTGGTAATCTACGGTCAAGTATGCAATGTGTCTCAATTTACCCCTATTATACTTTACAAAGTTTTACCTTAATATATTTCATTGTTTTGTGCCATTACAAAAAAAGACTCTTCTTTTTGAGACGGTGGTTAATACCCCGTATTTTTATGCTATATTAATTTGGGGATTTATTGAATTTAATGTGAGTGAATTATTTAATAAAAATCCGGAAATTAATTATGTTATAATTATTAACGTGACGAGAGTTAGTAAGTATGAGAAATTTGTTGAATATTACTAATGAGCAAAGTAATATATTATATTGGTTATATTGAATGTCATGAGTGAGTTAAATGACAATTTCGAAAATTTAAGTCGGAACGTGCTCGTGTCGCGTCGGAACTAAATTTTGATAAATAAAAAGTGAATATTTTATAAGTTACCCGTATGGTCGTTTTAAGTGCGCCAACGCGTCCGGAAGGGTCGAGATAGTCAGAAAAGTGTACCCGGGGGTTTAGTTTGGGTTTCGGGGCGTTTTTAGGCCTAATTGGTTCCCCCGGGAGGGCATTTTGGACATTTCACCTTTTTGGGTAATTAAACCCACGAAAATACCAAGGGTTATATCAGATATCTGGATTGTCATCTAGGTATAGAAACTCTAAACACAAGTGACGGCCATAGGAGAGGGAAGAAGAAAGCTCCAAGGCAAATCCAAGGCCCCAAAAGTCATTCGTTTGTACCACAACCACCACCACCGCGTAGATCACACAACGGGCTACGCAACCACACCAAAAAATCTGCAAATCGGAAAGTCAAAAATCCAAGGCAAGTATTTATCTTTCGTATTTTTGTTGGTGCAATATTCATATTAGTTTAGGAATGATTAGAGATGAAAAATATGGAAGAAAACCCAATTTGTGTGAGGAAAATCCATGTAGTATTGATTTATATGAAGATTCTGGAAACCTTGCCATGTAGAGGAATGTAACCACGAAATTTTGATAATTATAAGAAGGAAATTCTGGAGAAAAATTTGTTAGAAATCTGTTTAAGAAAATTTTAGGGTTCTTGATAATTAGATATAATTTTGGGTGGAAAATCCATGTTTAAATGATGAATATGTACATGCCTTACGTTAGAAACATCTGGTATATTGTTATAATGTTAATAGTAGAATTCTTGGGACGTTTGGGGTTGGAAAACATGGATTTGGATGAAGAAAATTGGTAGAACCCGTAACTGCAATTCTGCAGAAATAAAAAAAAACCTGCTTGATCGATCGATCGAGCATAGAGCTTCGATCGATCGAAGGTTCGATCGATCGAGTCCCAGACCTCGATCGATCAACCCCTCCTGGCAGACTCCTATTTCCCTTGTTTAATTAGTTAAACTAAATTTATCGTGAAATAATTCTTGGGTATTCTTAATAAAATGTTTTGGGAGATAGGAAAGACTAGTAGGACATATGAATAAGGGTTGCGAACTTTGTTATAAGACGAGAAATTTGCTTTTGGGATAATTATGTAATGAACGATGAAACTACGTATTTCAAGTGAGAGATTACGGCGAATAGCTACAATAGTGAATAGAGGTATACCTACTGAATTTTCTACTTGGAAGGATAGAGTCCACGAGTGTCACGTAATAAGTGAAAAAACTCTTCGAGTTAAGGTTAGTGACGAACCCTTATAAAAATACTTAATGTGAACATTTAGGATAAATATCATAATTATGGGTGATGAGGGAAACCTATGATGATATAATGATAAGTGGTATATTTATATGGTTATGTATGCATATATTATATACGTGTGAAAAATGTACCCGCGCTACTTGCTATCCTTGAGGTTACCGCGCTGGGACAGTCTTATCTTGATGGGACCTTTATGGGGGATATTGACTTGTACCCTAGAAGATATATATCCTTGGTACAGGCTATCGAATCGATAGTTCAGACAGTCCTAAGAGGCGTGGGGTATGTACTGACCTCTTAGAGACTTGGAATCTATACTTCGCCTCAAATCTTGTTTTGTGTATATATGTTAATACAGTTCGAGAGTGATTCCGAACTTGTATATCCCTTAGTGTGAGCGTTACGGGGATTGGATAGCAGAGTATGCCTGCACCATAGTTTGTATGTTGGTGCTGTTAGAATATATATATTATACGAATACTTAATATATATATATATATATATATATATATATATATATATATATATATATCTGAAATTTGGGAAATTGAAACTATTGCTGTGATATAGTAAGTGAGAAATAATTCTGGACTGTAAATCGGAAATACTTTCTTGAAAACTATAATGTGATACTGGGAAACTTTATAAATTAATGAAGCTAAAACGAGAGTTGTGCTACTAATTGGAAGTATCTTTTTAAACAATGATATTGTTTGGTTTTAAAATCTTGCGAGTAATTTGAGATAAGCTAAATTGTTGGGAAGGTTAGTGTGATAAAATGATAGGATAAACCGTTGGGAAGGTTAGTGCGATAGGTGTGCACAATAGAAGAGAGGTGAGAATTTCTCAAGAGAGTGTCGAACTAATATGTTGTTGAATTGGCCTGTATCAATTTAAATACTTGCTAAACCTATATTAAATCAAACACAATATCGGGCTCTGACCCGTTTCTTTTTCTCTCTCTCTCTCTTGTATATATATGTATATATTTCAGGTGCCCAGCCACAAGGGCGTCTTGCTTAGGATCCCTTGAAAGGAACGTGCTGCAGCTTAGGTGGGAGTTGCAGGTCACTTGCGTAGACGGCTTCCTTTATTGACTCCACTTCTAGCATTCTCATTTATTGGGCATGTGTCGCCCTTTCCATTATTTCATTGTTATTGGGACATTTGTATTTCAGTTATTTGTAGTATTGTCACTATGGGATTTATTTAGTTTGAATTGTGTTACTTTATATTTCTCATGTTGACATTCGATTGACGAATGTTTTAAATTAATTGGATTGTGTTCTAGGTTTATTGTGGTGTGATTCTTAATTGTTGATATGTTGTCAATAAATAAATAAATCATTTTCTTTAAATAAAAATTTGGAAAGTAACGGTTAAATATGGTTTTGACACTCAGCTTAATTATTTAGGGTGTTAAATTGGAAAGTTTATTTTTACGACAGTGATGCTAAGAATGAACCAAACTGTTCACCTTGATTTAATTTAATAAAGGAGTGATCGCCCGGTATTTAATTAGGCGGGGTGTCACAGGTGGTATCAGAGCATCAGGTTCTAGTGTCCTTTAGGATCTGTGCGGCCTATTATGCTTTCAACGTTGCTTCCTTTGATATAGAGCCCTAAATACTAGGAATGTTGTAATCATCTCTATACATTGGGAATTCGTGCTTCTGCAATTTGTTTATTTGAATAATGAACTCATCCAAATTTACTTAAATTTTCAGATGGATCGTCAAGAAGAACTAGCTAAGACGGTTAAGGGAGTCAACGAGCAAGATCGACTCACACCTCAAGTATCCCCAGGGAGAATATCAACCGCCGAGTTAGCAGGTATCGTGGCACAAGCAGTTACCACTGCAGTTCTTCAATACCAAGAACACAGCCTACAACGTAAAGGAGGCAAAAGATCTAGAGAGGTTAACCAAATGTATGTGACTAACGTTGAGAATTGTGAGAAGGCACTGAATCTGCGATAACAAAACAATCAAGATCGAGTCAGTTCCAGAAGTAACGATATTTATGTACAGGGACAAAAGTGTCAGGGCCAACGAAGTCAGGTTCAGAATGAAATCACCAAGAGGTGTTTTGGTTGTGGTATGGACGATCACAAACGTAAATCTTGTCCGAATCAGACTGGGGATAAACTACACTTTGACCAACGAAGAATTTCAAAACTCTGCTATAAATGTGTACAACCGGGTCACAAGTGGATGGATTGTCCTCGCCCTGACATAGTTTTTCCGCAGATATCCCCTTAAAGCCAGCAAGACCAGGGAAAAAGCGAGACTAGTCAATACCGTAAGGAAGGGAAGCAGTTTAGAGGGAGGTGCTTCCAATGTGGCAGGAATGGCCATAGGCGTCAGGATTTTCCAGAGAAGGATAGGGCCCCACAACAGGAATGTGATAACAATGAACCCTAGAAGCCAGCTCCACCACCCTTTCCAACAGCCTCAGTTCAGCAGAGAAAGCTACAGGGCGGACGTGTCTATAACTTCCCACAGGCAGTAGCTCCGCAGGCACCACCCGCGATTGAGGGTATGTTTTTCTATCCATGTTTCTATGAGTCGAGTTTTGTTTGATACTGGGGCAAGGCACTATTTGATAGTTACCTATTTTGTGAAAGCCTTAGGGTTATTAGCCATAGCAGAGAACACTGTGACATATGTAGACTCACCACTGGGGAGTGGGTCGCTTATTTTCTTTATATGCCGGGGAGTGGGGGTAGAGATTGGTAGCTTAGTATTACCTGCAGACATGTTAGTTTTAGACATGCACGAGCATGATGTGATTATTGGTATGGATTGGCTCGCAGCTTATAGAGCCATGATTGATTGCTTCGGTGGGAGCATTATTTTTCCCATTCCGGGGCAAGAGATGTTTATAGTGGCGATGCCTCGCCCAGAGGGAGGCTCGACCGATCATTTGTTTTACATAGAGGAGGATACCTCTAAGGAGGTTGTGATTCCCTTAGATGCGATCCCAGTTGTCAGGGAGTATTCTGATGTGTTTCAGGAGATACCAGGCCTACCCCCCAGTCGAGAGATAGACTTTGTCATAGATTTATTTCCAGATACGAGACCTATAGCACGCGCACCGTACCGTATGGCTCCGGCAGAGATGCGAAAGCTACGAGATCAGATAGAGCAGCTGTTAGGTCAGGGATTCATTCGTAGGAGTACCTCACCTTGGGGCGCTCTAGTCTTGTTTGTGAAAAATAGAGATGGTTCACTGAGATTGTGTGTGGACTACCGGGAACTGAACAAGGTCACGATACGGAATAAGTATCTGTTGCCTCGAATCGATGATTTGTTCGACCAGCTGAGGGGATAAACTTTCTTTTCGAAGATAGATCTGAGGTCGGGGTACCATCAGCTACGTATTAGGGAGCAGGATGTTTCAAAGACTACTTTCTTGACGAGATATGAGTCTTATGAGTTTCGGGTGATGCCGTTCAGACTCGTAAATGCTCGAGCCATTTTCATGGACTTGATGAACCGAGTATTCAGAGAGTTCTTGGATCAGTTTGTCATCGTTTTCATAGATGACATTTTGATATATTCACACTTCGAGGAGGAGCATGCCGAGCACTTGAAGCAGGTTCTTCAGACTCTACGAGAGCATCAGTTGTATGCTAAGTACGAGAAGTGAAGATTCTGGTTACGAGGGGTACAGTTCTTGGGGCATGTTATTTCTGAGCAAGGGATAGCAGTTGACCCGAGTAAAGTATCAGCGGTGAGGGAGTGGGGACAGCCCATGACACCGACGGAAGTGCGTAGTTTCCTGGGGTTAGCTGGTTACTACAGGAGATTCATTCGGGGATTCTCCAAAATAGCGGGTCGATTGATCAATCTGACTCGCAAAGGAGTACCATATGTTTGGGATGACGCTTGTCAGTTGGCTTTCGACGAGCTGAAAGACAAGCTTACTTTAGTACCAGTCCTTGCGTTGCCGCAGCCGGGTATGCAGTACCTGGTTTACACCGATGCGTCCTTACGGGGACTTGGGGGAGTACTTCAGCAGGAAGAGAAGGCTATAGCTTTTGCCTCCCGCAAGCTTAATCCGCATGAGAAGAATTACCCCACCCATGACCTAGAGTTAGCAGCGGTCGTCTTTGCATTAAGGATATGGAGGCACTATTTATTGGGAGAGAAATTCCGTTTGTTCGTAGACCACAAGTCGTTGGAGTACCTGTTCACTCAGCGAGAGCTGAATATGGGTCAGCGCAGATGGATAGAGTTTGTGAAGGACTACCAGTTCGACATACAGTATCATCCGGGAAAGGCCAACGTAGTTGCTGATGCGTTGAGTCGTAGACCGGTAGACGAAGTAGCAGACGTATGGAAAGCAAAGTGGAAGGAGTTAGGCCACCCGGACGCAGTAGCCCGTTCTTTCATATCCCTAAAGTCAGTCACACCCGAGATTGTTACGAGAATGATACAGGAACAGACCACAGACCCATTTTTCCAGGAGCAGATTGTGCGACTTCTAGCCGAGGGTGCTGAGTCCTATTCTGTTAGTACTGATGGAGGTTTGCGGTTTAATGGAAAATTGGTGGTTCCAGAAGGAGCAGAATTACGTCATACAGTGATGACTCATTCTCATGGTTCCCGATTTGCAGTACATCTGGGAGGCGATAAGATTTACCAGGATATGAGGAGGCAATAGTGGTGGAGTGGGATGAAGAAGGACATTGCTGAGTTCATGTCCAAGTGTTCTACCTTCCAGTTGGTGAAGGTGGACCATCAGAAACCATCAGGATTTCTTCAGCCATTGGAAATACCCACGTGGAAGTGGGAGAGTATTTCCATGGATTTTATTACAGGGTTGCCTACATCACAGCGGGGCCACGATTCTATCTGGGTGATTGTAGAACATTTGACCAAGGTGGCTCATTTTCTGCAGGTGCAGATAGATTACACCACGGGTCATTATGCTCAGTTGTTCATCGCTGAGATTGTCAGATTACACGGGGTGCTCCTGAATATTGTGTCAGAAAGAGATAAGATTTTCGTGTCACGTTTTTGGGAAAGCTTTCAGGAGGCTATGGGTACTGAGTTCAGGCTGAGTTCAGCTTACCACCCACAGACAGATGGACGGACAGAGCTTACTAATCAGATGTTAGAGGATATTCTACGCATGTGTCTTCTTGATTTTGGAGGAGGTTGGGAGCCACATCTTCCACTCGTAGAGTTTGACTATAATAACTCTTATCAGTTCACGATTGGCATGGCTCCATTTGAGGCTTTGTATGGCATGCCTTGTCGTTCCCCAGCTTGTTGGCTCGAAGTGGGGGATAACAAGTTTCTAAGACCAGAGGTAATTCAGGAGACCTCCGCGAGTATTGAGATAATCAGGAGTCGCATTCGGATAGCCCAGGACAGGCAGAAGAGCTACGCCGATGCGCAACGGTTCTTCCGGGAGTTTAGGGTGGGGGACCAAGTGTTATTGCCTATATCTCCTATGAAGGGAGTGATGAGGTTCGGGAAGAAGGGGAAGTTGACTCCGAGGTACGTGGGACCATTTCCCATCATCGAGACGATTGGGCCGGTTGCAAACAGGTTGGGACTGCCCGAACATTTACATCGCATCCACGATGTATTCCACATCTTGTCATTGAGACGATACCTTCGTGATGATATGACCCATACTCTCATTACGATAGATGAGATCAACTTACAGCCTAATAGCTCTTACGAGGAGAGACCGGTGGCTATCCTAGACAATAGTGAGAGGAGATTGAGGTCGAAGATAGTTCCACTTGTGCGGGTCTAGTGGGAGCATCATAATGTGGAGGAATCCACTTGGGAGCGCGAGGCAGATATACGCGAGAGATATCTAGAGTTGTTTTTACCAGGTATGCCTTATTTTATGAATTTTGGGACGAAATTCCGTTATTAGGGGGGAAGTATGTAATACCCTGTATTTTTATGCTATAATAATACCCCGTATTTTTATGCTATATTAATTTGGGGAGTTATTAAAGTTAATGTGAATGAATTATTTAATAAACATTCGGAAATTAATTATGTTATAATTATTAGCGTGACGAGAGTTAGTAATTATGGGAGATTTGTTGAATATTACTAATGAGCAAAGTAATATATTATATTGGGTATATTGAATGTCATGAGTGAGTTAAATGACAATTTCGGAAATTTAAGCTGGAACGTGCTCGTATCGCGTCTGGACTAAATTTTAATAAATAAAAAGTGAATATTTTATAAGTTACCCGTATGGTTGTTTTGAGTGCGCCAACGCGTCCGGAAGGGTCGATATAGTCAGAAAAGTGTACCCGGGGGTGTAGTTTGGGTCTCGGGGGGTTTTTAGGCCAAATTAGTACCCCGGGAGGGCATTTTAGTCAATTTACATATTTGGGTAATTAAACCCACGAAAATCAGCAACCTATATCAGCCATTTAGGTTAACCATTTAGGGTTAGAATATTCAAAACCCTAGTAAGGCCATTGGAGAAGAGAGGAGAAGGCTCTCAAGGCAATTCAAGGCCAAAAAGTCACCCGTTTGCACCGCCGTCACCGCCAATGCGTAGATCGCGAGACGGGGAACGCAACCACACCGGATTCATCTGCAAACCAGACTTCTGAAAATCCCAGGCAAGTATTTATCTTGCGTATTTTTGTTGGTGCAATCTTCATATTAGTTTAGGAATGATTAGAGATGAAAAATATGGAAGAAAACCCAATTTGTGTTAGGAAAATCCATGTAGTGTGGATTTATATGAAAATTCTGGAAACCTTGCCACGTAGAGGAATGTAACCACGAAATTTTGATAATTATAAGAAGGAATTTCTGAAGAAAATTGATTAGAAACCGGTTTAAGAGAATTTTAGTGTTCTTGATAATTAATTAACTTTTGGGGCTGTTAATCCTTGATTAAATGATAGAAATACCCATGCCTTACGTTGGAAACATCTGATATGTTGTTATAATGTTAGTAGTAGCATTTTGGGACGTTTGGGTTTGGAAAATATGGATTTGGATGAAGAAAAGTCTTAGAACCCGAAACTGCAATTCTGCAGAAATCAAAATACCTGCTTGATCGATCGATCGAGCATAGAGCTTCGATCGATCGAAGGTTCGATCGATCGAGTCCCAGACCTTGATCGATCGACCCCTCCTGGCAGACTCCTATTTCCCTTGTTTAATTAGTTAAATTAAATTTATCATGAAATAATTCTTTGGTATTCTTAATAAAATGTTTTGGGAGATAGGAAAGACCAGTAGGACATATGAATAAGTGTTGGGAACTTTATTATAAGACGAGAATTTTTCTTTTGGGATAATTATATAATGAACGATGAAACTACGTATTTCAAGTGAGAGATTACGGCAAATAGCTACGATAGTGAATAGAGGTATACCTACTGAATTTTTCTACTTGGAAGGATAGAGTCCACGAGTGTCACGTAATAAGTGAGAAAACCCTTCGAGTTAAGGTTAGAGATGAAACCTTATACGTAATACTAATAATATGAAATTAAGGATAAATGTTGTAATTATGGGTGACAAGAGGAACCTACATTAATATGATAAAAGTGGTATATTTATATGATTGTGTGTACATATATTATATACATGTGAAAATCATGCCCACGCTACTTGTTATCCCTGAGGTTACCGCTGGGACAGTCTTATCTCGATGGGACCTTTATGGGGGATATTGACTTGTACCCTAGAAGATAGATTTCCTTGGTAGAGGCTATCTATGTGATAGTTCAGACGGTCCTAAGAGACGCAGGCATGTGCTATCCTCTTAGAGACTTGGAATCTATTCTTCGCCTCAATTTTGTTTGTGTATGTGTTAATACAATTCGAGAGTGATTCCGATTGTATTCCCCTTAATATGAGTGATATGGGGTTTTGGATAGTAGAGTATGCCCTCACCATAGTTTATTTAGGGTGCTGTTATAATATATATCATACGAGTAGTTAATATATATATGAAATTCTGAAATTTGGAACTACCTACTGTGAATTGATATGTAGGATATGGTTGATGACTCAAATTGTAAATACTTGTTTTGAGAAAGTATAGTATGACACTGGAAAACTTTATTGACTAATAAAGCTAAAATGAGAACTTTGGTTGTTAATTGAAATATTCTTTTCAAAAAATTGTGTCATTAAATTTTGAATCCTGCGAAATAACTAAGATAAGTTAAATCATTGGGGAAAGATAGCGTGTTATATGATGATATAAACCATTAGGAGGGTTAGTGCGATAGGAGTGCACATTAGAAGAGAGGTGAGAATTTCTCAAGAGAGTGTCGCACTAATATGTTGTTGCATTGGCCTGTATCAATTTAAATACATGCTAAACGTATTTTAAATCAAACACACTTTCGAGCTCTGACCCATTTTTTTCTCTCTCTCTCTCTTGTATATATATGTATGTATTACAGGTGCCCAGCCACCGGGGCGTTTTGCTTAGGATCTCTTGGAAGGAACGCGCTGCAGCTTAGGTGGGAGTTACAGGTCTCTTGATTAGACGACTTCGTTCATTCGGATCCACTCTTAGTACTTTCATTTAGTTGAGCATGTGTAGCTTTTTCCATTATTCCGTTGTTATTGGACATTTGTATTTCATTTATTTCCAGTATTTTTACTTTGGGTTTTATTCAGTTTGATTGTGTTACTTTATATTTCGCATGTTGACATTCGATTGACGAATGTTTTAAATTAATTGGACTATGTTGCAGATATTTAATGTGGTGTGATTCTTACTTATTGAATGTTGTTAATAAAATAAATGATTTTCTTTAAATAAAATTTGGAAAGTACGCTTAATTATGGTTTTGACACTTAGCTTAATTATTTAGGGTGTTAAATTGGAAAGTTTATTTTTACGACAGTGATGCTAAGAATGAACCAAATTGATCACCTTGATTTAATTTAATAAAGGAGTGATCGCCGGGTATTTAATTAGGTGGGGTGTCACAGGTGGTATCAGAGCATCAGGTTCTAGTGTCCTATAGGATTTGTGCGGCCTATTATGCTTTCAGCGTTGCTTTCTTTGATATAGAGCCCTAAATACTAGGAATGTTGTGTTCCTCTCTATACATTGGGAATTCGTGCTTCTGCGATTTGTTTATTTGAATGATGAACTCATCCAAATTTATTTAAATGTTTTGATGGACCGTCAAGAAGAACTAGCTAAAACGGTTAAGGGAGTCAATAAGCAAGATCGACTCATACCTCAGGTATCCCCGGAGAAAGTATCAACCGCCGAGTTAGCAGGTATCATGGCACAAGCAGTTACCACTGCAGTTCTACAATACCAAGAACGCAACCTACAACTTAAAGGAGGCAAAAGACCTAGAGAGGTTAACCAAATGCATGTGACTAAAGCTGACAAATGTGTGAAGACACCGAAATTGTGACAATAAACTACCCAAGACCAACTCAGTTCTAGTCAACAACCTGGTAAAATGAAGCAGTTTCGAAAGAGGAATAAAGTTCCAAGTCAGCAAGGCCGACACCGACAGCAGCAGGGTCAGAGGGGGAGAAACTTCGAAGGTCGATGTTTCATGTGTGGCACACATGGCCATAAACGCCAGGATTGCCCAGAGAGTGTTAGGGCCCCATAGCATCAGGGTGCCTGTAATGATCCATAGGGGCCACTTTTTCCAATCGCTCTCCCAGCACCAACTCAGGTACTAAGCCTGCTAACCTTTCTAGGAGCTCCAGTGTAGCAGGGGCAGTTACATTACAGACATATCTATGATGTCCACTAGGCAGCCGCCCCACAGGCACCACCCGCGATTTGGGGTATGTTTTCTATCCATGAAACTTTAGGCCGAATTTTGTTTGCTATTGGGACAACGCATTGTTTTATAGCTACATATTATGCGAAGACCTTAGGGTTATTAACCACAGTAGAGAGCATTGTAACGTAGGTAGGCTCACTACTGGGGAATGGTTCACTTTTCTTTATATACCGGGGAGTGGGGGTAGAGATTGGGAGCTTGGTATTACCTGCACAAATGTTAGTTTTAGACATGCACGAGCATGATGTGATTATTGGTATGGACTGGCTCGCAGCTTATAGAGCCATGGTTGATTGCTTCGGTGGGAGCATTATTTTTGCCATTCCGGGGCAAGAGATGTTTGTAGTGGCGATGCCTCGCCCAGAAGGAGGCTCGACCGCTCATTTGTATTACATATAGGAGGATAACTCTAAGGAGGTTGTGATTCCCTTAGATTC
Organism: Sambucus nigra; assembly: GCA_949130495.1. Lineage (NCBI taxonomy): Eukaryota > Viridiplantae > Streptophyta > Magnoliopsida > Dipsacales > Adoxaceae > Sambucus > Sambucus nigra. Next base: position 53,992,696 of record OX422213.1, read on the forward strand.
GATCCCAGTTGTCAGGGAGTATTCTGATGTGTTTCAGGAAATACCAGGCCTACCCCCCAGTCGAGAGATAGACTTTGTCATAGATTTATTGCCAGATACGAGACCTATAGCACGCACACAGTACCGTATGGCTCCGACAGAGATGCGAGAGCTACGAGATCTGATAGAGTAGCTATTAGGTCAAGGCTTCATTCTAGGAGTACCTCACCTTGGGGCGCTCTAGTCTTGTTTGTGAAAAATAGAGATGGTTCACTGAGATTGTGTGTGGACTACCGGGAATTGAACAAGGTCACGATACGGAATAAGTATCTGTTGCCTCGAATCGATGATTTGTTCGACCAGTTGAGGGGAGCAACTTTCTTTTCGAAGATTGATCTGAGGTCGGGGTACCATCAGCTACGTATTAGGGAGCATGATGTTTCAAAGACTCCTTTCTTGACGAGATATGGGTCTTATGAGTTTCGGGTGATGCCGTTCGGACTCGCAAATGCTCCAATCGTTTTCTTGGACTTGATGAACCGAGTATTCAGAGAGTTCTTGGATCAGTTTGTCATCATTTTCATAGATGACATTTTGATATATTCACACTCCGAGGAGGAGTATACCGAGCACTTGAGGCATGTTCTTCAGACTCTACGAGAACATCAGTTGTATGTTAAGTATGAGAAATGTGGATTCTGGTTGCGAGAGGTACAGTTCTTGGGGCATGTTGTTTCTGAGCAGGGGATAGCAGTTGACCCGAGTAAAATATCAGCGGTGAGGGAGTGGGGACAGCCCACGACACCGACGGAAGTGCGTAGTTTCTTGGGATTAGCCGGATACTACAGGAGATTCATTCAGGTATTCTCCAAAATAGCGGGTCCATTGACCAATCTGACTCGCAAGGGGGTACCATATATTTGGGATGACGCTTGTCAGTTGGCTTTCGACGAGTTGAAAGACAAGCTTACTTCGGCACCAGTCCTTGCATTACCGAAGCCGGGTATGGAGTACCTGGTTTACACCAATGCGTCCTTACGGGGACTTGGGGGAGTACTTCAGCAAGAAGGGAAGGCTATTGCTTTTGCCTCCCACAATCTTAAGCCGCATGAGAAGAATTACCCCACCCACGACCTGGAGTTAGCATCGGTCGTCTTTTCATTTAGGATATGGAGGCACTATGTGTTGGGAGAGAAATTTCATTTGTTCACAGACCACAAGTCGTTGCAATACCTGTTCACTCAGCGAGAGCTGAATATGCATCAACGCAGATGGCTAGAGTTTGTGAAGGACTACCAGTTTGATATACAGTATCATCCGGGAAAGGCCAACGTTGTTGCTGATGCGTTGAGTCGTAGACCGATAGACGAAGTAGAAGACATCTGGAAAGCAAAGTGGAAGGAGTTAGGCCACCAGGACGCAGTAGCCCGTTCCTTCATATCTGTTATGACAATCACACCCGAGATTCTTATGAGGGTAATACAGGCCCAGACCACATACCCGTTTTGCCAGAAGCAGATTGTATGACTTTTAGCCGAGGTAGTTGAGTCTTATTCTGTTAGTTTTGATGGGGGTTTGAGGTTTAATGGGAGATTGGTGGTTCCAGATGGAGCAGAATTACGTCATGCAGTGATGACCCAGTCTCACAGGTCCCGATTTGCAGCATATCCTGGAGGAGATAAGATGTACCAGGATATGAGGAACCATTACTGGTGGAGTGGGATGAAGAAGGACATTGCTGAGTTCGTGTCCAAGTGTTCTACCTGCCAGCTGGTGAAGTTGGAGCATCAGAAACCGTCAGGATTGCTTTAGCCATTGAAAGTACTTGCGTGGAAGTGGGAGAGTATTTCCATGGATTTTATTACAGGGTTTCCTACATCACAACGGGGCCATGATTCTATCTGGGTGATTGTAAACCGTTTGACCAAGGTGGCTAATTTTCTGCCGGTGCGGATAGATTATACCACGGGTCAGTATGCTCAGCTGTTTATTGCTGAGGTCGTCAGATTACACGGGGTGCCCCTGAATATTGTGTCTGATAGAGACAAGATCTTTGTGTCACGTTTCTGGGAAAGCTTTCAGGAGGCTATGGGTACTGAGTTGAGGTTAAGTTCAGCTTATCACCCACAGTCAGACGGACAGACAGAGCGTACGAATCAGATATTAGAGGATATTCTACGCATGTGTGTCCTTGATTTTGGAGGAGGTTGGGAGCCACACCTTCCACTGGTAGAGTTTTCTTATAATAACTCGTATCAGTTCACGATTGGCATGGATCCATTTGAGGCTTTGTATGGCAGGCCTTGTCTTTCTCCAACTTGTTGGCTCGAGGTGGGGGATAACAAGTTGCTAGGACCGAAAGTGATTCAGGAGACCTGCGCGAGGATTGAGATCATCAGGAGTCGCATTCGGATAGCCCAGGACTGGCAGAAGAGCTACGCCGACGCAAAAAAGTTCTTCCGGGAGTTTAGTGTGGTGAACCAAGTGTTATTGCGTGTATCTCCTATGAAGGGAGTGATGAGGTTCGGGAAGAAGGGGAAGTTGGCTCCGAGGTACGTGGGACCATTTCCCATCATCGAGAGGATTGGGCCAGTTGCATACAGGTTAGGACTGCCAGAACATTTACATCGCATCCACGATGTATACCACATCTCGTCGTTGAGACGATATCTTCGGGATGATATGGCCCATACTCACATTGCGATAGATGAGATCGACTTAAGCCTGATAGATCTTACGAGGAGAGACCGGTGGCTATCCTAGACTATAGTGAGAGGAGATTGAGGTCGAAGATAGTTCCAGTTGTGTGGGTCCAGTGGGAGCATCATAATGTGGAGGAATCCACTTGGGAGCGCGAGGCAGATATACGAGAGAGATATCCAAAGTTGTTTTTACCAGGTATGCCTTATTTTTTGAATTTCGGGACGAAATTCCATTATTAGGGGGGAAGTATGTAATACCCCATATTTTTATGCTATATTAATTTGGGGAGTTATTAAAGTTAATGTGAATGAATTATTTAATAAAAATCCGAAAATTAATTATGTTATAATTATTAACGTGATGAGAGTTAGTAATTATGGGAAATTTTTTGATTATTACTAATGAGCAAAGTAATATATTATATTGGGTATATTGAATGTCATGAGTGAGTTAAATGATAATTTCGAAAATTTAAGTCGGAACGTCCTCGTGTCGCGTCGGGACTAAATTTTAATAAATAAAAAGTGAATATTTTATAAGTTGCCCGTATGGTCGTTTTGAGTGCGCCAACGCATCCGGAAGGGTCGAGATAGTCAGAAAAGTGTACCCGGGGGTGTAGTTTGGGTCTCGGGGGGTTTTTAGGCCAAATTAGTACCCCCGGGAGGGCATTTTAGTAATTTTACATATTTGGGGAATTAAACCCACGAAAATCAGCAAGCTATAACAGCCATTTAGGTTAACCATTTAGGGTTAGAATATTCAGAACCCTAGTACGGTCGTTGGAGAAGAGAGGAGAAGGCTCTCAAGGCAATTCAAGGCCAAAAAGTCACCCGTTTGCACCGCCGTCACCGCCAATGCGTAGATCGCGAGATGGGGAACGCAACCACACCGGATTCATCTGGAAACCAGACTTCTGAAAATCCCAGTCAAGTATTTATCTTCCATATTTTCGTTGGTGCAATCTTCATATTAGTTTAGGAATGATTAGAGATGCAATATATGGAAGAAAACCCAATTTGTGTTAGGAAAATCCATGTAGTATTGATTTATATGAAAATTCTGGAAACCTTGCCATGCAGAGGAATGTAACCACGAAGTTTTGATAATTATAAGAAGGAATTTCTGAAGAAAATTGATTAGAAATCGGTTTAAGAGAATTTTAGTGTTCTTGATAATTAATTAACTTTTTGGGTTGTTAATCCTTGATTAAATGATAGAAATACCCTTGCCTTACGTTGGAAACATCTGATATATTGTTATAATGTTAGTCGTAGCATTTTGGGACGTTTGGTTTTGGAAAATATGGATTTGGATGAAGAAAAGTGTTAGAACCCGAAACTGCAATTCTGCAGAAATCAAAATACCTGCTTGATCGATCGATCGAGCATAGAGCTTCGATCGATCGAAGGTTCGATCGATCGAGTCCCAGACCTTGATCGATCGACCCCTCCTGGCAGACTCCTATTTCCCTTGTTTAATTAGTTAAATTGAATTTATCATGAAATAATTCTTTGGTATTCTTAATAAAATGTTTTGGGAGATAGGAAAGACCAGTAGGACATATGAATAAGTGTTGGTAACTTTATTATAAGACGAGAATTTTACTTTTGGGATAATTATATAATGAACGATGAAACTTCGTATTTCAAGTGAGATATTACGGAGAATAGCTACGATAGTGAATAGAGGTATACCTACTGAATTTCTCTACTTGGAAGGATAGAGTCCACGAGTGTCACGTAATAAGTGAGAAAACCCTTCGAGTTAAGGTTAGAGATGAAACCTTATACGTAATACTAATAATATGAAATTAAGGATAAATGTTTTAATTATGGGTGACGAGAGGAACCTACATTAATATGATAAAAGTGGTATAATTATATGATTGTGTGTACATATATTATATACATGTGAAAATCATGCCCACGCTACTTGCTATCCCTGAGGTTACCGCGCTGGGACAGTCTTATCTCGATGGGACCTTTATGGGGGATATTTACTTGTACCCTAGAAGATAGATGTCCTTGGTACAGGCTATCGATGTGATAGTTCAGACGGTCCTAAGAGACGCAGGCATGTGCTATCCTCTTAGAGACTTGGAATCTATTCTTCGCCTCAATTTTGTTTGTGTATGTGTTAATACAATTCGAGAGTGATTCCGATTGTATCCCCCTTAATATGAGTGATATGGGGTTTTGGATAGTAGAGTATGCCCGCACCATAGTTTATTTGGGGTGGTGTTATAATATATATATTATACGAGTAGTTAATATATATATGAAATTCTAAAATTTTGAACTACCTACTGTGAATTGAAATGTAGGATATGGTTGATGACTCAAATTGTAAATACTTATTTTGAGAAAGTATAGTATGACACTGGAAAACTTTATTGACTAATTAAGTTAAAATGAGAACTTTGGTTACTAATTGAAATATTCTTTTCAAACAATTGTATCGTTAAATTTTGAATCTTGCGAAATACCTAAGATAAGTTAAATCATTGGGGAAAGATAGCGTGTTATATGATGAGATAAACCATTAGGAGGGTTAGTGCGATAGGAGTGCACATTAGAAGAGAGGTGAGAATTTCTCAAGAGAGTGTCGCACTAATATGTTGTTGCATTGGCCTATATCAATTTAAATACTTGCTAAACGTATTTTAAATCAAACACCCTTTCGGGCTCTGACCCGTTTTTCTCTCTCTCTCTCTCTCTCTTGTATATATATGTATGTATTACAGGTGCCCAGCCACAGGGGCGTCTTGCTTAGGATCTCTTGGAAGGAACGCGCTGCAGCTTAGGTGGGAGTTGCAGGTCTCTTGATTAGACGACTTCGTTCATTCGGATCCACTCTTAGTACTTTGATTTAGTTGAGCATGTGTAGCTTTTTCCATTATTCCGTTGTTATTGGACATTTGTATTTCAGTTATTTCCAGTATTGTTACTATGGGTTTTATTCAGTTTGATTGTGTTACTTTATATTTCGCATGTTGACATTCGAGTGACGAATGTTTTAAATTAATTGGACTATGTTGCAGATATTTAATGTGGTGTGATTCTTACTTATTGAATGTTGTTAATAAAATAAATGATTTTCTTTAAATAAAATTTGGAAAATACGTTTAATTATCGTTTTGACACTTAGCTTAATTATTTAGGGTGTTAAATTGGAAAGTTTATTTTTACGACAGTGATGCTAAGAATGAACCAAACTGTTCACCTTGATTTAATTTAATAAAGGAGTGATCGCCCGGTATTTAATTAGGCGGGGTGATTTTCGTGTCACATTTTTGGGAAAGCTTTCAGGAGGCTATGGGTACTGAGTTGAGGCTGAGTTCAGCTTACCACCCACAGACAGATGGACAGACAGAGCGTACTAATCAGATGTTAGAGGATATGCTACGCATGTGTGTTCTTGATTTTGGAGGAGGTTGGGAGCCACATCTTCCACTGGTAAAGTTTGACTATAATAACTCTTATCAGTTCACGATTGGCATGGCTCCATTTGAGGCTTTGTATGGCAGGCCTTATCGTTCCCCAGCTTATTGGCTCGAAGTGGGGGATAACAAGTTGTTAGGACCAGAGGTAATTCAGGAGACCTCCGCGAGGATTGAGATAATCAGGAGTCGCATTCGAATAGCCCAGGACAGGCAGAAGAGCTACGCCGATGCGAAACGGTTCTTCTGGGAGTTTAAGGTGGTGGACCAAGTGCTATTGCGTGTATCTCCTATGAAGGGAGTGATAAGGTTCGGGAAGAAGGGGAAGTTGGCTCCGAGGTACGTGGGACCATTTCCCATCATCGAGAGGATTGGGCCGGTTGCATACAGGTTGGGACTGCCAGAACATTTACATCGCATCCACGATGTATTCCACATCTCGTCGTTGAGACGATACCTTCGGGATGATATGGCCCATACTCACATTGCAATAGATGAGATCGACTTACAGCCTGATACCTCTTACAAGGAGAGACCGGTGGCTATCCTAGACAATAGTGAAAGGAGATTGAGGTCGAAGATAGTTCCACTTGTGCGGGTCCAGCGGGAGCATCATAATTTGGAGGAATCCACTTGGGAGCACGAGGCAGATATACGCGAGAGATATCTAGAGTTGTTTTTACCAGGTATGCCTTATTTTCTGAATTTCGGGACGAAATTCCGTTATTAGGGGGGAAGTATGTAATACCCCGTATTTTTATGCTATATTAATTTGGGGATTTATTAAATTTAATGTGAGTGAATTATTTAATAAAAATCCGGAAATTAATTATGTTATAATTATTAACGTGATGAGAGTTAGTAATTATGAGAAATTTGTTGAATATTACTAATGAGCAAAGTAATATATTATATTGGTTATATTCAATGTTATAAGTTTCCCGTATGGTCGTTTTGAGTGCGCCAACGCGTTCGGAAGGGTCGAGATAGTCATAAAAGTGTACTCGGGGGTTTAGGTTGGATATCGGGGCATGTTTAGGCCTAGTTGGTACCCCGGGAGGGCGTTTTGGACATTTCACCTTTTTGGGTAATTAAACCCACGAAAATACCAAGGGTTATATCAGATATCTGGATCGTCATCTAGGTTTAGAAACTCTAAACACAAGTGACGACAATAGGAGAGGGAAGAAGAAAGCTCCAAGGCAATCCAAAGCCCCAAAAGTCATCCGTTTGCACCACAACCACCACCACCGCGTAGATCGCGCAACGGACTACGCAACCACACCAAAAACATCTGCAAATCAGAACGTCGAAAATCCCAGGCAAGTATTTATCTTGTGTATTTTCGTTGGTGCAATATTCATATTAGTTTAGGAATGATTAGAGATGAAAAATATGGAAGAAAACCCAATTTGTGTTAGGAAAATCCATGTAGTATTGATTTATATGAAGATTCTGGAAACCTTGCCATGTAGAGGAATGTAACCATGAATTTTTGATAATTATAAGAAGGAAATTCTGGAGAAAAATTTGTTAGAAATCCATTTAAGAAAATTCTAGGGTTCTTGATATTTAGATACAATTTTGGGTGGAAAATCCATGTTTAAATGATGAATATGTACATGCCTTACGTTAGAAACATTTGGTATATTGTTATAATGTTTATAGTAGAATTCTTGGGACGTTTGGGGTTGTAAAACATGGATTTGGATGAAGAAAATTGGTAGAACCCGTAACTGCAACTCTGCAGAAATAAAAAAAACCTGCTTGATCGATCGATCGAGCATAGAGCTTCGATCGATCGAAGGTTCGATCGATCGAGTCCCAGACCTCGATCGATCGACCCCTCCTGGCAGACTCCTATCTCCCTTGTTTAATTAGTTAAACTAAATTTATCGTGAAATAATTCTTGGGTATTCTTAATAAAATATTTTGGGAGATAGGAAAGACCAGTAGGACATATGAATAAGGGTTGGGAACTTTATTATAAGACGAGAAATTTGCTGTTGGGATAATTATGTAATGAACGATGAAACTACGTATTTCAAGTGAGAGATTACGGCGAATAGCTACAATAGTGAATAGAGGTATATGTACTGAATTTTCTACTTGGAAGGATAGAGTCCACGAGTGTCACGTAATAAGTGAGAAAACTCTTCGAGTTAAGGTTAGTGACGAACCCTTATAAAAATACTTAATGTGAACATTTAGGATAAATATCATAATTATGGGTGATGAGAGAAACCTATGTTGATATAATGATAAGTGGTATATTTATATGGTTGTGTATGCATATATTATATACGTGTGAAAAATGTACCCGCGCTACTTACTATCCTTGAGGTTACCGCGCTGGGACAGTTTTATCTCGATGGGACCTTTATGGGGGTTATTGACTTGTACCCTAGAAGATAGATATCCTTGGTACAGGCTATCGAATCGATAGTTCAGACGGTCCTAAGAGGCGTGGGGTATGTACCGACCTCTTAGAGACTTGGAATCTATACTTTGCCTCAAATCTTGTTTTGTGTATATATGTTAATATAGTTCGAGAGTGATTCCGAACTTGTATATCCCTTAGTGTGAGCGTTACGGGGATTGGATAGCAGAGTATGCCTGCACCATAGTTTGTATGTTGGTGCTGTTAGAATATATATATTATACGAATACTTAATATATATATATATGAAATTTGGGAAATTGAAACTATTGCTGTGACATAGTAAGTGAGAAATAATTCTGGACTATAAATCGGAAATACTTGCTTGAAAAGTATAATGTGATACTGGGAAACTTTATAAATTAATGAAGCTAAAACGAGAGTTGTGCTACTAATTGGAAGTATCTTTTTAAACAATGATATCGTTTGGTTTTAAAATCTTGCGAGTAATTTGAGATAAGCTAAATTGTTGGGAAGGTTAGTGTGATAAAATGATTGGATAAACCGTTGGGAAGGTTAGTGCGATAGGTGTACATATTAGAAGAGAGGTGAGAATTTCTCAAGAGAGTGTCGCACTAATATGTTGTTGCATTGGCCTGTATCAATTTAAATACTTGCTAAACGTATATTAAATCAAACACACTTTCGGGTTCTGACCCGTTTCTTTCTCTCTCTCTCTCTTGTATATATATGTATATATTTCAGGTGCCCGGCCACAGGGGCGTCTTTCTTAGGATCCCTTGAAAGGAACGTGCTGCAGCTTAGGTGGGAGTTGCAGGTCACTTGCATAGACGGCTTCCTTTATTGACTCCACTTCTAGCATTCTCATTTATTGGGCATGTGTCGCCCTTTCCATTATTTCATTGTTATTGGGACATTTGTATTTCAGTTATTTCTAGTATTGTCACTATGGGATTTATTCAGTTTGAATTGTGTTACTTTATATTTCGCATGTTGACATTTGATTGACGAATGTTTTAAATTAATTGGATTGTGTTCCAGGTTTATTGTGGTGTGATTCTTAATTGTTGATATGTTGTTAACAAATAATTAAATCATTTTCTTTAAATAAAAATTTGGAAAGTAACGGTTAAATATGGTTTTGACACTTAGCTTAATTATTTAGGGTGTTAAATTGGAAATTTTATTTTTACGACAGTGATGCTAAGAATGAACCAAACTGTTCACCTGGATTTAATTTAATAAAGGAGTGATCGCCCGGTATTTAATTAGGCGGGGTGTCACACGGTGCACTAGTTCTCTCAAAAGTTACTTTAGCCATCCCACATACTTTTTGGGATGACAATTGTAAATTGTTGATGGGGGTCTTATTAGGCCCCCATTTTAAATACTTTTTGAGACGACAATAACCTTCAGAAAATATTTTTTGAGACGGTAACTAAGTCATCTCAAAAGGTCATCATTTATGGGAACCCTTTTCAAATGGCCAGAAAATTGTCTTTTAAAATTATTTTTTAAGACGACAAAAGAATTCCTAAAAGGGTTTTTTGAGATGGGAACTAAGCCGTCTCAAAAGCTCATCATTTAAGGGTTACATTTAAGAGGATAAGGAAGACGTCTTTAATAATTTTGGCACCAAAAATTATATTTTCATCCATTCCAGAATGTATTCTATGTAATCATAAACAAAACCTCTTAAAAACAATATATAACATATTTGGCACCCAATTTAGACATATATATCATACAATTCCCCAATCAACTAGTTCAATCAAGTAAAATCTCTCTACATAAACAACAATTTTAAGATCGCTTCCACCAATCTAAATCATAGTTGCTTCAATAAAAAAAATTAAAGGTAATAATTTTTTTTCGAAATATTTCACTCGTCTCATTAGAAACAATACATAAAAATCCATCTACTCCTAACTTAAAATGATGTAAGAAAAGTTAACCCACGATCTTGAAACATACGACCTCCAACAAGATGACTTAAATGATTTTCCTTATCCAAAAAAGATTATCACCTAAATACAGAAGAAATCTTTTTTAATAGTTCCTATAGATGAGAGTCTTTAAAAACATTATCAAATTTGTATATCTTCATATTAAATAACTTTAAAAACGCTTAAAATTAAAAAAAAAACGGGAAAGTATCATTTCTTTATTCATGAAAACAAATACATTTAAACATAAAAATTAACTCAAAGATAACTACAACAATCGCCACAACTTGTAAACAACTAAGGATAGTAAATCTCAATTCATATATCCTATTTAACACTCTCTCAAATACATAAATATAAATAAAATAAAGATGTGTTATTATCTAGTCGGTATGGGTCGTTGAGGTACTGGAGGCATGGTGAGGGATAATACTCGAAAAAAACTCTACATTTTGCCTCTCATGTCAATTTTTATCTGTAGTAGTGCTTACTGGTGGAAAATCTCTAATTCTTCGAGATCATGTCGATATCGATCGTCTTGATCTTCAGTGTCGTGTCGATATCGATCATCTCGATTTTCAGTGTCGTGTCTATGTCTAGCCTCTCGATCTTCAACGTTTGGTTTATGCCTAGCCTCTCGATCTTCAACGTCTTTTCATCAAGCGCAAACCGTGTGCTCGTGTAAGGGCACTATCGTTATTTTCAATTCACCAGCTCAATAAAAATTAAACTAACCTCAAACTACACTTGTTTTATAAGTATAACGGTAAGTTTGGGTATCAAAAATCCATAGGGAGTGTTTGATAAATTGTAACTGAATTATTACTTCAAGAATAAAAGTGTAAAAGATGATAGGTTGGAAATGGTAAACAGGAAAAATAAGAAGTTTACATTATACTACAATTAATGTAACGAGAGTTGGAATCACATCCCTTCCATGGGCTAAAGAGTGGATAATTATAATTTCGGTTCGAAAATATTTAACCGGGCATTTTTTAGTTAATCATAAACATCACACATGAAGGGATTTAATCCAAAGATGCGAGATAGAACATTTAACCGAAAATGTTCACAGGCGGATTAAATTCGGATTATCTCTATAAACACTAATGTCCCATGACAAAGAAAGTTAAACGCATAATAATCCGACTTTAATACACGAGGTTTCGATTAAATACAATTTTTCCCAAAAACTAACTTTCGGATCTTGACGCCCATTAATGGCGGTCAAATGACCCCAACCTTTATACTAAGGACAATACATAAATTAAATTAATTAAAACAACTACTAGGTGAATAAACCAAAAAATAAACAACCAACAACACATTAACTAAGCATGGAAATTAACTACAAAGCAAGAAATCAAGTAAATAAAGCATTAACTAGGTAAGGAAGATAATAAATAGTAAAAATTACATACATGAAATGGGTAAACAACCAAAGAAATGGATGAGCGGGGAAAGCTCCACAAAATCCCCAAAGTTCTAACCCTAGAAGTGTAAAAAAGAAGTCCCCCACTTAATAAAATATTTTCCCTAACTACCCAACCAAAAACCAACTTCAAAAATGAAATTTACGGTCTTTCTGGCATTCCGAATCGATTTGGCATTTGGCTGAATCTATTCGCCTAAGCAGGTCTTTAGCTTGGATCAATAATACGGAAAATGCCGTAACATTTTCATTATAACTCGAAATTCGGCACAGTCAGAGGCTATACGAGGATAACTTAGAGGGATACAACATCCAAGAAGACATTAGGCCAAAAACCCAAATGATGAAATGACTAAAATGCCCTTGAATGTGCCCTTTAGTGTGATTTTGATGACAAAACCGTCCTAAAAATGCCATAACTTCTTCATTATACATCGGAATCATGCACCGCCAGTGTCCACGTGAAGAGAAATAAAATGGATTCAACTTTTATGAAGAGTTCGAGGTTAAAACCCAAATGTCAAAATCACTAAAATGCCCCCGAAGCTGTAATATTCAATGTATTTTTTCGAAAAGCAACCAAACTTCACGCTAAGCACTTTAATACCTACAAAAGCTCAATTAAACCTCATATAGTTTTTTAACATATAAAACGAGGTTGTTTAGTTAATGAGCATAAATATAGGAATTAAGATACCTAAGGGAGCTAAAATGCTTAAGTATAAGGGTGAATAATTACAATATTCATACTGAATCACACCTCCTTGATTACACATTACTAGACTCTAGCAATGAAGCACAATGCAATAATAACTACAAGTAAACAAAAAAAAGGAGATATGTAAAAAGGGGATTGTTGATGTAAAAAATTAGATTACTCTAATAATTCAATCACAGATAAATAAATGAGATAAAGAATTTTAAAGTGGTTCAGCCTTATAAGAATGGCCTACGTCCACTGTTGCTTTATTTCTGAGTGTTCGGGAATTCTCGATTTTACGTTCTGTCAAGAAATTCCCTTCTGAATTTGAAGTCCCCTTACAATGAGGATTGTACAATGTATTTATAGCCCTGAGGCTGTAGTGTGAAAGGGTAATACATTAAATGATATACATATGAAAGGGTAATACATTTAATGCCCTCTTTGTGTGTGCGTCTGAATGATAAGCATTTAATGAATCAGTTGAACTGTTGGTTATCCAGCTATTAATGCTTTGTTCGAGATGAAGCTCGGACCGCCTGAGTTGCTTGGACCGCCTAAGCTTCTCGGTACTTAAGAGTTCCTCGGAGAGGCATTGTTCCTAGGAGCTTGTGGGTTCCTCGGGGAACCAGTCTTCTTCGTTGTAGTCTTGTTCCTCGGAGCGCGTGGGTTCCTCGGAAGTGTTTGTTGTTGCCATGTAGATAGCCACGTGTCTTCATATGATTGGTCCATGTCAGTAGATTAAATTTGGTATCAACAGAAGCCCCCAATGTTTCATAGTTCGAAATTTGAGGAGTATGGAACATTCTTTCTCGGAATATGGTAGCTTTAAATAGTCTTCTTGATTTTTAGGAGCATTTCCCTTGTATTTATTTCTCCTTCCCAATTCGTAGAATCACGCTTTTTTGGAATTTTCTGCGTGCTTCAATTCCCGCGTCACTTTTCGTCTTTTTAGCCGCTGTTGTCCGTTTTGATTCCCGCGCCACTTTTTATCTTTTTAGCCGTTGTTGTCCGCTTTGATTCCCGCGCCACTTTTCATCTTTTTAGCCGTCGATAACGTAATCATCCTTTTTTGTAATCATTACTTCACCATTTCCCAAGGCAAGGTATTTAAACTTCATAGACACTCCCATCGTCTTCTACCTTTTCAAATTTTTATCTTCGAGTTTTACGTCATCTCTTCCTACTCTCTTGTGCGTTCATCTTTTCCGTCGTTCGTTGTCAACAGCTCTACTCTTTTTCTGTAAGATCTTCTTCTTTCTTCTTCATTTCTTTTATTCATCATCATGGTTTACTCTCTTGAGTCTCTTGAAAAGTTTCGCTCTGATTTTTCCATTCCCTCTTGGGTTGTCTTGGAAGAGCTTTCTGAGCCTTCTGATTATTTCAGTTTGGCTGAGGGACATTGGTTCCCCAGCCTTTTTATTGCTGAGTGTGGATTTTCTTTTCCACCAAATCCCTTGTGTCTGGAATTCTATCATTATTTTGACGTCGTTCCTGCGAGAATAGCCCCCAACACATAGAGAATAGTTAATGGGGTGCATAAATTAAATCAAGTCCATAGAACTCGCATAGAAATTCCAGAAATCATCTACTGCTATACATGGGCAGTTAATGCTAATATTTTTTATTTAAAAACTAGATTTTTAAATCGAGCCTTAGTAGTCAATCTCCCTGATGCCAATAGGGATTATTTTGAACATGGGGTTGTCATAAAAAATTGGCAACACCCTCCATTAGTTGGAGATGAGGTTTACCAGGGTCCCAGATGCCCTCCTTATGGAAATGGGATAGGCTATTTTTATTTTATTTTGAAATCATGTTTCCTTTATGTTTGATAAAATCTGCCACTAATAACAATGTTTATTTATTTGCATTTGATAACAAAAGAAAGTGCCCAAAGGAAGCAGATGTTAATGTAAGACATCTGAAACTTATCTGGAGTCTGCATCAGAGTGTTGCCGATGAGCACATTAGGTCGGCCTCGTATCTGCTCCAGTACAAGAGCTACACCACTTCTTTCACTGCTCGTCCAGTGATAAGTGAATCGGAGCCAGTACCAGCTTCCACCAGCTCATCGCCTGAATCCCATATTCCTTTAAGTTAAAGGATGAAGAAGAGAAGACCTCCTACCCTATTTGAGAAAACTGCCTCGGATTCTGGGGAGGCAAAAAGGATTAGGATTGAAGTCCTAAAGGAGGGGACGAAGAAAAATGATGCACCTCCCTGAGCTGCTGCAGTTGTGAAAGTTGTTGAGAAGCCCGCAGTGGCTCCGAGCAGGTCTGTTGCTCTTGGAGAGGTGATTGTGATATCACCGACCAAGGGTTCTTCCTTGGTTGAATTTATACCTATTCCCCCGAGGAGGCTGAAGAAGAGCTCCTCGGTCAATTTGGTTGATACCATTACTCAGCCCCTAGTTACTGGAACTGGGGTTCCAACTTTTGTTCCCCCGAGATCTTCCATGAGCTCGATAAAGTCCTCGATCATTCCCGAGGTCCAAGGTACTGAAGAAAACCTTACTCGGGACATGATCACCTCACTAGCTGCTCGTTACCTTGCTTCTGTAAGTTTTCTTACTTTCAACTTTTCATATTTCCTTTGACATTTTTGTTTCTAACTTAATTTCTTTTTCTGTTCACAGTTGATGAGCTGCTTTAACATAATCCTGAAGAAGGATGAAGCGATTAAGGCTTCTTGCTCCTCGTCCTGTGTGGAGGGAGCCCTGGAAGAGCTACCATGTCTCTGGCAGATTCTCGCCAGAAATATGTTGATGATAAAGTTATCTGGGAGAGGAAGTTTGCCTCCTCCGAGCAAGAAAAAACTCAGGCTATTGATGCCTCAAAGGAGTTGGAGAAGAGAATAAATGCCCAAGAGGAGGCAAATAAGGAGCTTGAGGAGAGGCTCAAAACTGCTGGAGAGTTTGAAGATAAACTCAAAGCTACCGAGGAGGAGTTGGCTCAACTTCGAGAAGTAGGTCGGCAGGAGGAAATAGAAAACAAATTGAAGGCTGCTAAGAACCTGCTGTCCGAGAATCTCTCCTCGGAGAAATTGAAGAGGAAGATGGCAGTGAAGAAGTCTTTCAGCTCTGGCTGGGACAAGGGGTTGGCTTCCATGGTTTCGCAAGTGGACTATGGCAGTCTCAAGTACTTTAAGGATGGATGGGTTGCTGCCCTTCAGGAGATGAAGGTCGACGAGTCTTCCGAGCTCTTCCAGAGACATATCCCTGGCCCCCCTCCAACTCCAGAAGAGTTAGAAGAGGACGAAGCTACCTCTGAAGAATCTTTGATGGTGATGGGAGATCATGCCCTAGCCATCCAACCTGCTGTCGAGGAAAATCAAAAAATCGTTTCGTCCTCCGAGCAACTGCCTATTCTCCCTGAGCAACTATCCCTTCCCTCCGAGCAACCTACCTCTTCATCCCAACCTTCCGAGAAGGTTTTGCGAGATAAGGAAAAGGTGTAGTGTTGTTCGGGTTTTCTCTTTTTTTTTATTTTTTTTATCAAATGTAACCCAGAAGATGTAACTATGAATTATGATCTAATAAAACTTGAACTTTTTTGCATACTGTTGTCTATCTTTCATTCATACTCTGCTTATTCTTCTTATTGATGATTGCTCTTCTTTCTCTGCTAGTTTTTGGCTAGGATGGAACTGTTATCTACCCATGATACAAAGTTGCTGCGACAATGTAATGAGTACTTTAAGGCTAGTCACACAGACCTGAGTGCTGCACAAGTTATCGACATACTTGGTTGTGATGCTTCAGAACAGGCAGTGGAAGCGTATTAATATCTGAAGTGTCTTCTTGATAAGGTTGTAGCCAATAACGTTGCCCATTACGAAATGATTGAGGATCTCTAAAGCACCCTCGAGGACCTTCATCTTCAATACAAAGAATCCACTGCCTTGTTGCATGAGGGGTACGAGAAGAAGTACCAACAGATCATTTTTGACAAGGGCTATGAGAAGCTTTTTGCTGGGTATGATGTAAGGGAGAGAACCTTGAGAGGTGAGGTTGAAAAATGCATGCAGATTACTGAGTTACTGGAAAAGGAAAACAACAATCTGCAAAAGGAGGTGTCACAATTGAAGTCTGCAGCTTCCACTTCTAGTGCCTTGATTCCAGTGACCGATGAGGGATTTTCGTTCTTAGAGGTTGAGAGTGCCAAGTTGAGGGACGAGTTTGAGACTTTGAAGAGCTCTGGTACCTCTTCATCTTCTCGTGGTCGAGGAAGAGCTCCTCGGGGACGAGTAAGAGCAACTCGGGTTCTTGTCGAGGAACAGAGGACTCAGTCTGCCTTACAGAACTAGGCTTTCCAATTAATGGTGAAAAACCAGGCGTTGTCTGATATGTCAAAGAAGATTAGGGACCTGGAAAAACAACTCTCTGCGCAGAAGTCAGTCTTGGAGAATAAGGAGCTTTTCATCAATAATCTCCACGGGCAGCTAGAAAGGCTAACATATCAATTCCACAAACAGCCTAGGGAGTTCTGGATGGCTGGATACAACGAAGCACTATTCCACTT
This sequence comes from Sambucus nigra, assembly GCA_949130495.1. Lineage (NCBI taxonomy): Eukaryota > Viridiplantae > Streptophyta > Magnoliopsida > Dipsacales > Adoxaceae > Sambucus > Sambucus nigra. Next base: position 54,009,819 of record OX422213.1, read on the forward strand.
GGATGATCGTATCCAGAATGCCAACAATGAGGGCTATAAGCAAGGCTGGCTGAATGCCTTAGGTGTGCTGAAGCTCGAACAAGGTCATTATCTGTGGGACTACCATGATCCCGGGTTGATCGACTTGTCTGTGCCACCATACAATTTGGACATGGATTGGATCCCTGCTCGGGCCATTCCTCGGAGCTTAATTTCAAAGTATCTCGGTGACTATAATTTACATTCTCAAATCGAGGTATCTCGTCCCGCGCATCTCTTAGACCGACCATCCGTGATGAATGTCAGGATGTTGAAGGATCTCAACTTCATCAATTCTCCTCTGTCTTTAAATGATCCGCCTACTGGCGAGGAACCTGTGTCAAAAGCAGAGGGGAAGAGACCAGTAGAATAGGAATTTTTGATGTAATAGTTAGTACACATGTCAATGTAACTGTAATTTCATTATCAATGTAATTTATTTTGAATTCAATGAAAGACTTTCATTTTTGTTTGCAAATCTTGATTGCTATTGTCTTGTAGTAATCAAACACTTTATATTTATGCATATCTGTTAAGAAAATAACAATATTGTGTTGTTTTTCGACCAACTCAGTAATAATTAAAAAGATTCAAGTTTCAATAATGTTGCTCGATAAAGTCACTAGTATAAAAACTATTTAAAATTTTTCCAACCAACCGAGGTCGTTAAATTATGCTTGTCGACCAACTACAGATAGTGGGTTTTTATCCCCGACCAGCCATAGTTGGTAGACTTCTCTCTTAAATGTTTCCGACCAACCAAGGTCGGTAAATTTTCTTTGTCGACCAACTACAGTTGGTGGGTTTTTATCCCCGAGCAGCCATAGTTAGCAACTTTTGCACTTTCTGGAATAATCTTACCTCCCGACCAACATAAGTTAGCATTTGTGAGAATATTTTGTTTCCTAGCCAAACAGGTTGGCATTTTTAGGAATATTTGGTTTCCTAACCAACCGAAGTTGGCATTTTTAGGAATATTTTGTTTCCTAACCAACCGAAGTTGGCATTTTTAGGAATATTTTGTTTCCTAACTAACCGAAGTTGGCATTTTTAGGAATATTTTGTTTCCTAACCAACCGAGGTTGGTATTTTTATGAATATTTTGCTGCTGAGCAGTCTGAGCTTTGCCGAGTTTTGCTGAGTAGTGTGTAGCACTAGTATTCCCTGAAAAATTCTCAATAAAAGGAGAAACTTTAGCAGAATATCTTCATTTTATTCATACTGATGGAACTATGTTACATATACATCACTGATAATATTTGCGTAGATGCTCTGCGTTCCATGAATTCTTAAACTCCTCGCCTTCTAAAGTTGCTATTCGATATGTTCCTGGTCGAATAACTTCTGTAAATCGGTATGGTCCATGCCAGTTTACTTCCAGCTTATTGTGCTTTTGCATTACTTTCCTCAGCACATAGTCTCCTTCTTTCAGGTCGCACTTCTTCACCCTTTTGTTGTAGAACAAAGCTGTTCTCTGCTAGTAAGCAGCATTTCTGATGGCTGCTTCTTCTCTAACTTCCTCGAGCATGTCTAAATCCAATCTTCTCAATAAATCGCTGACAGAGAAATTAAAATTTAGTACCCTGTGTGTTGGGAGGCCCAACTCGGCAGGTATAACGGCTTCAGTTCCAAACGCCAGCATATATGGTGTTTCTCCAGTTGCTACTCGGGGAGTGGTTCGGTAAGCCAAGAGTACTTTTTATATCTCGTTGATCCAATTCAATTTTGCATCATCCAGTCTTTTCTTCAAGCCATTTAGTAGCGTTCTGTTTGTCACTTCAGTTTGTCCATTGCTTTGAGGATGGCCTGGTGCTGAGTGGACCTTCAAAATGTTTAACTGATGACAATAGGCGGCAAACTCCTCATTATCAAATTGTGTTCCATGGTATGTGATGAAGGCATGAGGTAGACCATATCGACAAATGATGTTCTTCCAAATAAATTGGTACACCTTCTCGTACGTCATGTCAATGAGTGGCTCAGCTTCTACCCATTTAGTAAAATAATCCACTGCGACGACGAGGTACTTGAACCTTCCTCGTGTCGTTGGCAGTGGCCCAACCAAGTCAATTCCCCACATGGCAAATGGCCAAGGGGAAGTTATGGGTGTCAACAATGCTTGTGGAGTTCTTCGGATGGAGGAAAAGCACTGGCACTTGTCACACTTCTTAGCGTAGGCTATGCAATCAGCCCTCATCATCGGCCAGTAGTATCCTTGCGTCATTACCCTTTCTAAAAGCGTCCGACCTACTACATGTTCTCCACAAGACCCTTTGTGGATCTCTTCAATTAATTCTTTCACCTCGGAGGGGTGTACACATCTCTGCAAACCTGCCATAATTCCTCGTCTATATAAAACACCATTAGTTAATACATATCGAGCAGCTTTAAACTTTAATTTTTTGGCAGCGAGTTTGTTAATTAGTAATTCTCCCTTCTCGATATACGCCTTGATGGGATCCATCCAAGATGGTCCTAAATCAAGGGTGATAAAGTTCATCGTCGGATCTTCATCTATACTCCGACCAACTAGCACTTCAATTGGGATTATTCGTCGTATCTCGGTGCGAGTAGCTGATGTTAGTCGAGCTAGGGCGTCTGCTCTCGCATTCTCCATTCTTGGTATTCTGACCAGTTGAATAGCGACAAATTCTGACACCAGCTCCTTTGCCTTTGCATGATATCTGATCATTAGTTCTCCTCTAACTTCATATACTCCCATAATTTGGTTTATGATCAATTGAGAATCACTGAAAACAATGACCTGTTGTGCCTCCATAATTTTTGCTAAACTAAGTCATGCAATCATGGCCTCGTACTTAGACTCATTGTTGGAAGCTTTGAATTGGAAATACAAAGCGTATTCCATATCGACCTCATCTGGAGTGCTCAAAACTATCCCCGCGCCACATCCTGTAGTACAAGATGAGCCATCTACATATAACCTCCATATAGGTAACTCGTTTTCAAATTTCTGATCAGTTAGAGTTCCTCGGTGAAATATTTGTTGCTTCATTTCATCCTCCCCGGATATTTCTCGCTCTTCGTCGATCATTTTTTCTTGCCCTTTTACCAACCGGAGTTGGTTTGAGCTTGAATTTAATGATTCTGTAACATCCACTTGCCCTTTTACCAACCGGAGTTGATCTGAGCTAGTGTTTATTGATCCTGTAACATCCACAGGTTGATCAGTGAGAAACTCTTGTTTCTCGTCCGGAGTCCTCACAACTATCTCTGCGTCACGTCCTGTAACATCCACACGCCCTTTTACCAATCAGAGTTGGCTTGGGCTTGTGTTTGTTGATCCTGTAACATCCACAGGTTGATCATCGAGCAACTTTTGTTCCTCAAAGCTATCAGGATAGGTGAACTCTGCTATAAAATCAGCTACAGCTTGCCCTTTAAGCGATGATCTGGGTTCATAGACTATATCATATTCACCGAGCTCTATTACCCAGTACATCAATCTTCCTGATTTTTTTGGCTTATGCAGGGCTTGCCTCAATGGCATATCAGTATATACTACTATGGTATGAGCCTGGAAATATAGCCTCATTCTCCTACTCGCCTCAATCAGCGCCAGTGCCAATTTCTCCAGCCTTGGATATCTAATCTCTTCTCCTCGGAAGGCCTTACTTGTATAGTAAATTGACTTTTGTATTCCATTCTCCACTCTGATCAACACCGAGTTGACTGCATTCTCATACACTGCAAGGTACAAGTACAATTTTTCTACCATCACTGGCCTAGACAATAGTGGAGGTGCTCCCAAGTATCTCTTCAAGTTTTGAAAAGCCTTCTCGCATTCATCATTCCACTCAAAAGTCTTTCTGAGTATCTTGAAGAATGGGGGACATCTATCAGTTGCTCGTGACACAAATCTGTTGAGTTCCGCTACTCGTCCTATGAGACTCTGTACTTCCTTCTTCGTCGTTGGAGATCGCAGCCCTAATATAGCTTTGATCTTTTCAGGATTTTCTTCAATGCCTCGTTGATTGACAATGTACCCGAGAAACATGCCTTCTCGTACTCCAAAGATGCACTTCATCGGGTTCAGGTTCATTTGATATTTATCTAGTTGATCAAAAGTCTGACTTAAGTCAACTAGATGATCGGCATCTTTCTTTCTTTTTGTCAGCATATCATCAACATAGACTTCCATATTGCAACTGATTTGTTCAGCAAAGACTTTGTTCATCAGCTGCTGATATGTCGCACCTGCATTTTTCAAACCAAAAGGCATAACATTATAACAATAAGTTCCCCGAGGGGTAATGAAAGAAGTATTCTCCCTGTCTTCAGGTTTCATTTTGATCTGATTGTAGCCAGAATAAGTATCCATGAAGCTCAGCAATTCGTGTCCCGAGGTAGCATCCACCAGTTGATCAATTTGGGGCAGTGGAAAGTGATCCTTTGGGCATGCTTTGTTGAGATCGGTGAAGTCTACAGACATCCTCCACTTGTTGTTTTTCTTCTTTACCATTACCACATTAGCTAACCAATATGGATATTTAACATCTTCAATGAAACAAGCTTTCTGGAGCTTCTTAACTTCCTCCTGTATAGCTTGATTTTTCTCGGGACTGAATACTCTTCTTCTCTGCTTCACAGGCTTGATCTCCTTATTCACATTGAGCTCGTGACATAAGATGTTTGGGTTTATCCCAGACATATCTTCATAACTCCACGCAAAAGTTTTTCTTCTGCTTCTAAGGAAAGTTATCAATTCCTGTTTTAATGAGGCTTCCAACGACGAACCTATTTGAGTAGTTCGCTCAGGGTGCTCGTCGTCCAGAATGATGTTTTCAGTAGCTTCCACCACTTGACCCTTCACGAGTTGCGACTCATCTTGAGGATCCAATGTTTCAATTTCTGCACCTTCATCCACTTGATATGTAGTAGTCTTTTTCTTTGATTCTTCCAGTTCTTCTTGCTCGGTGGATGAATAATAGCATTCCCGAGCTACTTTCTGATCACCTTTCACAACTCCTACTCCAAAGTTTGTTGGAAATTTTAGGCACTAATGCACTGTAGATGGTACAGACTCGAACTTCTTCAATCCTACTCTTCCCATGATGATATTATACGATGATTGGACATTCTTATCCATCACGAAGAAACGTATTTTTTCTGTCCGACAAGAAGGCCACGTACCAATGAATATATCCAACTTGATCATCCCAAGTGGAAATACTTTCTTGCCAGCAAAACCAATGAGGGGTCTGTGGTAAGGCTCCAGTTGATATAGTTTTAGATTTAAACTATAGAAGCACGAGTAGAACATGATGTCTGTCGATCTACCATTGTCGATCAGTACTCTTGAAATCATGACTTCCTTCCTTATCATTTTGATCACCAGTGGGTCATCATGAGGATATAAAACACCTGCAAGGTCATTTCTCCTTGTTCACCTTTCTCGGGCGATCTTCCTCAGCTATATTTATTCTTTGAATGTACGAGCAAGCTTGAGCCTCACCGAGGTAAGCTTTTCTTTCTGTAGTAAGGTCTCCTCCTCCTGCATCTCCTCCTGTAATAACATTACAATCAAATGATCCAAAGCATATTGAAAATACCTCTCGTTTTGGCTGCCTTGGTTTCTTGGGAAGATCGGGGTCATCCTCTGGATCAACTTCATGGTTTCTCTTCTTGCTCTCCTCTGCTCGACGAGGAGATCTAGTCCTCTCTCTAGTTCGGTCATTGTTTCTTCTTTCCCTCCCCGATCAACATACTTTGCTAGCTTTCCTCGTCGGATGAGTGTTTTAATCTCATTCTGAAGAGCTATGCAATTTTTGGTCATATGGCCATGATCCTTGTGGAACTCGTAATATTTTTCCCTATTCCTCGTGTCAGGGTCTGCCTTCATTTTCTTTGGCCATTTTAACTCCTCGTTGTTCTTAATTTCTTTCAGGACGTGGTTGATATTTACCTTCAAAGGTGTGTAATTATCAAATTTCCTCAATACCTACCATGACGAACTATTTTTGGATTGTTTGTCCCCGCCATTGTTCTTATGTTCTTTCTTCTTAGCTTTATCACCTTCCACCTTGGTTTCTTTGGCGTCCATATTCTTCTTCGCAGACATATCCTCCTCGGCATTCATAATCTTGGACGCTTTTCCAATCAGGTCCGACATGGTTCGAGGTGGATCTTTGGCCAAAGTGTAGTACAACTTGTTTGGCAGTAGTCCACTCATCGAAACGGTAATCGCTGTCTTCTCCTCATAATCAATGACTTCGAGTTTCTCGTTATTAAAACGAGTTATATAATCTCTAGTACTTTCACCAGCTTTTTGTCTAACACTTAACAAATGAGCTACTCATTTCACTGGCTTTGCTCCAAAGCATAAATTCCCAATGAATAGCTCGGCCAGTTGAAGAAAAGTTGAAATCTTACCCCGAGGAAGACTATTATACCATATTTGAGCAGATCCGGTAAGTGTTCCCGAGAATGCTCTGCATCTCATCTCATCTGGGACAGTATAGATGTCGGCTGCAGCTTGGTATTGTTCTATATGAAGTACAGGGTCAGTCTTTCCATCATACTTAGGAGTAACAACAGGTGCTTTGAACTTTGATGGTGTTGGAAAATCAACAATGTCCTAGACAAAAGGTGTTCCTCGAATAAAGGTTCGTTGTAGAGGATTCTTGGCCTTATCCATTTCCCCTAATTTATCCTCCAGCCTCTGAATAGATCCTTTCCATGCATCATTTCCTTCCTCGGGCCTATTGGTTCGAGCAACTGACCGCGTTGAAGTGGCTTCCTGAGATTTATCTTGACGAGCAACTGGTCGGTCATAGGATCTATCTTGACGAGCAGCTGGTCGTGATTGGGCAGATCCTTCCCTTAAATCTGATTGTCGTCAAAAGCTCCTCGACACAGCATTAAGAGGACTTTTGTTCCTCCTAGGGCCTAATCGATCGAAAGGAGAAACCCTACTTAATCTTTCCAATGCGCTGGTCCTTTCTGGGGAGAGGGTGACACGTTGTTCAGTATCTGTGGCTCGCACCGATGAAGATCGCCCAGGTTGATAAGAGAAAACATCAGATTCCTCATTGCGATGTGAGTTAGTACGCCTAGTACGCGAAGAAGGTGCACGGATATTTCATTGAATGCTTCGTGGTCCGGAATGGGCTAATGTACCGATATGGAGGGTTTGGATGAGTTGTCGCATTGTTTCTTGCATGACGGTCTGGCCCTGAGCCAGATTTGCCATTATTCTAGTCAGATCTGGAATAATTGGTGGAGCAGATGGATTTGGAGGGGTTCCATCATTTCGATTGCTGGATTCAGGAATATCCGCCATTGTTAATGGATTGTTTTTGATGAAAAACGATATTATCAGTCGTTTCCCACAGACGACGCCAATCTGTTGATGTAAAAAATTAGATTACTCTAATAATTCAATCACAGATAAATAAATGAGACAAAGAATTTTAAAGTGGTTCAGCCTTATAAGAATGGCCTACGTCCACTGTTGCTTTATTTCTGAGTGTTTGGGAATTCTCGATTATACGTTCTGTCAAGAAATTCCCTTCTGAATTTGAAGTCCTCTTACAATGAGGATTGTACAATGTATTTATAGCCCGAGGCTGTAGTGTGAAAGGGTAATACATTAAATGATATACATATGAAAGGGTAATACATTTAATGCCCTCTTTGCGTGTGCGTCTGAATGATAAGCATTTAATGAATCAGTTGAACTGTTGGTTATCCAGCTATTAATGCTTTGTTCGAGATGCAGCTCAGACCACCTGAGTTACTCGGACCGCCTAAGCTTCTCGGTACTTAAGAGTTCCTCGAAGAGGCATTGTTCCTCGGAGCTTGTGAGTTCCTCGGGGAACCAACCTTCTTCGTTGTAGTCTTGTTCCTCGGAGCGCGTGGGTTCCTCGGAAGTGTTTGTTGTTGCCATGTAGATAGCCACGTGTCTTCATATGATTGGTCCATGTCAGTAGATTAAATTTGGAATCAACAGGGATAAATGCCACTTTCGCAGGAGAAAAATTGCATTTAGCAGATGCAATAAGTCGTTAAACCCCTAGGTTACCTTAGTGGATGAGTGTTGTCTCGTGAGGGTTTTCAGGGATGAAACCCACAAACATCAAAGTTTCCTCCAAAATATGGCCAAACCAACAAAACAGACATGCTCAACAATAACAAAGAAGATTTCAACATGTTATTAGAAAAGTGAATGAATTCACACAAAAGTTCGTAGTTATTAACATTATAGAACGAACTTCCTCGAATTGAAACCTTAAAAGTGGGAAGGGATGCAAAGTGTTCGCATATGAAAAACTTGGGATAATAGAAATTTGCGGGCAATTTCAAAATTGGAAAATGATTTCCATAAAAAGCATTGAATATGAAATTGGAGAGCGACAAGGATTATTTAACATTATATACAACATATACAAACTTTCTCTTTCTTTTTCATTTCTCCTTTTCCTAACTTTTTCTTTTGTTTTCTTTTGTTTTTCACTTCTCCTTTTCTCCTTTTCACTTCTTTCTTTTTTTTCACTTTTCTCACTCTTTTCATGCTTAATTGTAACTGTAAGACAATAACGTCATTCAATCCCGAGTAACATTCCAAACAAAGGTATGAAATATAATATGTATGGTTTATAACTCCAATGTGGAGTTAAGTGTGGGATTTCGGGGTTATGAGGCGAAAGGATAATATTAAGGCGCAAAGGGGTTGACTAGGAAAATATATAAGGTGTGGTGAAGGTCAATACGAGTGATATAAAAAAGATGACCTATGATCATTTCCTAAAGTTTATGCAATTCTTGAGTAAAAAAGACTTTGAAAATCATGCTCAAGTAACACATTTCATGAATGAACTCAATTAATGAACGATCAAATGAAAAAATAGTGAGATCACCGACAAAATCAACATTTTCAATGAGGAAAGAGAAGTGTATGACACTCACAAATGAATAAAATCCTGAAGCTCACTTAGTGCAAGTATGTACAAAGCTACAAAAGACTACTGAGTTATAAAAATCTTAAACCAAATCAACAAAACGAGAAAAGCGCATGTGCTCATGGGTTAAAGTTTAATTCATGAAGTTATTCATAATATCAATGATTAGAGGACTAAAGTATAATAACTTCTAAAATCGAGAACATGCATCGTTGAGTTGTCTATTGGATCGGGAAATTATTGAAATTTATCATCGGAAACAAGGGCAAAATTACCAATAAAGAAGAAACAAGAAAGAGAATATTTTTGAAATATTAAAATTTTCAACAAAAAGGCATGATTAGTAATAACATGTGATCAAAGCAATTAAACTACCAATGAATGGATGAAATATACCACATCCCCTAAATTAAATGTTCCATTGTCCTCAATGTGAATCAATAACACAACATAAAGAGAGGAAAATAAAGATATTACCCAAATTGCAGCGATCCCCAATAAGAATGAGTCCATTAAATCTACAAAACATGTTAGAACCAAGCATAACAAAAATAATAACTAAAAACTTTAACTAATTACACTAGAGTACAATTAAAAAGAGAGAAAAAAGAAAGAAGGAAAGCAAAAGAAAATATTCACTATTTACATCCTACAATTTTAACTTATAACTAACTATACACTAGAAGTCGAATTTTTTGAGGATCCACCCAAAATAAAATTTGTGGACCCTCCCTTGCATGCATGCCTCCCGAAAAATATGAATTCGTTTGAACAACAGATGGCATCTGTAAGGCGTAAGAAATGAACCATCGCCAATTATAAATTTTTGGGGGACGATGGGAGATTTGAATAAAACGAGGGAAAAGACTACATTAATCTCGAGAAAATTAAAATTACCTCCCCAAGGTTTTTCAATTGGATGGGGAGTTGGTGAAAGTACAAAAGAAAATCCCATGAGATGAAGAACCTCAAAATAACATTCCCATTCAAGAATCGAATCAAAGTCCTCAAGACTTCCAACCGATTCTTGTGATAAATTTAATTGTTCGAGAATAGTAGGGAATGGAGGAAGGGAAGGACAATAAACCTCAGTCCAATTGGAAGAATTAATAAGAGGTTGGAATTCGAGAGTTCTTAGATCAGCCTCAATTATTTCTTCCACAAAAAGGGTGGGTGTGAAACGCAAGTTTCAACCTCAACCCGGCTTTGTGAAGAAGAAATAATCTCATCGACTTGGACATATTTCTTACTTTCCCAAGATTCATAAATCTCAACTTCATCAATTAATTTCTCATTCCCAAAATGCAAAGTTTGTTCCCAATACTTCGAGGGACTACTTACAACTTCCTGAATTTCATGCTCAAGTCATTCATTCTCAAGAATTTGTAGGCATTCTCGCATAGTCTTGGGAGAATAACTTGGAAAAATATTCTCATAACAATTAAAGTTACCTCAACAGTAATAGCGAGACATTTCAAAAAAGGCAATTCAACAAAAGCGACAAGCACCAAAATTTCAATTTCTTGAAACAATCTAGCGCAAGTCAAAATGAAAGGATAAAATAAAGAAAATAAATATGAATAAAAGAAATATTATGAAATAGTAAATCAAAAACAATCTTCAACAAAACACTTCCTGGCAATGGCCCCATTTTGATCAAGTACGAACCGTGTGTTCATTTAAGGGCACTGTCGTTGTTTTCGGTTCACTACCTTAATACAAAAAACTAAAATCGAACTACATTTATTTTATAAGTATAATGATAAGTTTGGGTATCGAAAATCTACAAGGAGTGTTCGACAAATTGTAACTGAATTATTAGTTCAAGAATAAAAGTGTAAAACGTGATGGGTTGGAAATGCTAAAAAGGAAAAATAAGAAGTTAACAATATACTATAATTAATGAAAAGAGAGATGGAATCACATCCCTGCCATGGGCTAAACAACGCATAATTAGAATTTTGGTTCGAAAACATTTAACCGAGCATATTTTAATTAATCATAAACATCACACATGAAGAGATTTAATCCAAAGATGCGAGATAAAACATTTAACCGAAAATGATCACACGTGGATTAATTTCGGATTATCGCTATAAACACTAACGTTGAGTGACAAATAAAATACCGGGTGATCAATCATGTACCAAATTAAAAAAGGTGTCTCATATGGTTCATTCTTAGCATCACTGTCGAAAACCAAATTAATTACTAATAACCTATTAGGCTAGCGTCAAAATTTTATTTAACTAATCTTTTTAATCAAACCATCCACTTAAAACATTCACACAGTTTATATATGAAATTGAAATGAAATAAAATAACCGAACACTCGGTTTAACATAATACAACCAAATCGAATGGCGCACTAAAAATGCGGTAAAAGTATAAATGAATACAATTGGGTTTTTACCCGAGAGTTACTACACTGCTTCCCATCTAGATCAGAAGAATTGAAGCGTCTAAAAATCAACCTGCATGCATCCCAGCTGCTACAGCACACGTCTGACTTAAAGGAGTCATCATTCAGGCGTCCCTGTGTCTGGACAACTATATATATAACAAAAGAGAGGAAAATAGATAAATGGGTCAGAGCCCGATTGGTGAGAATATTTTGCAAGTTCATAAATGCTATACTTTAAAATATGATTTATCCAATATTTAAATTGGTATCGCATTCTCATGAGATACCCCTCACCCCTCTTCTAATAGTGCACACCTATCGCATCCCTTTAGACAACCTAGTTAAGCTACCCTTCCTAACTAAACTCGTTCCACCAAATCCCTAAAAATCATAATTAACCCGAGTACTAAGGGCTAAACTTCTCCCCAGTCCCAACACTGCGCTACGTTCATGCGTGGGGTGTCTCACAAAGCGAAATCCAAACAAGGAACCCCCCGACACACTACTACCTGGCAATGTCGATCGTCGAGATCCATTAGGCCCTCAGTACATAACAAAGATATATACTCATACAAATATAAACATATAATACTCACTTTAATATACAAATCACAATTTAAGTCCGGATAAAATTTCTCGAAATGTGAATAAATCCTTATTCATTTATCTTTTTACATTACTGAAAGATATATGATATCTTGCCCTCATGTACATGTACTATACACAACAAGTATAATAACCATCCCGCCGAGCTATAACTCGAGGATGTAGTTTCTCAATGCTACCATCTTCCAGGGAATTACTCATTTACTATCTTGGGTACCTGCGATCGGACTGTCACACCGACTTGGTAAAAACCAAATCACAACGTATGGAAAGCGATCATAGTTTTTCCCCAAAAATGAGACGAAACATACCCACCATGTCTCAACCCTAATAAAAATCACATAATATAAAATGGACGCTATGACCTCGGGACTATATGCTCCTTACTCCTCAAGCCAGGGGCCTCACCCACATCGCGCAACTTCCCATGATAGCATTAGAAGGGGTATGTTTCACATAAATATACCATTCACACACACACACACAGATATATATATACACTGTAACAACTCCCGAATATATAGCATAAATAACTTCTCAGTATATACATATGCCTATAATTGCCAAACTCATATAACGATAGTCAATAACCCCGAATGTTCCCACTCGGAATAACACTTAAGTATTCGTAAACTTAAAATACTAACCGATAAGTATTCTCTCACTTGAAATATGACTCGCACCTCAATCACGCTTAAGGATATATATATATATATATATATATATATTCTCCAACTATACCGATTCATACTAAATAAATAATTATATTTTCAACTTATTTGAGTCCCATAGGTATCGCATTACCTATACTAATAGTCTTCAATAGACGTATCGGATAACCACTCAATCATTTTTAGTCGATATACTAAATTTCATCCTAATCGCCTCGTAGGATTTTCTCAAGCACAATCGGCACATAATTTCATTCTCTACATGCATCATTATATATCTATAAATAATCGCTTGCCGAATTACTAACCCGAGTGTTATTCTTCCCAACCACCCTTAAATTAGTAAGTCATGGATTTTGCTCTAAACTAAACCAAGATATACACCTCACTTGAATAACAATTTAGGAATCCCCACACTATTTTGAGGAACCCCTATTATCTATCTCCATAATTTATTTTCCTCAAAACTACACCTTAAGTGTCACACAACTTTACACCCTCCTAGTCCAAATAAATTCCTTTGAGTTGCTAGGTATTGATTTTCCCTAAATGAATATTTATTTCTTCAAATAAATAAGATAGAAACAAGTTAATTTGCAATTTATCCCATTTAAACAACACTAGCCGAAACTGCCAAAATATCTGTATAGTCGATCGATCGACCCTTGATCGTCGATCGTTCGACCAAATAGGGTAACTTCTTCTCCGGCCCCTGTTTCGGCTATTATCAAACCTCCAACCTTTTTATCTCTTCTCCCAACCTCCTTTAATCACCACCAACTATATATACTCAAGGTAAATAGGTTTTAATCATCCTAAACCCAAAATAAACAACTAATTTCCATATTTTTTTAGTCTCTCGAATTAAATATTATTCGGGGTTTATTCGTTAATCTTCTGAAAAACCCATTTTGGACTCGCGAAAACCCATCCCAAAAGTATTTATAGTTTATTACTACCAACTATAATATGATATTTTTGCTTTAAAAGAAATAAGCAAGTAAACACTTGCCTTGTGGATAAAATTCGATGACCTCGAGTCGAATCTCGCAGAGTTTGGTCGGAATCTCCCTTTTCTCTCTTCTTTTCTCCTCTTCCTTTCTTTCTCCCTCTGTTATGCCTTTATAAGAGAGAGGTAAGGGCTTGTCCCTTAATAACCCAAAAATGACTCATTTACTCAATTACAAGTCCCTACTGGTCCAAAGATTCCCGGAACCCAACTCAACCTATATCCAGTTGATATATCACAATAACAACCCGTTCCACCCTGGAACCACGGATACGATAGTCTTGCCATCATTAGCCCGCTATCGCTACGATAATACAATAACATTATTCTTATAATAGTACCATACTCGTATCACATATAGAGAGCGAATAGTACAAAGCGGATACAATTTCAAAATAGAAGTCTACTACCGCGAAAAAACATATAGAGATACACTATATAATGTTATCAATACTGTTAGTAAAATCAAATCACATACGAATCTTGGGAAAATAAAATACCGTGACCTAATCTCATCACACATGATATACCTCCTTCGTCTGAGGTGAAACTCATAACAACAACTTCACAAATCTCCCAAGCTACTCCAAATGGGTTTCCAAACATCGTACACTTTCCTTAACTGAACCAAGAGATATTCTAATCAATGCCCCATTTAAGCACCCTATTCTTGTCTTTTAACTCCTATCGGGCAAGATTAAATGTGTGGTTGTACACTCTACATTGCAACATTCCCCATTGCAACATTCCCCATCTCTGGTCACCCTGAACATGTTAAGGTTATCAGCATCTCAGACTGTATAGCCTCGATCCTGACTTCATAGTCCCCTTAACTTCTTTCGTCAAAAGGAAACTCACTACTGGCCTCAACAACAATATTTCAATGAATTCCCCGAGTGGATGTCCACTAATGGGGTCCACGAACACACACATTCTCCATAAGTGTTAGCAACACTTTCTTAGGGAGCCTATCATTTTTCTGAAGGACTATCTCTCTTCAATGTACCTCCCTCAATTTGGCACAAAGTTCACTTATCTATATCACTCGTTATTCACTATTGGCCTCTGACCGATCCTTGTGTGAGTAATTCAAACTGCATTCTTTTCATTAATAATCATGTGAAATCATAGTTAAAACCATACATAAGATCCATTTATGAGTAAAACATCCTTCTCCCCCCGTATATAGTGACCATCATTCCCATCATTTCAACATTGCTCCCACGAGTGAAAAATTTTCCTCAATTTTTAACATATGGGTATTTTCCATAACCTGCTCTAAGCCAAAGCTTCTGAGCCTTCTACTTCCACAGAGTAATGCTAAACTTATCTCACATGACTTAACTTCAACATATGGTCCTTCTCAAATACCTTTCGAATCGTTTACCAATTTAACTTCACTGGGAAATTCAACTTTAGCACCACTCTTTACTACAACGGTACTTGGAAAATTATAACTGCTATACTTTAGTAGTCATTGTAGTAATCCTTAACAATGCCACAAAGGGAGTGACCTCGACTACGACCCTCATTCCTAACTTTAACTTACAGCTCCTACTAAGCCTCGCCTTCTACTACCCTTGCAACAGCCTTCCCTGGTTTCCCTTCATCGATTAGCACATGAGTCTCGAACGAGAGATCAAAATATTTACTATAGTCCTATGTAATGGCAGGAGAACAAAATCTCATAAGAGGAATCAATAATCCTAATCTTAAGGCTCTATATCAAATCGAGAGCAACACTAAAAGCATAGTACATCCACACAAATTTCTAAGGACACTAGAACCTCTTGCTCTGATACCATCTCTGACACCCTACCTAATAAAATACCAGGTGATCAATCCTGTGCCAAATTAAAACAGGAGTCTCATATGGTTCATTCTTAGCATCACAGTCGAAAACCAACTTAATTACTAATAATCTATTAGGCTGGCGTTAAAATTTTATTTAACTAATCTTTTTAATCAGACCATTCAATTTAAACATTCACATAGTTTATATATGAAATTAAAATTAAATAAAATAACCGAACACTCGATTTAACATAATACAACCAAATCGAATGCCGCACTAAAAAGGCGGTAAAAGTATAAATGAATAAAATTCGATTTTCAACCTGGGAGTTACAACACTGCTTCCTATCTAGATCACAAGAATAAGAACGTCTAAAAATAAACTTTCATGCATCCACATCAGCTGCAACACACGTCTGACTCGAAGGAATCATCATCTAGGCGTCCCTGTGTCTGGACACCTATATATATTTACATATATAGCAAAATAGATAAACGGGTCAGAGCCCGAGTTTTGAAAATATTTTGCAAGTGCATAAATCCTATATATTTAAAATATGATTTATCCCATATTTAAATTGGTAACGCACTCCCATGAGAAACCCCTCACCCCTATTGTAATAGTGTACACCTATCGCATCCCTTTACACAACCTAGTTGAGCTACCCTGCCCAACTAAACTCGTTCGACCCAATCCTTAAAAATCCTAATAAACCTGAGTATTAAGGGCTAAACTTCTCCACAGTCACTGCGCTACATTCGTGCGTGGGGTGTCTCGCGAAGCGAAATCCAAACAAGGAACCCCCCGATACACTACTGCCTCACAATGTCGATCGACGAGATCCATTAGGCCCTCAGTACATAACGAAGATATATACTAATACAAATATATACATATAATACTCACTTTAATATACAAATCACAATTTAAGTCCGGATAAAATTGCTCGGAATGTGAATAAATCCTTATTCATTTATCTTTTTACACTAGTGAAAGATATATGATATCCTGACCTCATGTACATGTAATATACTCTACACAACAAGTATAATGCCCATCCCCCCGAGCTATAACTCGAGGATGCAGTCTCTCAATTCTATCATCTTCCAGGGAATTACTCATCTACCATCCTGGGTACCAGCGGTCGGACTCTCACACCGACTTGGTAAAAACCAAATCACAACGTATGGGAAGCAGTCATAGTTCCTCCCCGGAAATGAGACAAAACATACCCACCACGTCTCAGCCCTAATAAAAATCACACAATCTAAAATGGATGCTACGACACAGGGATTATACCATTCACACACAGATAGCATTAGAAGGGGTATGCTTCACATAAATATACCATTCACACACAGATATACTTATAAATATATATATATATATATATATATATATATATATATATATATATATATATATATATATATATATATATATATATATACTGTAACAACTCCCGAATATATAGTATATATCACTTATCAGTATATATATATATGGCTATAATTGCCAAACTCATATAGCAATAGCCAATAACCCCGAATGTTCCTACTCGGAATAACATTTAAGTATTCACAAACTTAGAATACTAAATCGATAAGTATTCTCTCACTTGAAATATGACTCGCACCTCAATCACGCCTAAGGATTTATATATATATTCTGCAACTATACCAATTCATACTAAATAAATAAGTATATTTTCAACTTATTTGAGTCCCATAGGTATCGCATTACCTATACTAATAGTCGTTAATAGACGTATCGGATAACCACTCAATCATTTTTAGCCGATATACTAAATTCCATACTAATCTCCTCGTAGGATTTTATCAACAATAATCGGCACATAAATTTCATTCTCTACACGCATTGTTATATATCTATAAATAATCGTTCGCCGAATTACTAACCCGAGTGTTATTCTTCCCAACCACCCTTAAATTAGTAAGTCATGGATTTTGCTCTAAACTAACCGAAGATATACACCTCACTTCAATAACAATTTAGGAGTTCCCACACTATTTTTAGGAATCCCTATTATCTACCTCCACAATTTATTTTTCCTCAAAACTACACCTTAAGTGTCACACAACTTTACACCCTCCTAGTCCAAATAAATTCCCTTGAGTGGCTAGGTATTAATTGCCCTAAATGAATATTTATTTCTTTAAATAAATAAGCTAGAAACAAGTTAATTTGGAATTTATCCCATTTAAACAACACTAGCCGAAACTGCCAAAATATCTATAGGGTCGATCGATCGACCCATGGTCGTCGATCGATCGACCAAACAAGGCAGCTTCTTTTTCGGCCCCTGTTTCGGCCATTATCGAACCTCCAACCATTTTATATCTTCTCCCAACCTCGTTTAATCACCACCAACTATATATACTTGAGGTAAATAGGTTCTAATCATCCTAAACCAAAAATAATCAACTAATTTCCATAAATTTTTTAGTCTCTCGAATTTAATATTATTCGGGGTTTATTCGTTAATCTTTCAAAAAACCAATTTTGGACTCACGAAAACCCATCCCGAAAATATTTATAGTTTATTACTACCAACTATAATATGAGATTTATGCTATAAAATAAATAAGTAAGTAAACTCTTGCCTCGTGGATAAAATCCGACGACTTCGAGTCGAATCCTGCAGAGTTTGGCCGGAATCTCCCTTTTCTCTCTTCTTTTCTCCTCTTCCTTTTGTTCTATCTTTTTCTTTATTTTTTCTCCCATTCTTATTCCTTTATAAGGAATAGATAAGGGCTTGTCCCTTATTAACACAAAAATGACTCGTTTACTCAATTACGAGTCCCTACTTGTCCAAAAATTTTCGTTACCCAACTACTACCCCCAGATACTCTATTCTGACTACCTCGACCATTCCAAAACCAAACGTGCACTCAAAATTTACATCCGAGTCACTTAACTACAATTCAATAATTAAACCCAACACATCTCGATACGGGTTTTCCAATTAAAATATTATCTTTGTCTCTTTACCCAACTACGACATATAATTAAAATACCCCGACTCATTCACTTAATCCCAAAAGTAAATATAGCGCAAGTCGAAAATAATCCAACCCTCGTGAACTCTAAAAATTATTATTCACGAAAAATCCTCCAATCTCCAAATTACTCTTTCTTATGAAATTTAATTATCCATAAAAGTGCAAGGTATTACAAAGGTTTCAATTAAATGCAATTTTTCCCAAAACTTAACTTTCGAAGCTCGATGCCCGTTATGGCAAAGAAATGACCCCAACCCTTATACTAAGAATAATACATAAATTAAACTAATTAAAACAACTACTAGGTGAATAAAATAACAAGTAAACAACAAACAACAAACAACAAATTAACTGAGCATGGAAATTAACTACAAAGCAAGAAATCAAGTAAATAAAGCATTAACTAGGTAAGGAAGATAATGAATAGTAAAAATTAGTTATATAAAATGGGTAAGCAAGCAAAGAAATGGAGGAGAGGGGAAAGTTCTACAAAATCCCCAAAGTTCTAACCCTAGAAGTGTAAAAAAGTAGTCCCTCACTTAACACAATGTTTTCCCCAAATACCCTACCAAAAACCAACTTAAAAAATGAAATTTGTAGAATTTCTGTCATTCCGAATCGATTTGGCATTTGTCCGAATCGATTTGCCTAAGAAGGTCTGCAACTTGGATCAATAATACGAAAAATACCATAACTTCTTCATTATAACTAAGAATTCGGCACGGTCAGAGCCTACGCGAAGCTATCTTAGAGGGATAAAACATATAAGAATACGTTAGGATAAAAATCCAAAAGATGAAACAACTAAAATGCCTTTGAATGTTCCTTTGATTATGATTTTAAAGACAAAACCATCCTAAAATTGCCATAACTTCTTCATTATACATCGGAATCATGCACCATCAGCAGCCACGTGAAGAGAAATCAAAGGGATTCAATTCTGTGAAGAGTGTGGGATTAAAACCCGAATGTTAAAATTACTAAAATGTCCCCAAAGCTGTAATATTCAACATAACGTTTTCAAAAAGCGACCAAACTTCATGCAAAGCACTTTAATACCTACAAAAGCTCATATAAAATGGAGCTTGTTAGGTTAACGAGCATAAATATAGGAATTAAGGTACCGAGGGGGGCTAAAGTGCATAAGTATAAGGGTGAACAAATACAATATTCATGTCAAATCATTTTTCTTTAGCCGATTAATATTTTCTAATAATGCATGAAATTAACTTGTTCGTATAGGTGTTGGCCTAATACCTACCCCCGTATTAAAGTATAACCATGGCCTCCTTGTTATACCACTTCTTTAACAATGACATTCCTTGCTTCTGGATCAATTCCCTTCTCATCTGGTAGATCATTCAATCATTTCTTAAGGATTTCCTACCAATTAAACATATATAGAAATTACTGAATGCAGTTTAAATCTGCAAGAATATTAATTATTTTTAATGAAAAGTAACAATTAAATAACTGTAACCAAATGGTGGCTTCAGTTAGTATATATACATACAACTCTATCTGATGATCCATCTTCAACATTAAAATGCTTATTATTCAAAGCCCGAGTGGCTTATCACATGATGATATAACTAACAGACTCTTCTTCTTCAACCATCTAACAAAAAAACTATAATGCATATATTAATACTTATGAAACTAAAAATTATAATTATTTGTAATACCAAAATTCTAACCTCCTTGGTTATTTTTTCATGTGGCTTTCACCATGTCCTTGACACTACACCAAATGAGGCGCATAGTCACGACATGGTGGTCACGAATTTAAACCATGACCAAGTTGTGATGTCCCAAAGTTGTGACCATGAACAATAAGGGTGTGACCAGTTCCATTACCCTAAAATGTCATGGAACTAGATGGAGATGGTCATGGACTTTAGCCTTGACCATGTGGGTCACGAACTCGCTTGAGACAAAGGTGTGATCGTCATAGTGTGAACTCAAGACAAAATTCCTTCCAATTCTGGCCACATACTAAGTCCGTGACCATGTCCATGGCCAATACCAAAATTCCATCCTATAGTGTCACGGCTTTTGGCAGTGACCAATTAAAAATTGTCATGGGTATGGGTCGCAGTTAAGGGTCGTGACCAGTGCTATTTTAATGTCATTGTTATGGTTGTTGACGGTGAAAAAAATATGGTCACGGCATTAGGTCACGACTTTGGGCTGTGGTCAGGGTCTTTACATTAAAACCCCAACCAGCCTCTTCATATTCACCCTCAATCTCTCTCAAAAACCCTCTAACTAGTATATGTCTCTCTCTCTCTCAAAGATTTTTCATTTCCTCTCTCAGTATCAAAGTTTAGATTTTTGTATTTGTGTTTTTATTTGTGTATATTTGTATTTATGTGTGTGTATAATCCATGTGTGTATGTGTGTGTGTGTGTACGTATATATATATATATATATATATATATATATATATATATATATATATATATATATATATATATATATATATATATATATATATCGGTGTGTGTGTGTGTATTATGTGTATTGTGTGTATGTGTGTGTGTATATGTATTTGTGTATTGGTTTGTGGGTGTTTATTTTAACCCTAATTTTTTTGTATACGTTAATTTCTATTTATTTTAACCCTAATTTTCTTATATACTTTGATGTGTATTTATTTTAACCCTAATTAAAACTAAAATCCTAATTTGTTAGTATATGTTAATGTGTGCTTATTTCAACCCTAGTTAAAATTGAAATAGTAATCTTCATGTATATGTCTATTTCTGTTTATTTTAACCCTAGTTAAAATTGAAACCCTAATCTTCATGTATATATCTATATGAATTTATTTTAACCCTACTTAAAATTCTAACCCTAATCTTCATGTATATATTTATGTTTATTTATCTTAACCATAATTAAAATTGAAACCATAATATTCGTGTATATGTTTAATGATAAATGATCTTACTTAATGAGATATTGTGATTATTGATATGTGTTTTATCATGTAGATGATAGAAGGAGTACGATAAAATTATTGTTTGCTGATTTATTTGTTGGATAGTATGTTGAATATCTTGGATTGACAATACACATATACTATTAAACTCTCCCATAATAAACCCTAACAAAATATGTCTAACATGCACAAGGTTAAGAAAAGGGTAGTGATGAATCAAAACCTTAATCAAACTAATATAACCTTATACATCATATGTTAGAATAAATAGTTATTAATTAATTAGATCCCTTATTTGTAGGACACATATTCACGCCTTCTTATATTTTTCTCAGGAAAAATGAGGCACAGTGATAATCACTGGAAATAAGAGTATGAGAAGTTACAATTGGAGCGCACATTTACATTTTTTTATTAGTGCTCTCCATATAGAGGATACTCCTATTTATAGTTATGGGAATAGGAAGATCGAACAATTTAACTACCTTGCAAATCTTGGAGTTGATCTCCAACAAGAGTACCGATTTGATCGTATTCTATTTTCCCTACCAAAAAGTTGGGATGACGCTATAGAGAATATATTCCACACACATAATCCCGATGTAGGCTTGAACTTGCTTACGTTGTTAGAGAAAGCAAAAAAAAAATCACCCATTATGGACAAAACTACGTACATAGAGCATTAGCATAGACTATTATGTCTAGTGTCGTATGTACATAAAATTGAATATTGGGAACAAGTTAAAAAAGATGGGATTCCGAGTTCATGTCACGGATATCTATACATCAATAAGAGATACGCTTCCTCCTAGATGGTCACGTGAAAAAATTCATAGATTTTTAAAAACTAATATTGAATGGATGGAGATAAGACACGATGAACATATTAAAAAAGTCTTACTCTGAAAAGGCATGTATATAGTCATCAACATGATTAGCTAGTTTTAATATCGTAATATTATAATTATTTAGTCGCTTATGGTTTTTCATTTTTGTAGATAATGTCAGGAGACAACGGCCAAAATGTACCAAATGATGAGGTGGCGCCCCCACGAGGACCCTCATCTCATGCACAACAACTAGTATTCCCATCACCAATTGCAGAGAAGTTCATAACTCCCCTTTTGGTTCATTCCCCTATTGCTCTAAGTACGACTCCAAGTACAAGTAGGCAACAAACCCTTGTTGTTCCAACACCCCCATCCAATTCTCCCGACACCTCTTACTCAAATGAAAATAAGGCGATTGGGTTCTATATTTTTTGGAATAACCCCACGGGTGATAAAAATGACTTTTTGAGATTTAAAACCCAGTGCTTTTCACTGGGAAAATTAAACGTGGGAGTAAGGGGAGAAAACAATTAGAACATTATTGATCAAGCCATGAAAGATGAAATTTATGATCAACTCTGCAAGCGGTTTACATTTCCTAACCTTTTAGAGAATACGGTTCTTTATCGGGTTGCCGAACAATTCAGGACATACTAGAGAAACCTTCGGTAGAGACATTTCCTGAAAGATGGATCGAGCTCCGATAATTGGCTATGAAAGATAGGGTGCCTCCCAATGTTGAAATGTCGGTGGAGCAGTGAAATGATTTTTTTGAGAATGGATCAAAGGACAAGAAGCTTGTTTAGAGGGAGAAGAATAAACAAATAGGGGGAAAATTGATGTCCATAGGATGGGCCTAAATCTTATGAAGATTTGAAGAATAAATGGTTGAGTATTTAAAAGGATGGTCCAAATGCTGCTAAATAACCAAACCGGGAATACTTATACGTTGATGCACGACTGGATAAAGATAATAAATTCTAAGCTCACTTGGCTAAGACTCTGGAATCACTAGAGTCCATTATGAGTCAGTTAAGTTCAAGCCCTTTTGATGACTTGGAAAATGATTCCCTAACCCATACCTTTAGAAAGGACAAAGTGGGAGGACGAGGGGTGTAGGATCACATAGGTCAAAAGCAAAATTGTTACCCTAACACACCACACCTCACCTCTCGTGGATGACCTTCCTTCGATTAGGAATCGTATTGTAATACCCCATAACTTTAAATGACTTTTAAAATGGGTTATATTTTAAATTAATGGATTAATTAGATTTTATTATTAATTAATTCATTCGGGTTTATCCGGACGGTGGATCTTAAAATGGATGATTCTGAATATTACTTAAAGATATTTAGGTAATATATGAAATGTGATGTCATTGATATGACTGTATGATATAAATTCGGTAATTTATATTTTTAGTCAGACGCGGTATGGGACGTGTCGGGACTAGTTTATTAAATTAAAAGGGAAATTTATTTTTCTATTGATCTAATAGTCATTTCGACTGCTTAGTTGTGTCCGGAAGGTTCGAAATAGTCAGAAAAGTCTATTTGGATGTTAATTTTGAGTTTCGGGTCATTTGGAAATGAATAGACAACCCGACAGGGCATTTTGGTCATTTTTCTAGGGGAGATGAATAGTGATTACGGATTTGGAACTATTATAAGTATTGGTAGATTAAGTGTATGGGGGTCATTCATCTCCTCTTCACAAATAAGAGCAGCCATCTTCCTAGAGAGAGTGTAAGAGTGCTTGGGAAGGGAAAAGCCACTTGGGAAGGAGAAGAACAAGAACCAAGGTTCATCACCACCAACCACCACCGGAGTTTTACCGGAGAAGGGAAAACCAACTTAAATATACTACACCAAAGGATCAGACCTACAAGAAAGGCAAGTGTTTGATAATGGCAATATAAGTTTGTATATTGTCCATGTTAGAATAATATGAAAAGAGAAAATTATGATTGTTTGGAAGAAATAATGGAGTATTAAATGGATTTCTGGAAAACTGAAATAATATAGGAAGTAAACATATATTGTCGGATGATATTAATCCACGAAATGATCATGAATATGTTGAAGAAAAATCTGAAATACCATTGATGTGTTCTTGAAGATGATATATTAATAAATTCTGGAAATAAGGAGATAAACATGTTTTTTATCCAATCCCTTGATGATACTAAGATGTTTAGTGTATTGGAAATCGTTCAAATACGTTGATATATCATGTAGAAATAATCATAACTCATTTTGGAGGTTAATATGAAGGTTTGAATGTGTAAAAATGGAGAAAAATGGAGTTTGGGATTTTGGGGGAGATAATGAATAGTAACCCGTAGCCTTTGGGGTCATTTTCGGCCAAGAATATAAATGATTTAGCTTTCGGACAAAACACGAAAGTTGTAGATATTTTCGATACGGTCGTGTGGGCGCTGACTGTGTATTTTTCTGATTTTTCTACGATTTGATATGATTTTTACAAGATGACATCTCCGGGTTGAAATCATCAACTCGGAAATCAAATCGGGAATTGGAAAAATTACGGCTACAATTAATGTCGTAGATGTTCGGGATAATTTTTGGGGTAGTTTAGAAATCCTGAAAATGAATTTGGGTTGCTAGATTTATTTGTTAAATTCCAAATAGGGATGTATGAGGAATTATGATAGGACCAGTAGGGGTGATTTGATATAACACCTGGGTATCCTTAAGTTTACAAGAGGGTTTCATCCTAAGTGAAAGAATATGTGTTTATAAGAGATTTGAAACTATCGGTTTTAACCTTAAATAAAAAAAAAGAACTAAACTCGTAGTAGTTCGGGGGAATGATGTTATGGACCAGTAGGATATTACTGACTTCTTACTGAATATATGTTGAGGAAAATCCTATTTGAATCTTATGAGATGGGAGCTTAGAATACATTTGGTTGAAAGAGGTTATGAGGTTATCCCGATCGCATAGTTTAAGTTTTCGGACCTCCTCGATTGACAAAGATAAGTAGTAGTGTATTGGAGGGGTTCCTTGTTTGGATTTCGCTTTGCGAGACGCTCCACGCATGAACCTTAACGACGTCGTTATTGGAGAGATGTTATAGGATGCGAGGATAATTAATGAAGTATATATATGATACTTTAAAAGAGATATAATGATACGTATGGTAAATATCTTAGGGTAGTGATAATTACGTTATTGATATTATATTATAGGTATGATAATACCTATTTGATTGATTGATGATTATGTGTATGACATACCTAGCTTACTTGCTATCGGTGGGAGGTTTATGCGTGAGGGCAGTCATATCCTGATGAATCCATGGGATCTTTGATTTGTCGCTCGAGAACATAGGTCTATGAAAGACTTATCAGGGATTTGATAAGTCCGCTGACTGTGGGTGCGTAGGTATGTGCGTGACCCATGGATACGAGAACTATGTTCGCCTCCAATTTGTTTATTGTTGTTTGTGGTTCGTGGAATCTTACCGAACCTGTTGTCCCCTATTCGGCGACCTGCGATGATGGGACATGATAGCAGAGTAATGCATTGCACCGCAGCTGTGACTTGGGGTTCCGTATTATATATGAATATATATATAATGAATTAAATGATTAAATGGATATATTGTGGTTAGATCTATCTACGGTGATAATTGTAGATACCGGTGAATAAAATATGTTAATGGAATTTAGTTAATAAATGTTTATGCTTTTAGAATTGGAAAAGCTTAACTCATGTTAATGAGAAACGATTCAGATTAATGAATAATGATTCATGTTAATGAGAAACTAAATCATAAAGGAGAAATGTAAATGGATAATAATGTGACGTATGGTATGGGACATACGGGGATTATGATATGGGAATGGAATTATAATATGGAGACTAGAAAAGAGGAACCATTAACTAGGAAGTTAATAGGAAACGTTAAGTGTGCACTCTAGTTGAGAGGTGAGTATTGCAAGTGAGAGTTGGATCTAACATGTACATAATAAATGCTTTATTGCACTTGTTAAATACTTGTTGTTTTAAAAATACTCTACACATTCGGGCTCTGACCCGTTTCCTTGCATATTTTCTCTTCTATTGTATCTCTATATCAGGTGTCCAGCAACAGGGACGCCAACCATAGTTGATTGCGACGAACTATGGAGCTATGGAAGTTTTTCTTAGACGCTTATCATCTTTTTGATTCACAGTATTCTTAGATAGGGAATGTTGCCCAAAGGACTCAGTTATCATTTTCTATCAGAGTTAAATACTATTGTATTTGTGTCCTTTTAATACATTTTGGATTATTGGGATTCTTGTAAAGGAATTATATTATTTGGGAATGTTTATTCCAGTTGCATTTAAATTCTTTTGAGTTATTTATTTAGTGATCTGTGTTATAGAATAAAATGTGTAGTGTTATTCTTAACTTAAAAATGGTTTTGTTGAAATTTAAATTTGAAATTTTTTTTAACATCAGCTTATTTGAGTATTGGGTGAGTTGTAAATGTTTTCGACAGTGATGCTAAGAATGAGCCAACTGTATACTCTGTTTTAATTTGGTATGGGACTGGCCACCCGGTATTTAATTGGGCGGGGTGTTACATGTATCTCGGCCCAAGAGGAACAACAGTCCAATAAGATTGTTACCGTGTGCACAATTATCTCCATAGTTGCCGTAACTAAAGTACACGGTCAACCTTTGCAGGAGGGTGAGGCTTAAATAATCGTTGATAAAATGAAGGTAAATTAACGTCTCACATTGGATGAAAATCAACAATATTAATATTCTCAAACTTTGGAAATTTTAAATTGGTGATGAGGTCATTCTATTATTAAAATCATTCTTGATTAAACTCAAGGACTTCAGTGGATACGCAATTTTAATTTTCTGAATTGGTGTATCCACTGATGCCCTTGAGTTTGATAAAGGATAGTTTTCATAATAGAATAAACTCATCACCAACTTAGAGTTTCCAAATTTTGAGAATATCAGTAATGTTAATTTTTGTCCCATGTAGGACATTAATTTTAGCTACAATTTATGAATATTTTATCAAAGAAACTAATCAGCAAATGAATATGTAGAAGAATATGTTCGGGGCTCCAGGATCAATTTGGTCTAATCATACATTGAGAAGATTCTATTTGATATCCTTATTGGATCGCATGAACCATGCATTCTTTAGTTTAACTAAGATTTTTATATAATTGATATGCATTATCTTTTAAATCTTTTAGATGATAAAAGGAGTACGGGATAATTATGGGTTTGGTTTGGTTTGTTTATTGGATAATTATTGGTTATTGGTTTGGTTGTTGGAAAGTATATTAGAAGGAGTACGAGATAATTCTAAGGAGTACATAATAATTATTGGTTTTGTTGTTGGATAATATGTTAGATAATTATTGGTTGTCGTAGAACTTAGGCTTTAAAATGTGACACGAGTGGGGGAACACCCCCCCCCCCCCCCCGCCAAAATAATCGACACTGCAAGTGGCACGAACACCTCGTGAATGCCCAATGTAACATGTATAAACCGGTCGCATAATCGCGGGACTCCTTATTTAAGAATAAGACTCTAATTTCAAAATAGGCACACTTAGTCTTGAAAACGTTCCACGGGTGGGCGGGCACCCCGCCACCAAACTGCATCACGAGTGGCACGAACACCTCTGTGAGTGTCCAATGTAACACATAACAATGGGCCACAAAGTCCCAGAAATCTCATTTGAGAATAGAACCCAAATTTTAAAATAAGCACACATAGGCTTGAAAAGGTGTCGTGAAGGGGCAAGCACCATAATCCCCACCCCCCAAAATGACACTGCAAGTTGCATAAATACCTCGTCTAGTCACGGGACTCCTGGTTTGAGAATAGGGCCCGAATATGAAATCGACACACTAAGGTTTAAAAAGGTGCCACGAGTGAGAAAGCACCACCAATCCTGTCCCCCCTAAAAAATGGCACCGTTAGTGGCATGAATACCTTGTGCATGTCCAGCTTAACATATAGAAACTGTTCGCATAGTAAAGGGGCTCCCTGTTTGATAACACAACCTGAATTTTCAAATAGGCCAACTTAGGATTGAAAAAGTGTCATGAATGGGCGGGCTCCACCAACCCCCTCCCCTGAACGGCACAACAACTGTCACAGACACATCATGTGTGTTCAACGTAACATTTAACAATTGACCGCATAGTTGCAAGACTCCCGATTTGAGAATAGGTTGTGAATTTGAAAATAGGCACACTTAGGCTTGAAAAGGTCTTGCAAGTGGGAAGGAACCACCAATAATCCCAAACGGCATCGTGAGTGGCACGAACACCTCGTGCGTGTCAATAAAGACACATAGAAACTGGTTTTCTAGTCTCGGGACTCTCAATTTGAGAATAGGATCCGAATTTGAAAATAGGCACACTTAGGCTTATAAAGGTGACGTGAGTGGGTGAGAACCACCACCCCCAAACGACACAGCGAGTGGCATGAACCCCTCGTGTATGTCTAAAGTAATACATAGCAACTGACAGCGTAGTCATGGAACTCTCTATTTGAGAAGAGGAACACAATTTGAAAATAGGTGCACTTAGAATTGAAAAGGTGACATGAGTGGGCAGGCACCATCAACCCCCAAAATAGCACCACGGTGCCACTAACACCTCGTGCATGTCCGAAGTAACATGTAGCATCTACCGCATAGTCAAGGGACTCCTGGTTTGAGAATAGGGCCCGAATTTAAAAATAGGCACACTTAGGCTTGAAAAGGTGCCACGAGTGGGGGGGGGGGGGGGGGCGCTCCACCAACCCCCCAAATGGTACTGCGAGTGGCATAAACTCCTCATACGTTTCCAATGAAACACGTAACAACCGGTCGCATAGTCATGAGACTCTCAATTTGACAATAGGACCCAAATTTTAAAGTACGTGCACTTAGGCTTGAAAGGGTGCAGTGAGTAGGCGGGCACCACCACCTCAAACGGCACCGTGAGTGGCACAGACACCTCGTGCATGTCCAAGGAAACATGTAGAAATAAATTGTGTAGTTGCATGGGACTCATGGTTTTACAATAGTACTCGAGTTTGAAAATATGCACACTTAGGCTTCAAAAGGTTCAGCGAGTAGGCGGGCACCGCCAACTACCCCTAAATGGCACATAGCGTGGTACATATACCTTATGCGTGTCAAACTTAACACGTAGCAACCAAACTCCTAGTCACATGACTCTCGGTTTGAGAATAGGATAATAATTTAAAAATGGAAACACTTAGGCTTGAAAAGGTGCTACGAGTAGCCAGGAACACCTCGTGCGTGTCCAACGAAACACGTAGCAACCAGTTGCATAGTCATGAGACTCTTGGTTTGAGAATAGGACCCAAGTCTGAAAATAACCACACTTAGCTTTGAAAAGGTGTCGTGAGTAGGCGGGCACCACCACCCCACAACGGCACCGTGAGTGGCACAGACACCTCGTGCGTGTCCAATGAAACATGTAGAAATCGATCACGTAGTTACGGAACTCCCGATTTTATAATAGGACCCAAATTTGAAAATAAACACACTTTGGCTTGAAAAGGTTCCTCGAGTAGGCGGGCACCACTAACTACCCCCATATGGCACTACGCATGGCACAAACACCTTATGTGTGTCCAACGTTACACGTAGCAACCGAATGCCTAGTCACAATACTCCTAGTCTGAGAATATGACAATAATTTAAAAATAAACACACTTAGGCTTGAAAAGGTGCTGCGAGTGGACGGGAACCACCACCCACCCAACGACTTCGTGAGGGGCATGAACACCTCGTGCATGTCAAACGAAACACGTAGCAACCGATCGCATAGTCACGGGACTTTCGATTTGAGAATAGGACCTATATTTGAAAATACGCACACTTAGGCTTGAAAAGGTGCCGCGAGTAGGCAGGAACCCCCTCCCCCCAACGGAACAGTATGTGGCACGAAAACCACATGCATGTTGAACAAAATACGTAGCAACCGGTCGAATAGTCATGGGACTCTCGGTTTGAGAATATGACCCGAATAGGCCGACTTAGGCTTGAAAAGGTTCTACGTGTAGGCGGGCACCACCGACCACCCCTAAATGGCACTAGTAGTGGCACAGACACCTCGTGCGTGTCCTGTAAAACATGTAGCAACCGATCGGGTAGTTACGGGACTCCCAATTTGATAATAGGACCCGAATTTTAAAATAGGTACACTTAGGCTTCAAAAATGTGACACCCCGCCTAATAAAATACTGGGCGATCACTCCTATATCAAATTAAAACATGAGTCTCATATGATTCATTATTAGCATCACTGTCGGAAACCAATTTAATTACTAATATTATACTAGGCCATCGCCAAATTTTTAATTAACTAATCTTTTAACCAAAGCATTCAAATAAAATAATTACAACAGTTTATATGCAGCAACTGAAAATAAAATAACATAAAATAACCGAACACTCGGTACAATAATACCACAAAATCGAATGCCTCACTAAAAGGCGATAAAAGAATAAATGAGTACAATTGGGCCATAATCCCGAATGTTACTACAATACCTCCTATCTAGATCTCAATGATAGAAGCATCTATAATATACCTGCTTGCATCCACTGCTGCTGCACCAAATATCTTACTCGAAGGAATCATCATCCAAGCGTCCATGTGTTTGGACACACACACACACACACACACACAAACACACACACACACACACACATATATATATATATATATATATATATATATATATATATATATATATATATATATATATATATATATATATATCAAGAGAGGGAAAATAGAGAAAACAGGTCAGAGCCCGAGTTTTGAAAACATTTTAGCAAGTTCTTAAAATCCATATTTTAAAATATTCTCATATTTAAACTGGTATCGCTCTCTTGTGGTATATACCTCACCCCTCTTCTAATAGTGCACAACTATGGCATACCTTTTTAAACAACCTAGTTAAGCTACCCTGCCTAACTAATGTATTTACCCATCTTCTAAAAATACTCATAAATTCGAGTACTAAGGACTAAACTTCTCCCCATTCCTAACATTATGTTACGTTCGTGCGTGGGGTGTCTCGCGAAGAAAAATCCAAACAAGGACCCCCCCCCCCCCCGATACACTACTACGTGACAATGTTTATCATCGGGATCCATTAGGCCCTCAGTACATACCACATTTATACCATCCCGTATTTATCAATAGTTCTCATTAGGACCTATGATCTGTATTCATTATTTTCCCTTTTATACAGAGTTATGTTATATGATGTCTCATCTCATATATTAACAATATACTATACGCACAAGTATAATAATCAGTCCACAGAGCTATAATATAAGTAGCTTATTCATTCTCATCTACTAAGCAACAGTGGGTTATCTCAAGTACACATATATTTTAAATCTCAATACATATATTCATATCTGACACCCATAGGCTTAACATCGGTGCACACACACTCTTCTATCAAATCCAAGTACATCCCGTACTAAAGGATCACATGTTTCACATCACTCGGGAACTATATCATTACAAATCATACATATTGGAGGCGAACATAGTTCCAAGCCTATGGGCAAAACACATACCTACGCACCCATATGACCGTCAACACTATCATTCTCAGATAGCCCGTACCTAGGTTCCATTCTCTTGAGGTACCAAATCTAAAATCCCCCCAAAGGCAACACAGGATAAGATTGTCCTCTTTCAAACGCCAACCTCCCGTGATAGCAAGTATGGTAGGTATGTTATACACATAATAAACAATAATACAGGTACACATTCCACCTATATACATATATCATCAATTAGGTATTCACACAACCATATTATAACGATAGGTATTTATCTCACATATACATAATTTCCCCTAGGTAATTATTTAACCCATGTGTATAATAACATCACGGCATACGCACCACCCATATAATAATCCCCTACGTAGTGTATTTATATCTCTAATATCCTATGCATTTATCAATTTTTGACTAATCCCCTATATTTTATTTTCGATCTTTTCTCACCGCACAATGATAATATCAACAACCCCGATATATTCATTCGTCTCATAATATATATACTTTAACGACATCGTATATATATTATATATATATCTTCTCAATATACTATGGCTATAACTTCCAAACTCTTATAACGATAGTGAATAACCTCGAATATTTCAATTCATAATAATATAAGCAGTCACACCCTTAAAATATTACCCTCAATACGTACTCTCTTATTTATTATTCAAATCACACCTAAATACCCCTTTAAGTATTATTCCTCACGAACATCCCTATTTGGGTAAATCTTGGATTTTACTTTCAACTAACCCAAGGTACATGCCTTACAAAAAAAATATATTTAGAAGTCCCCACACTATTTTTAGGAACCCCAAATATTTATCTCCAAACAATTCTATCCTTTATTTTTCCAATTTTCGGTTTGATTTTCGAGTTGATGATTTCAACTCCGGAACAGCTTTCTTAGAAAAATCATAAAAATTAGAAAAAAAATAAAAAAAAATACGCGGTTCCCACCTACGCAAACGTATCAAAAAGATCTATAACATTCATGTTTTAACTAAGAACCGAATCGACAGTCTTCCTAGCTAAAACAGCTCGGAAGTGACGCTGGTCACTATTCATATTCTTCTCCAAAAATTCAAACCTCCATTAAAGCACCTCCAAGCTTTTTATCTCCTCTCTCATCATCAACCAACCTCAAACAACCATAAATACATATATAGAAAGGGTTCTAATCATCCTATAACCCATAACCAACAATTAATTTGAATAAATTCCAAGTTTCTCAAATTGGGTATTAATCAAGTTATATCCGTTTTAATCTTCCGAAAACCCTTTTGATCCACGAAATTTCAACCCAAAAATCTTTAGTTTTATACCAACTACAATATGAGAAATAAACACACTAAATCATAAAGCAAGTTAAACACTTTCCTCATGGATTAAATTCGACGACCCCGAGCGAATACGGCGGATTTTAGCTCGGAATTCCTTTTCTTCCTTCTTCTCTTCTCTACTTCTTCTTTTCTGACTTCTCTCTTATCTTTCTCTCTCTTAAATCTGATTTTGGGGAAGAAATGAGGGTTTTCTCTTATTAAACCTGAAATTGGGTATATACCCAATTGTTAAATGACTCGTGTACTCATTTACGAGTCCCTACTAGTCCAAAAATGCCCGGAACTCGAATACTACCCCCGGATACTCTATCATGACTATATCGGCCATTTCGAACCCAATGGCGCAGTCAAAATCTCCATCTGAGTCACTTAACTAAAATTCACTATTTTGACCCAACACGTTCAATACGTGTGTTTTCCAATTTAAAATATTTTCCTTTGTCGCTTTACCCAACTGCGACATGTAATAAAAATAATCTACTCATATACTTAGTCTCGAAATATAATCCACGTAAATATTAATCTGTCACTCAAAAGCTAATATTTACTATTCACTTTATAATATTAAATTTATTTAATTTCACTAATAAATCCTAGAATTATTATTCACAATAATTCTTCAAATTACCAAATTACATCCACAGTGTAATTTAAATATCTTTAAAAGTACAGGGTATTACAAAAAGGTGTCGCGAGTGGGTGGGCACCCAACCGCCCCATACATCACTTCGAGTGGCACAAACACCTCGTGCGTGTCCTATAAAACATGTAGCAACCAGATGCATAGTCGCGGGACTCCTAGTTTGAGAGTATGACCCGATTTTCAAAAGAGGCACACTTAGGTTTGAAACGGTGTCGTGAGTGGGGGGCACAACCAATCCCCCACCCTAAATGTCATCGCGAGTGGAACGAATACCACTTGCATGTCCAAAGTTTTTGAGTTCGAAGTACTTTCTCTGTGAAGAAGTTTGTTGTGTTAGGTTACTACGTCCCTCTTGGTGGTGCACCTCAGGTAGACGAGAAGATTGACTTGTCTACAGGTTGCGAGGTTCAAGAATGTTTTTCTTAGGTCATTGCGATAAGAAACTTCCATTATGATCATCTTATGAAAAGTACATATTCTTATGCTCCCACTGTTATATGTATTTATGATTGCATTTTTCTCATGCACTTCTTTCTTCGTGCTCATCGGAGTCGGCAAACTCAATGGCTCCTCCAACACTTTATCCTACAAATATTTATGTCGTTATGAAAATAAGGTTAGAGGCTAAGGCAAGGAATAAAAATATCTATACTACCATATAGAATGAAAGAACAAAGAAAATAAGAGGGTCACTACTGAGGCAAAAAATAATGCTAAAATCAAGGCCAAAAGGCAGGCTGACGTCTCAGCTACTGCAAAGTCCAGAGGCAAAGGGAAGGTTATTGTCCCAAAGGACAGAGGTTCTTGCCTAAACAAAACTATTGAGAATCATTCCTACCCTAGTCCTAAATAGAAAAGGACTCGAGTTAGATTTCAAAGAGTTACTATAGATGGATCTCCTGCTCGTAAGTTGGTTCGTGTTGGAGGATCTAGGTCTCCCGAGAGAAGTTGAGGGAAGACAAAAACTCCATCATCTACCATAAAGAAAATTCTTCATAAGTCAAGGGATTTTATGGGTATGCCCCAAATTTCTAACACCTTCGGCAGTTCTGTCGACAAGGTTAATGAAGTAGCTAGTCAATCAAGTTCTTCAAATGCTAACTTCTCTATTGTCTCTGATGTCCCTATGCTTTAGGCCACAACCAACAATGTTACTGAAGCCTAAAGCTCATCTACTCAATTTTTATGAAGCTCCTTTTTGTGAAGTTTATTTTTGTATCCATCCAAACAGACTTCATTATCTTTAATTTGTATTTCAAGGGTTGTAATGAATAGATTTAGTTCGTTGAAATAATCAGCCTTGCATCTTGTCTATTCATATTTTGTGTGTGCATGTTTATTCTTACCACCTTTAGAAATGTTCTGATATGCTTGATTGGATCATGCTTTTAATTCGCTGATTGTTTTTTGCATTCGGAGTAGGTTTTCTTGTAGTTTAGGCATGTGATCATTTGGTTATCAATCATATCATCCTTACTAGCTATCGGTTATAGAAACCTATGTTGTCCTGACCTAGTTCTACCTATGCTTTTGTTGACTCACTAGTCGTATGAATGGATTTCGTCGTCCAGACCATGCATCAGCATAGGTTACTAAAGTCATTAATGTTTACCAGTATCTATCCTTGCGTTAGAGGATTTTGGTCAGATCTTATTATCCACAACACTGCCTTAGATTCCCAAACATTAATGGAATTCTTGTTCGCGATCTTTCCAAGATGAGATCGTTCAAGATGTTTTGGAAGAACTAAGTTGTCCTAACCTAGGTTCTACCCATGCTTATGTCGGCTCACTTTTCGTATGAACGGATCTCGTCGTCTTGACCCTACGTCAGAATAGGTCACCTGAGTCGTTGAAGTTTACAATGATCTATCCTTGTGTTGGTGGATTATGGTCAGATCTTGCCATTCACAACACCGCCTTGGATTTCCCGTATTTGAAGGGACTTCTTATTCACGACTTGTCTAAGGTGAGGTCATACATGATGTTTTGGGTTGATTTAAGTTGTCCATGAACTTATTCCTGAACGGTTTTTAGGATTTTTCTTCCTTGCCTTATTTTCACTCCTCTTTCACCAACAAAAATATCAATAAATAACTTTCAATAAATCTATATATGTAGGAGTTTACAATGTAATGAAAAATAAGGATTACATTTTGATCTTTCATTTGTGTTCGGTCTCCATTCTGGTAATATCTCCTTAGTGCTCGGAGTTCCAAGGATTTCTGAACTGCTCACCATCTAAAGTTTCAATTCTGTAGGTTTAAGATCGCACGAAAGTGAACACTCTGTGTGGGCCATGCCA
Source organism: Sambucus nigra (assembly GCA_949130495.1). Taxonomy (NCBI): domain Eukaryota; kingdom Viridiplantae; phylum Streptophyta; class Magnoliopsida; order Dipsacales; family Adoxaceae; genus Sambucus; species Sambucus nigra. The sequence goes on from OX422213.1 coordinate 54,045,942, forward strand.
TTTGGCTTCCAACTTGTTTGTTTTTTGAATAACCTTTTTCAGTACATAGCCTTCTTCTATTACAATGGTCAGTTTAACTCTTTTATTGTAAAATTGAGTAGTCCTTTGCTGATAAGCGGCAACCCATACAGTCGCGCCTTCCCTGACTTTTTAAGTAGATCAAGAAATATTCTCCTCATTAGGTCCCTTTTTGGTGAGTAAAAATTGAGCACTCGATTGTTGGGTAGACCAACCAAGGTGGGCACCACTGTTTCCGTGCCAAATGCTAGTATAAAAAGGGTTACACATGTTGCTATTCTTGGTGTGGGTTTGTATGCCAATAATACTCTATGTAGATCATTGATTCAATTCCCTTTAGCATTATCCAACCTTATCTTTATTCCACCAATAAAGATTCTATTTGTTATCTCTGTCTTCCCATTACACTGCGGGAGACCCGATGCAGAGTGAAATTTTTGGATTTTGGATCATATACAAATGTATTCAAAATGTTTGTTATCGAACTGGGTGCCGTGGTCATTGATGAATGCATATGGCATTCCGTATCAGCACTACAGGAATATTGATTTTTTTTGGCACAAATTAAATGCCAAGAAAATCACTAAAAAATGCCGGGAAGACTTTTTGAGGCACTTTTGGTGGCATATGCACAAGTGCGGTAATAGCCAATGTGGTAAAAAACAACAACATTTTAAAAATACCACGAAATTTAGCGGCATTTTTTATAGGATTATTCAAATTGCTACAAAAAAAACTTTTGGGGGCATTTATATTAATGCTGGTAATAACCTTTTCACAGCATTGAAAAATGTTGAGAATAACCTTTTGCAAAACCTATTAAATGTTCAACACACTTTTAGGGGAACTAAAAAAATACCGGGAATGATAGTAGTGGCATTAAACAAAATGTTGATATTATTTTGCAATATGTGACAGGGAACAAGTGTTAAAAAAATTATTTATAATAAGTATTGTATTTATGTGCAAATACACTACCATAACATTAAATTAAGAGTGCAGTAATCCAATAAAATATCATTAAATTAGAACCAATACCATTCAATGTAAATAAACATAATTGAGCTTGGAACAATTATCCATCCACAAAATAAAATGTATTACATGTCCAATAAAAAAGTGGTAAAACATGAAGCAAAACGAAGTTTTATATAATGCACGATCCTTGTCCGTCAAAGTCAAACATCCTCTTCGACCAAAAAGTAAAAAATTCAATCGTTAGTCATTGAAACTTCTTCTTTAGTATTTTAATTAAAAAATTAAAATTAAAAATTTGTACATCATTAGCAATATTCCACGATACAGTTGAATGATATGCATCTCCAATTAGGGACTTATTTTTATAAGGTCTAGGCAATGGTTCATTTGTTTCAAATGTTTTCTCAATATATACTTCCTAAAAGTCTTCACCCAGTGGCGTACCCCCTACTTTTGTTGAAGGGTCCTTGCTCATAATGAATCCGTGTGCCATAAGCACTTTACAATTTTTGGAAGTGCATTATTTAAGACCATTTGTCATGGTTGATGGTGATTGTTTTTCTTCTTTGATGGTTCTTTCTACAATCAAGATGAATATGTCATCAACCATATATTTTTGGAAAAAATCGGCAGAGTTTTATTTATTTTTCAGACATCCCAAAAATTTTAAGACTATATACAACCAAACAAACCAACAACACAATGTCAAGTGTACATAAACTCCCCCATGGAAGAGCATATATATTTTACCCTTTAAAATCCTTTAAATTATAACATACTTGAATTGAAGTAGCATTCGTTTGTTCACTAACACGAGCAACAATCTCGGGGGCAGCTAAGTGTTAAGAATTTACAATCTACAAAAAATGAATTATTTTAGTCATGCAAATGTAAAAGTCTTAAATTATGATTTTAAAAAGTTGTTATCTACTTACCTGTTGAGATGGAACTAGATGATATTTTGATTGTGGTACCACTATAGGTTGAAATTGGTTGGTTTCTTCTAATTGTTGTTCTGGAAGTATGTGGTGTTCTTTTCTTCTTATAACTTCAACGATTTCTTCAACTCGTTTTCTATTAGAAAAATATATTTAAAATGTATGTTTAACTTGAATTTATAAAACTTTACTCTTAGTATACATTAATACCCTTGCCTCACGAGTTCCTCAATACTTAACAAGTTGCGACCAATGCTCTAGCTTTACTGTAGGTGAACAATATTTCAATCTCTCTTCGTCGGTATTAATGGCACGATAATGTTTCTTCGCCTATGCTTTCCAATTATACCATATCTTTCTAACCTTCTTCATGCACATTTTTGGGATTCTATATAATTACAATGGATAGAAAAACAAGTCATCTACTCCACAGTGACTTGTAACTAAAGAATTCAAAATTTATAATTCATTTGCCACAAATCATGGTATTATTTTATTTTACCTTCACCTCTCGCCAAGTATTTTCCTTATATTGGTATAACTCCTTGCATTGACAATCTTTGAAAGCCAACGGTATCCTGTTTAGCATCGGTATGATATTAAATTATTAACCTCTTATGTCAATTAAATAATCTTCTTTACATTATCAAGAGATAACATACAGTATTGAAAAGAGTATTCTAGTAAGAGTTATGTTGTACGAAAATTTACAAAAGAAACTTTACATGTTCCTGTCGCAAACTAAAATGCCTAAATGGGAAGATAGTCTATCTGCGGTATAATATTAAAGTGATGTTAACTTGAGTTTTCTTGAGTTAAAACTTGAAAAAATTCGGATCTACATGAATCAAACGTTAAAACTTGAAAAAGTCAAGTCTTTCACTTTGTATATGTTCTACATCAAGCCAATGACCCGGGGAGTCGTGCCATTCCGTCTGATATCTAAGCGAGTCAAGATGAACTATATAGATTCCTCCCAATATACTATATTGTCTTCTTGGTCACTGCAACCGAGTCAACTTGGATGAAACAACTCAGTTTCGATCGATTATTTAAACTTATGGTGATGAGGACTAAAAACAGATCCTACGCTGCACCTGGTAAGTATAAACTCCTGCCCACAACAAATTTTTGTAACAAGACGAATTTATTTTATTGTTAATAAAGGAGACCCTTATGGTACTAGTTCTATATTTCCCCTTTTTCTCGATGGATGAATTATAAAAGTGTTATTGTAATATGTTATTATAATTTCGCACTTAAACCTAAACTTTATTTTATTGGTTATGTCCATTCACTGAAATACTATTTCCGTTAAGACAACTAAAGAAATCCGTGGATTTTGATGCAGCATTACATCTCTCTATGGAAACTAGTAGGTAACGGAAATAACAAAAGGCAATAAGGTCTACATAGTAATTTGTTGAATTGATTCAGCATACCGTTAACCAAAGTGGGAGAAATCCAAAAACTAGCACGAAAGTGGCCGTTAGATCAGTACCAAATCCCAAACCTGCTAAGGAATTCACTTTACTTAATAGTGATTGGTGGAAGTCAGGTCACAATTTACGCGATAAGTGGATTTTTTTTCTTGGTTCAAGTGTTTAATTGATATAAATTACCTTCCAATTTAGGTATAGAGGTCAAGTTCTTGTTTATCTCGCATTTTTTTGTGCGTGTGTTTTACAATTCCAAATTGGAAAATTCATATATAAAGTTTCAACCTTAGGTAAAGGATTGGCATAGTTTGATTCAACGCATCCGAATGATTACATATCTTCCCCACAAGATGCCGTTCATCGTGTACAATACAAACACCACTCTGGAAGTTGTTGCTCCCGGTTCTGTTGTTCCTATTATTTATAGAGATAATGTGGAGGATGTCTGAGACAAATTTGTGAGATATCGGACGCAAAAAGTCACAATTAATGAGCCAAAATAGGGAGCAACATATACTTTGATTATTATATCTGGGACACTAGAGTAGACCCATGCCACGCAGTCTCTTATTCAAGCATTTGTAATTAGAGAATCGAAAGATCCTTTATTACTCCTATTGAGCCAAAGATTGTGGCAAGTGAAGAAGAAGGCATCCCTTGTAACATGCAACTTATAAGGAAACTCACCTGAAATTTACTGAGGAATGATCAGTTAGTTTACTGATAACTTTTTCATCGATATGGTGAAATGACATGTTCACTACCATTTGTAGCGTTGTTCGAGGTAAATTGTATTTATCTTTTTTTGGACCGCTGGATTTTTAAAAACAGAAAACAGATATTTCGACTTGTATAAAAAAAATTAAACATATTCGTAGCCTTTGATTTTATGAAAGAAGCATCAGGCAAATGAAAGAAACTATATGACTCTTGTACCAAAATAAAGAGTTTGTATGCCATACACACGGTGAAACTGAAAATACATGCAAGAATAAACAATGTATCTATATGTTAAATAATTTTTCGACATTATAAGATTGATATAACATAAACTTTTTCTAAAAAAAAATCTATGTAGTAATTGTTTATATGCCAAGGGGAACCTAAAGACTAAAGATCATTTGCCACAAAGTAATAAAATAATAATAAATAATCTAAAAAGACCATTATTATGCTCTAACATCACTTCATTGGTAATTAAAAATATTATTAGTGAAACTAACCTGAACTCCTATATTTTCCCCAACTGTCTCCCATCTCAGGTACAACCATGTAGTGAAATTATTTGAAGATTGAACTTAAATGGTTTGTAGTTAACGGTAAGAACTTTGGGCTTGAAAGATTTGCAAAAAATCATTTCCTTCACCTTTCACTAATTATATTATTCGACAAATCGTTAATTATAAACCATTTCTTACTTTTCACTAATGATGAAAGATTCGTGTAAAATCAAAGTAGGTGGGTGTCTATAGAAGGCTTACCATTTAAATTTTGAAGTCAAGACATGTTAAGAAAATAGGTGATTATTTCATAGGTTTAGTGGATATACATCCAAGTTAAAAGGCCTTTTTAATCTTTTAGATGCTTGTGTGAAAGGGAAGGGTTAGGTTTCATTCCAGCAGAGATGAAAGTTAAAATCTTGGCCATAGTTGCAATGAGACCAACCAAACCCTCGAACCACCACCTCATGTGGTGTGAAGGGTTATCGGTATCCAAGGAGGTCGATAAAAAGTTTTTAGGGGATTTAAGGATGCAAAAACTGGGCCATGGTGGTCACGAGAAGCACAATACCTTCACGTGATTGCCCATGATTGCTGCAAGAAAGGGGAGTAAGATCGAGGTGATTATGGTACAAGGAGGCAATGAAGGGAAGTCCGGAGCTATGAAAAAAATTCTAGTACAGGGACTTTTGGTGCAAGAATATATTGTCCGCAATACTGGGAATTTATGGAGTCATGATTCGAGACCATTGTCAACACTAGAGTTTAATCACTTTTTTGGCAAAATCTATTAAAAAACCTATCTTCATCCCCATCGACCAAAATGTTATCATCGTATCCAAATCAAACATGCAAATGAAATGATAAAAAGACACATACTCATATTCAATCCACTCTAAACAAAGAAAATGATTTAGGAAAAATGGTGACATGTGCGCGCACATATTATTCAAGCATACAAAATGACCAAAAAAGGTTAGAGAGCAGGCCCCGCTCACCTCGAGCCATTCACAAAAATATTTTTTTAGACAAAAATAGACAGTTAAAGTAACAAAATACCTGTCAAGCCTAAAGATGTTAGATCCCAAGCCAATAATGATTTTAAATGCCACTAGTCACCAATCTGCAATTTCGTCTCTGGAGAGAAGATGCTAAAGTCTGGACATTGTTCTTCACCTGTTGAATATATGCTTTGTATTCTGAAGTGGGAACTTGTTTAAGGCAAATGTGAGAGTAGAAACTTGATTATTGTGGGGGGGGGGGGGGGGGGGGGTTTGCAACGACGGAAAAACAACAAAGTTAATCCTTTCTTCGAAATCATAGAGGTTATTGTCAGCTCATTCAGTAAGAGGTGTGCCTTGCTTATTTGATCTTGTGCCTTTCCTAGAAAAAAATAATTTCTCCTCGGGGCCCATAGAGACTTTTATGAGTGATCAAGGTTACAATATCACATTAATCAAATGGGCTTGCGCACTCATGTCATGTCAATGGCCAGCCAAAAACAAATAAGAGAGATGTCATCGAGATATTTCTCACAGGTCAAGTGATTGTTAGCTATTTTGACGTGAACACACAATATACGCAAGGCAAACAGAAGAACAACTTGTGTGATCAATTTAAAGGTATGAAGATGTCATTTCAAACAGAAGATTATACCATTACAAAGTCAGATTAAAGAAGTTACTAACTTAAATCATTACATTTCACTAAAAAAAATTGTATATCAAATTGAGCCAATTTAATGAGGCATCACTCTTTTTCTTCCATAGAATATTATTCTTCATCGAAAAAAAATTATAGCACAAACTTGATAACTTAAAATATTATTAAAAAACTTCTAGTGCACAAAATTTTTTAACAAAACTGGGAAATAAATACACGTGAATGAAACAAAGCAGTATGTTACAGGTTAGGGAGTTGAAAGTAAATTTGAGGTATTATGCTAAAGTAAATTGACCAATTTAAATGTCAGTGTCAAAGTTTTTACCATTTTCCCCATAGTTATAAAAGGCACAAGATGCCAAGTAAGGCTGTAAAATGAACCAAGCTACTCGAGCTCGGATCATGTTCGTTCGAAAAAAAAGCTCGTTCGAGACTAGCTCGTAAAATAAACGAGCCAAGCTTGAACAAAATTTTAAGCTCGTTATCATATTGATATCGGATCCGATACGGCTCGATCACCGATATCCATACTAAACTAGTGTAAAATAACCAAGCTAATCGAGCTCGGCTCGTATTCGTTTGCTTAGAAGCTCGTACGACTTTGAATCGTAGGATAAATGAACTGAGCTTGAACATACTTTTAGGCTTGTTTACATTTACAAACCAAGATTGAGCAATCTTAAGCTCGGCTCGGCTCGCCTCATTTTCGCCCCTAATGCCAAGGCCTTCCAAGAGACTAGACATAAGATGAGGCATGAACCTAATCAAATAAAGGTTCATATTATACAAAACACCCAAAAAGTAGATGTTCTATATTTGTAATAATGAAGTGACATTATCATATATTTTTAATTGTATATCACAGTCTAACAATTACACAATTATAAAGACAGATAAGAAGGTTATATTTGATACACCATATGCAGAATTTTTAGTTGAAGTAAGAAATACTCTATGGCATTTCAATTTCAAAATGGACAACAAAATAAAAATACTCAAAATAGAAATTTTCCTTCCCATTGAAGAATAACCTTGTACATTTATTCCCATTGAAGTACAACCTTTTTAAGTTGTTCCCATTGAAACACACCCAGTTGAAAATACACACTCCTACTTCCGCTACTATGTAAAGAACAAGCAAGAAGCTTTCATAGTCAATCCCGTACAGAAAACACATGACAATGCGAAAGATCAGAAGAACGTGCCCATATTACATAGGACTAACGTGTTAAATTCCCACACAAAAAATGAATGTTTACATATAACTTGCAGAACACACTCCTAAAAAATGAAATTATGTATAACACAGCATCTTTATGAGTCATAATCATATTGAGTATGGGTTGGTGGGTTAACATATAATGACCGAACATAATAAGTTCATTAGATCTCAACCCAACATTATAAGCTTGTGCAACACAAGATAATGACCGAACACAATAATTTAACGAAAAAATGGGGAGACATGAGCCCAACCTACAATAATTAATCAATAAAAATATGGAAAAAATTAGTGTAATCGCAGTTAATTCTATGTATCTAGACGATAATGAAATGGTTAGAACCTACATGATAATTCCATAATCATATGAGGCCCAAATAATGAAAGAATTATCAGCAGCAGTCTCGAGGGAGGGTGTGGGGGGGAGGGGGAAGTGTTTAGAGTTTTCCACATACAAACAAATAATTTATATCAGTCGTGAAAATGTAAAGTTTTAAATTTTGAATTTAGAGAGTTGTCATCAACACTAACACCACCCTCTATACCCACACCTTTCATACTCTCTTACAGTTTTATGAGCTTCAAAACTTCTATCCAAAACATCTCTATAGTATATCTCATTCATGTTTTTCAATGAATCTATGAGTATGGCTTTATTATAATTCTTTTTTCACCCTTTTTCTGCAGAGCCTTTATCTTTTTCATATTAGGTAACAATTTAATATCCATTTTTTGTTTTTTACTTTAGACTTAACTATACATTGTTGACAAGGTATTTTTATTCATGATCTTTTTGCAATTAAAACATAACAATTACTTGACTTTTGTGATAGTTTAGTCAAAAAAGGATTGTTGTTGCTCTGTGTAAAAGAAATAATTACGCTTTGTGTTAGATAGATGTGAATTGGATCTATCACCCATACACATCCTTCTTCTTCGCTTGCATTAAATGTTTAAAGTGGCTATGTTTTCTCCCCTAAATGCCTATATGTAAGCATTTATAGATACATCTAGTGAGCTAACTAAAAAATTTGTATCGACAGCTGCATTACGGATACCATGAACATATCAAAGGGCATTGATGAATAAGTATGATAAATTTAAACATATCAAATAAAACAATGTTGGGTATAACTCCAAAGATATAAAAAAAAAATGTACTATATGACATTTCATATATCTTATGCAATTCTCAATAACTATGGTTGTGATTGGAGAAGAGGTTCCCAAAGTAGGTCTCATAGTCACATCGGTGTATTGGCTAAAGCAACCACTTGATCGTTAAATAGGAAAAATACATTGAGTTTTCCAATTAAATGATGTAAACTAAAAGATAAAGGGAAATTCATTAGAGAATTTAACATTTACACCTTAACAATCCATTCACTATACCATTACACAAAACCGAAGTTTAGGTTTTGAACAATATTGTAATGCAGATTGTTTATCTAAATCTTCTCTTGCAATTGAAAATCAAAACAAATAATTAAGTATTTTAGCATCTAAAACCATTTTATACAGGAGATGCAGTTGGACATGACCTTCTAGGGTTAATCCGTAACACACACACGCTGCTACATGTGCCATCACACACACACACACACACACTACATAGAAGCATTTACTTCTATATAACAAACACACTGCACCTACATACCTACCTGTTAACACACTCACACACTTAGTCACACACACGTGCACACACACATAGATTCATAGCAATAACACATATTTGTCCATTCTTTTGTTTCTTCCATCAACACCACAAACACAATCGTGAATAACACACACAGGTGCTCAGCTAATTTTCTCCGTCTGAAATTTCTAGTTTTTATTTAACCTTGTGTGTGTTTGGAAGCAAATAAAATGAAAAAAACTCAAGAAAAAAACGAAGGAATGAAGGGTGAAATTCATTTGGAATTGAAGATATTAACACTTACAATCAAAACAACCTAAGTATTTTATATATCGTAATGCCTTGATTGGATATGTTTTTTATTTACGTTTGAGAGTTTGAATAATGGTTATTAATGTTAGAAGCTAATAAATATTAACTCTTAGTAACTTAAATTTCTAAGGATACTTGGTTTGTATAAAAAAATGCCCAGTCCCACCTAGGTGCCCATCCCACGGCCGCCTCATGCCTCGCGCTTTTTAAAACCTTGGTCGAGATACACCTTAACCCAAATCAATATTCATATGCGGATGCAAAAAAAGGATGTACAACACAATATATTTTCCATCTCTCTCACACAAAGAGGAGTAGGTGAATAGAAGCTCGAACAGTTCGGAGACACTTGAGCCAAGAAAATAGGTCTTACACAGAAGGCTGTTAAATCGAGACTGAATAAATCTCATGATCATGGTGAGGAGGTGAACGCCCTTGTAACTTCATAGCCACCAACCAGACGTAATTAAATTCTAATATATCTCTTAATCTGAACAACCCTTACCGGTACCAATCTAAGAGAATTTTTTGCATCTATCTTCCCATCAAAGTGGGATGCATCCACCCATATATCCATATGGAGGATCTTCCAAAAGAGGCTCAAATCTTGGGAAAAAGTGATCACGATCACTCATAATAGCATCAACAATGACACCATCCTCATCCTCATCCAAATAGATATCAACAACACTAAGTTTATATGGATTTCCAGTCCTCAAAATTTTAACACATTGAATCATGCATATAAGCGGGGTCCTAGACTTTATCCATGGTCCTGCACTATTTATTACATCATATATACACATCTGCTTCTATATCCAATAGCACAGACCCACTTCATAGTATCAACCACTCCTCTAAAAAACACGATGCACCTACCTACCTATTAACACAAACTTACATAAACACACAATGTTGTTACACACACCTATTTAGTACACATTATCTCAATAGTTTACGCTAAACTATCATATGTGCACACACTTCAACACATACTCACAGCCTTACACACACTCACCTAAATTGTGAACTAATCACACCATGTAATAGATTCGCAGAGAAACTCACCAGCAAACTGCAGCTGCACTAACACACCACCACTAGCACTATACACGCACCAATTGGCACCATTACACACACATGCACACTAGTCAATTCTCTCACATATTTTCATATACTTTTACGCACACACAGATGAAAATTAATAGAACACATTTATCCACTAATCTATTTCTTAAACCAATACCACACACAAAATAGTGAAGAACACACCACAGTTGAACAATTAACTTTCCACCACTGAAATTTTTAGATTTTATCCTATTCATTTGAGATACTTTTTCATGGTTTGGATAAAATATCTTCCAACATAAATGTAAAAATACCCTTCTCTTCTATTAACACTAGGCTCACAATTGTCTTTATCTGAACGAACTCGACGAAAAAGGGTAAGCATGCAACAGGATCAATTTATTTTTATTTGATGGACGACTCTATTAATTAATTAAGGTTCAATTTGATGACTATGTTAGGTCACTATGGTTGGGTTGGATGACTATGTCACATGTCCTATGTTAAATATGTGTTCTTGATTTAGAATTAAGGGAAATATTTTAATGGAGAATTAGACTCGACGTGGATAAACAACGTCGTTTCCCAAGTATTTGGGGTCGGTTACATGATATGTATTTTTTCATTCTTCTCTATTAACGCAATAGCCTCGATTAAACCGCAGGTAATCATGTCATTTTTTACAATATTCCACTAAGTTAATTAGGAATACATATAACTCTAACTTTATCTTTAATACAAACTAAATCATTCTTCCTTTTGGGGGTATTTATTTTTTATTTCAATTCAAGAAATTTCAATAGGCGATATAATTAGATCTTTTTCATTTTCTATGTGACTATGACTTTAGGAAAGTCTGATTCGATCAAAAAATCAGTTGTAATCCCACTTTTGTCTGATTTGTTTTCCTCCTGATTATCATATTCTTCTTTTGCCTTGAGTATATGATAATTAAGGAATACATTGTCACCAAATCAGACAAATGTTGGGCACATAACATGATTCCTGATTTTTTTTATCAGTTTCTTTCTACAATTTAAGCTTGAACTATTTTTGGAGAAGGTTTTGTAGGAGCTCCCTAAACCACTATGGAAGAAGTTTCATTAAATTAGTATGAAACAATATAATTATGAAGAATTTTTCAAAATAAAGCAATTAGAAACAGAATGAATGAAAATATCACATACCTCTATTTCATGAAGGTTGAAGCCATTTACTTGAAAATAATAAGAAGCTCTCAAGTCTGTAATCGGTTGGGTGGTAATGTCCACTGTAAAATGAGATAGACTGGAAAAAAATTAATATATAATGAAATATAAGGTAATCAAAGACGAGAGTGGAGAAATGAATGTTAACTAAATTAGGTGGGGCCTTGTGATTGAACATGGTGGATGTGTGTGTGTACATATTGCTAAGCATCTAAAGTGAATCCTCATTTTATAATGGTTTGTGATTAAATCTTTTATTATGAATATTGAGCTCTAGAGACTGATATGAAATTGTCGTGGAAAATGCATGTGTACATACAATTATGGTGAAAGAGTTTTTGTACAAAAATTAGGCAAGTATCTTTAGGAAATAGTGTTCTTAAATTAAGATAACAAATATTTTTTCTGTAAAAAGCTTTGGCTATAACTAAACAAGGTTTAAGTATTTTTGAATGATCTCACCCTATTATTCTAACATAAATGTATGATGCCCTCAAACAGATATCTTAAAATATTCATATTCGATCCACACACTACATTTAAATTATTTGAATAGTTATTTTGGAAATAAATGTATATTAGATAACGAGACACATTTACACGTACAAATTTGGCCATAATAAAGGCTTTATTTGAGGAATTTGAAGGATTATCGTTGATTTAGTACTTTTCTCAAACTGATTTATTTTCCATAAGACCCGATCTAGAATTAATAATTTTTTTCTTAAGCGATTATCAACGATAGGTGAAGTTGCTAAAACTGACATTTCTTTTGAATGCCCATTAGATCTGAAATACACAAGCCTTGGATTTAACCAATCTCCTCCTGGAACATCGTCTCCCACGTTATACAGCCTTCGCATGATAGGTGGCCTTATGCATGTTTAGTGTGACAAGCACGAGAGATTGACAATGAGTAACATGTTGTAATTTTGTGATAGACTTGAAGATATTATATGATAGTTTATTAGTAATTTCAATTCAAAATATGAGTGTTTATATATTAATCTTAATATTTACTAGCCAAGATATAACCTCGAATAATTAGTGTAGTTACAATTCAAAAGATGTAAAACAAGTTTTTATGGTTCTAGGTAATTTGTTTAAAAGAACTAAAAATAGTTTTGAATATCTGGTATTGATCAATTGTGTCGCCAAGGCTTGGTCTCTGACTTCATTGATGGGTATAATTGCAAATGGCCAGCAACAACCAATTGGGAGCTGAATGAAATTAAGAACTCTCCCCTATCTCCTATCAATCCCCTGCTGACTGATAGTGTAAAGTAGTCTCTTAAAAAGTTAGGTAATTTCTCTATTGCTTCTACTTATGAATCCACCTATCCTAGGGGGACTGTTATTCAATGGCATGGTCTGTCTTGGAATAAGGTGAGCATTCCTAAGTGTTCCTTCATTCTTTGGCTTACTTGCATAAATTCTCTAGTGACTAAATATAAACTCTTTGATTGGGGATTAGCTGACAATAACCCTTGTATTCTCTGCAACTCTGAGATTGAGACTATCAATCACATCTTAATGGAATGCTCTTTCCCAAAATTATTTTGGATGAGATCCTGTTTCGTAATCAATCTTATAGAGCCTCAGATAGTTGGGATAATGAGATTAGGAGGGCTGCTATTGAAGCAAAAGGGAAAAACCCAAACTCCATGATAAATACCACTTCTTTCTCTACCACCACTTACTGTCGTTGGCAAGAAAGAAAAAGTAAACTTCATGATGAAATTCAAGGAGCTGAATATGTTGAAGATGAATGCAGGCCTGATCATACAAATGGTAGTGGAGATAAATTTTCACAAGACCCTTTTATCACTTTCTAGTGGTCCAATTACAAGACTTAGAGCCAAACATTTTAGGAAAGCACTTATTGGGCTGATCCAAGAAAAGCGGGTTGATTCTGAAAAGATGGAGACCAAGATGGGCCCAAATGATAATCAAAGCTTAGTCCATGTCATTAAAGAAATTTGGGGAGATAATTATCATGCAAGAACGTGACCATCATGTTCACACCATAAAGGGGCATGAATTTATCTATTTTAAAGGTTAATAAATGGGGGATGAATCTAGTCTTGGTTGGTTATCTTTAAATACATTGAACTTAGTCATTTTGTCATATTTTGTTGTTTTCCAAGTCCAAGTGGCCTAAAAAATGTGGGAACTTGTTTACTTTGACAATTGTGTTATTTTAATGATGTATTTATTTCATTTCCTATTCTTGGAGGGTTGTTTCAAGTATAAATGAGTGGAGCTAAGAATTTTGTAAGAACTTTTTGATATAAACTGATATTATTGTGAGGTGTTTTTGTTCCTCTCAGTTCTTAAGAAAACTTTCTGAACTTATCAAGTTAATCTTGTGGAATTCAAACAACCAAACTTATCACCTTGATTCGTGAGAGATTCTTGGGTTGCTTGGTGTAAAGTTTTAATCCTTTGTATTCTTGGTTCTTATCTTACTAGGTAATGGGTTAAGGCTCAACAAACTTTTTTTATACGATCTTGGGTTCTTTAACCATAATATTTATTGGGTTTCATCACAATTATTGGTGGGGTTCATATCATTTTGTATCAGAGCCTATTTCTAAGGCAAGTTTGACTATCCTTTTTTTCCTTGTTTCCTCCTTTAGAAAAAAAAGAAAAAAAGGGGGGGGGGGGGGGGTTTAGGAGGTGAGAAACAAGATTGAAACACAAAAAAAATTGTATGCATTATTTTCTTTTCATATTGCTGAAACCTTAGAAACTGTGTGAGTCATTCATTTTTTTCTCGCGTAATCAAATTCCGTACATTGTGATGAGTTTTGGTTGCTCCTCAATCTGAATTGTTGGTGGTTAATTTGAATTTGATTATTGAGTTCGATTAAGAACTAAAGAGAACACAAAAGAGTGGAAAAAGGCAAGAGAGTGTGAGATCATAAGAGGGTAAAAGCCATTTTGAGTGAAAACACGAGTGTGGGTGAAACACGCGAGGGAGTGCTTGTGAGGTTTCTAATATTTTTACAGATTCTAAATATGTCCAATATTCAAGAAGAAGACACAACCGAAGAAGTTCAACAACCATCTGTTCTGAACCTTCAAATGCAAGCATTGATATGGGAGATGAGGCGTATGTTGAGGGCTGAATTAGAACCTATTTAAGAGAGATTGTATAGGGTAGAAGAAGGAACACCTAGGGGAAGCAACAAGGCATTCCCAATAGACAACAAGGCGGGCGTGTTCTGTGGGGAAATGTTGAGGAAGAAATAGAGTTGGAGGAGTTTGAAGTGCCAAATGTGAATCGGGGCAGGTTTAGGAGTGGTTATGAGCATAGAGATGTTAGCATAACTAGACTTAGGAGGGATAATGATTTAGGAAACATAAAGATTAAAATCCCATCTTTCCAAGGTAAGAATGATTCTGAAGTTTATTTGGAGTGGGAAACTAAAATGGAGATGGAGTTTGATTGTCACAACTATTCAGAGATGAAGAAAATTAAGTTGGCTACAATTGAATTCACCGATTATGACATTATTTGGTGGGATCAATTACTGATTAATAGGAGGAGGAATAGAGAGCCACCCGTTGACACTTGGGCGGAGATGAAAATGCTTATGAGGAGGCGATTTATACCCAACCACTACTATAGGGGTCTGTTTCAAAAATTGCAGAGATTAACTCAAGGTTCCAAGTGTGTGGATGAGTATTACAAGGAGATGGAGGTAGATATGATTCGAGCTAATGTGGAAGAGGACAGGGAAACCCCATGGCTAGGTTTTTTTACGGTTTAAATCGTGAGATTGATGACATAATCGAGTTGCAGCACTGTGTTGAGTTGTCGGATATGGTGCATCAAGGCATAAAGGTGGAGGAACAACTCAAGTGAAAGGGGTTAACAAGGAAGGGACAATTTGTGTCTACCAACAACACATGGAAGACAACCCCTAAAAGGGATGAGAGTGTACAAAATAAGCCCAAATTTGAACCCTTTAAGAACGCCAAGTCAGCAATAACCACAACTTCAGGTAACACTGATACTTTTACTTCTAAAACACGTGATATTAAGTGTTTTAAATATTAGGGATGAGGTCACATAACCATCCACTGTGTAAATAAAAGGGCTATGGGGATTAATGTGCAAGGAGATCTTGAGTTGGAGAATGAAAAAGAAGTAGATCACATGCCACCTTTGGAAGACATTGTTGATGAGCAAAATTTGGTTATTGGAGATTTATTAGTAGCAAGGCGAGTTCTCAATGTGCAGTTTAAGGAAGAAGAATGTAACCAGAGTGAGAAATTGTTATATACTAGGTGCTTTGTAAATAACAAAGTTTGCAGTGTTATTATTTGTGGAGGGAGTTGCACAAATGTGTCTAGAACTAATTTGGTGGAGAAATTGGCATTAACAACCTTGAAAGATCCCCGTCCTTACCGACTTCAGTGGCTGAATGAATGTGGTGAAATCAAGGTGACGATGCAAGCGTTGGTGGCATTATCCATTGGCAAATATCAGGACGAACTACTTTATAATGTGGTTCCTATGCATGTATGCCATTTATTATTAGGGAGGCCATGGTAGTTTGATCGAAAGGTAACGCATAATGGGCTCACAAATAAGTATTCTTTTACTCTTAAAAATCAACCTATCACTCTTGTGCCATTAACACAAAAAGAGGTTATGGAGGACTAACCGAAGTTGCAAAGGTCAAATGAAAAGGGGAGAGAAAAATAAAGGAAGGCCGAAGTTGAGAAAAAGAAAATGAGAAAAAAGAAGTTGAGAAAAAAGAAATTGAGAGAAAAGAAGTAGAGAAAAAAAATTGAAAATAAAGAAAGAGGGAAGAAATTTAATTACATTGCAAAAAAACGTGAGATCAAGAGATCATTATTTCACATCAACCTCTTATCGTACTTATGTACAAGGAGGCTCTTTTATGTACTAATGATTTGGTCGGTTCATTACCAAGCAATATTGTTTCTCTTTTGCAGGAGTTTGATGATGTCTTTCCCGATGAGGTACCTCATGGCTTGGCTCCAATTAGAGGAATTGAAAATCAAATTGATTTCATACCTGGTGCATCACTTCCAAACCGACCTGCCTATAGGAACAATCTAGAAGAAACAAAGGAGCTTCAAAAGAATGTAAGTTAATTAATGGAGAAAGGGTATGTGCAGGAAAACATGAGTCCTAGTGAGGTTCCGCAGCTGCTAGTTCCTAAGAAGGATGGGACATAGAGAATGCGTGTTGATTGTCGAGCTATCAACAACATAATGGTAATGTATCATCATCTCATTCCTAGATTAGATGATATGCTGGATGAATTGCGTGGTTCTTGTGTTTTTACAAAAAATAATTTTAAGAGTGGATATCATCAGATTAGGATAAAAGAAGGTGATGAATGGAAAACTGCCTTTAAAACTAAATATGGCTTGCATGAGTGGTTAGTAATGACTTTTGGCTTAACTAATGCTCCCAGCACTTTATGCGTTTCATGAACCATGTTTTCTGTGCATTAATTGGCAGATTTCTAGTTGTATATTTTGATGATATCCTAATTTATAGAAAAAGCTTGGAAGAACATGTAGCACATTTGAAATTTGTTTTAGATGAGCTAAGGAAAGAAAAGTTGTTTGCTAACCTCAAAAAGTGCACCTTTTGCATGGATAAGCTTGTGTTTCTTGTCTTTGTTGTTAGTGCTAAAGGAATTGAAGTGGATGAGGAAAAGGTGAAAGCAATCCAAGAGTGGCCAACGCCTACAACAATCAACCAAGTGAGGAGTTTCCACGACCTAGCGAGCTTTTATAGACAGTTTGTGGATGATTTTAGTAGCTTGGCCGCCCCTCTCATTGAAGTCATCTTGAAAAATGTGTCGCTTAAGTGTGGAAAGGAACAAGAAAAGGGTTTTAATTTGATCAAAGAAAAGTTAACTAATGCACCTTTGCTTGTTTTACCTAACTTTACCAAAACATTTGAAATTGAGTCTGATGCCTCAGGAATAGGTATTGGAGTTGTTTTGATGCAAGAAGGTCGTCCAGTTGCCTATTTTAGTGAAAAGTTAAGTGGCGCAGCCCTAAGCTATCCCACTTATGATGAGGATATGTATGCTTTGTTGAGGGTTTCGAAAAATTGGCAGCACTATCTATGGCCAAAGGAATTTGTGATTCACACAGATCATGAATCTTTAAAGCATTTGAAGGGACAATAAAAGTTGAACAAATGTCATGCCAAATGGGTGGAATTCATTGAAACATTTCCTTATGCGATCAAATACAAACTAGGTAAGGAAAATGTGGTGGCTGATGCATTATCTAGAAGGTATGCTTTACTTTCCATCTTAGACACAAAATTGCTTGGTTTTGAATACATTACGGATTTGTATGAACAAGATTCTGAATTTAGTGATGTGTTCAATGCATGTGAAAAAGTGGCATTTAAAAAGTTTTATAGGCATGATGGATTTTTGTTTTAAGAAAATAAATTATGATTGCCTATGTGTTCTTTGCGTGAATTGCTTGTGAGAGAAGCTCACGGTGGTGGTTTAATGGGTCATTTTGGTGTAGCTAAGACTTTAGGAATTTTACATGATCATTTTTTTTGGCCTCATATGAAGCGTGATGTGGAAAGAATTTGTGAGAAATGTATCACTTGTAGATAGGCAAAGTCAAAATTGAAGCCCCATGGTTTGCACACCCATTTGCCTATACCTAATGAACCTTGGACTGATATTTCTATGGATTTTGTTTTGGGTTTACTAAGGACTAAGAGGGGGAGAGATTCAGTTTTATGGTGGTAGATAGGTTCTCTAAGATGGCACACTTCATTGCATGTCATAAAACTGATGATGCATCGCATATAGCTGATTTGGTTTTCAAAGAAATTGTTAAGTTACATGGCATGCCTAGGAGCATTGTTTCTGATAGGGATGCAAAGTTTTTGAGTTACTTTTGGAAGACTTTATGGGGAAAGTTGGGAACCAAGTTGTTGTTTTCTACTACTTGTCATCCACAAACTGATGGTGAAACTGAAGTAGTGAACAAAACTTTGTCTTCTTTATTACGTGCTATCATTAAAAAAATTGAAAGCATGTGAGGATTGTTTGCCACATGTTGAATTTCTTACAATAGAAGTATACATTATCCAACTAAGTTTTCACCATTTGAAATTTTGTATGTGTTTAATCGATTATCACCTTTGGATTTAATTCCTTTACCTTTGAGTGAACAGGTAAACTTAGATGGCAAAAAGAAGGCTAAGTTTATAAAGAGGATTCATGAAAAGGCTCGAATGAAAATGGAAAGGAGGACTGAACAATATGTCCATAAATCCAACAAGGGACTCAAGAAGGTAGTGTTTAATCCTGGGTTTGGTTGCACTTGAGGAAGGAATATTTTCCAAGTAAACGACGTTCAAAACTCCTACCTCGGAGTGATGAACCATTTCAAGTTTTGGAACGCATCAATGACAACACATATATTCTTGACTTATCAGGTGAGTATGGTGTTAGTACAAGATTTAATGTTGCAGATTTATCTCCTTTTGATGCAGGAGATGATTTAAGGACAAATCCTTCTCAAGAGGGGGAGAATGATTCAATTAAAGGAGCTGAATATGTTGAAGATGAACGCGGGCCTGATCATACACATGGTAGTGGAGATAAATTTGCACAAGACCCTTTGTCACTTTCTAGTGGTCCAATTACAAGACTTAAAGCCAAACATTTTAAGGAAGCACTTCCTGGGCTGATCCAAGAGAAATGGGTTGATTCTGAAAAGATGGAGACCAAGATGGGCCCAAATTATAATCAAAGCTTAGTCCATGTCATTAAAGAAATTTGGGGAGATAATTATCATGAAAAAATGTGACCATCATGTTCACATCATAAAGGGGCATGAATTTATATATTTTCAAGGTTAATAAATAGGGGATGAATCTAGTCTTGGCGGGTTATCTTTAAATACATTGAACTTAGTTATTTTGTCATATTTTGTTATTTTTCAAGTCCAAGTGGCCTAAAAAATGTGGAAACTTGTTTACTTTGACAATTGTGTTGTTTTAATGGTATATTTATTTCATTTCCTATTCTTGGAGGGTTGTTACAAGTATAAATGAGGGGAGCTACGAATTTTGTAAGCACTTTTTGACATAAAGATATATTATTGTGGGGTATTTTTGTTCCTCTTGGTTATTAAGAAAACTTTATGAACTTATCAAGTTAATCTTGTGGCGTTCAGACAACCAAACTTATCACCTTGATTCATGAGAGATTCTTGGGTTTCTTGGTGTGACGTTTTAATTCTTTGTAGTCTTGGTTCTTATCATACTAGGTAACTGGTCAAGGCCCAACAAACTTTGTTTATACGATTTTGGGTTCTTTAACCATCATTGTTATTGGGTTTCATCACAATTGTTGGTGGGGTTCATATCACTTCATAATAGGGGTTTGTCTTCTGCTAACAAGGTGATTAGGAGCATTGAGGAGATGGTGCAAGTCAAGACAAGCAGATGGAAGAAATCTAGAAGATCTTAAATCAACTAGACGACTTTTAACTTATGGGGGTTATCCAACTCTCTTTTGTATGACTAATTATTTTGAATGTTGGTCTTTAGATGCCTGTATCTAGTCGACTCTATGGCCTTGTGGCTTTTGTATATATGGTTCTTTTGTTTCTAATACATTTTAAATTACCAAAAAAGAAATCATGTCGTCATCGTGATACATGAGATATGTTCTGGCCACATTGCACTGGCACACTAAAGAGATGAATGATCCTAACAAGTTTATCAACTTCCCATAGAGATACTTAGTAGACATATATATGAAATTATATGCTCCATGTTGCAATAAAAAACACATGTTGACATTTGGTTTCACCTTTATTGCATAAAAAAATTCAAAGGTGGAAATTACACACAATATTCAATTGTTGTAATATATCATAAACAAACTGATTCAAAGAATGTTTGGGCCTGTAGATTTAAAAATTATTTCATAATCTAAATGGAAAAAACACATTCAACATAATAACATTTCCATACAAACAAAAAATAAACACCAGGAGATCAGAAATAAATATACATTCATGTTCACATATCAATATCAATCCAAAACTTGAACATTCAATGCATTTGTAACAATATATTTCTACACATACATACAACTAGATACTTATTTATTTACCATAAACCACACCTTTTAACAAAACCCACTTTAAGATTCAAATCTTTACATAATAAAAGAGCTAGCATAATGACAATAACAATACACATCAAAACCTTAAGAACGGATCCATTCATAAACATGAATTAGAAAATAGAGAATGATATGCAAAAAAATTCAAAAATTCATACAAATGAGAGAGAGAGAGAGAGAGAGAGATAGAGAGAGAGAGGGTTTGGTTACCTTCATTTGCCCTTATTTCGGTGGACGACTGCATTACCAAAACAATCAAGAGAATAATGTAAAGATTAAAGTTTGAGTGAACAACGTGATCAAATTGAGGGCCTTTGTTAGAGTTTCACAGTCGATTAAGAGAGAGAATTTCTAGCAAAATTTTGGGGAAATGAGTTTACATCTTTTAGGGGAAATAAAAATAAGGGTGGGATAAGTAGCGCCTCTTTTTTTGGAGCAATATAATACTGTGTCGTTTAACTTCAGTTTTCCTTAAAATTATTAGTCAAATGATGGAAAATTTTCAACATTGTTATTAAAACCCGTATATTGCTAGCAAAAATGATACAAATCCCACAAATTACCTGCATTTGGTAAAAAGATGTCGGGAAAAAGTTTTTTTCCATCAGTTTTAAAAAATGAAGGGTTAAAATGTCGTGAAAAATCCATTTTCTTGTAGTGATATAATGTTCTTCCATATAAAGTGGAACACTTTTTCATATGGAATCTTGAGCCCATTTTGTGAAGTAGTCCACTACTCTGACCATATTTTTTAACCTGCCCCTTATTTTTTGTATTGGGCCGACCAGGTAGATTCCCTAGATGGTAAAGTTCCAAGGCGATGTGATCGGAGCTAGTGTTTCTCCTAGTATTTTATGGATCACTGCTAATTTTTTACACTTGTCACATATTTTTGTCAATTCTGCACAATCTTCTTTCATGGTTAACCAATAATACCCTTGAGTGGCCACTCACTTCACTAAGGATTTGCTTGTTGAATGGTATCCACATGACCATTCATGCACTTCTTTAATAAATTTGTCGTATTTTTATGGATGAACACATCAGAGCAATAATATTATGAATCATTTTCTAAATACGATTCCTCATTCCACTATATATATCGCCGCTTTGTAGTTATGTCTCCTTGCCTCTTTCTAGTCCGTCAGGACTATCTCATATTTCAGATAAGCTTAGATGGTGTCCATCCATGAGGGACCTAGGTTTAAATCTATTTCCAACACAATTTCTTCATCTGTGTTGCGATGCGTTAGGACTTCCATGGGTACTGTTCTTTATAGCTCTGTTCTCGTGGCCAATGCTAGGCGAGCAAGTGCATCTGCTCGGACGTTCTCATTCCTTGGTATCCTGACCATGTCCACAGTCAAAAACTTTGATCACAATGTTTTTGTATTCACCAAGTAACTCATCATTGATTATTCCCTAACTTCAAAAATTCCAATAATTTTATTCATTATAAGCCGGGGGTCATTGGGCATTGATAACTGTTGAGCGTCGAATAAAAATGCTAGCCCCAAACTTTTATGAGGGACTCATATTCCACGTCATTATTTGAGGAATCGAAGATAAATCTTATGTCTTATTCCACATAGACCTCGTCTGGCATTGTCACAATTATGCATGTACCACTGCCGTTAGCACATGACGAGTCGTCTACGAACAGTTGCCAAACTGGTGGATTTTTTTGAAAGCTTCCTTCCATTAACTATCCATTTTTGTACAATTTCCTCATATGGTAAACATCATGTCCTCGTCTTTCCTGACTGAAAGAGGAGTCTGGTGTATCAATAATTTGGTCGACCGGATTGCCTTCCAAACTATCCCCCACAGAAGTCGGCTTGATTGGTAGAATCCTTAAGCTTTCTCCCAAAAGAGTCTGCTCTGCTGACTCGATCATCGAGCTCTCTTCCGTGGAAGTTTGCTCGTCATGTTTCCTGGTTGAGCTATCTTTTATGAAAGTCTTGTGATAACCCATATTTATTTTTTAAGAATTAAAAATGAATTAATTTGGTTAAAAATTTAAATTACATGTGTGAAGTAATTTAATGGAAATTAAATTATGATGGGTTAATTAAATTATTAATCGGAGAGAAATTAATAATGTTTGCTAGTGATGTGACCGTATGATATCTCAACCGAATGTTGTGAGCGAATTAAATAAGGTAGAGATAGAAAATAAATTATGAGTAACTCAGATGATGATTTTAAGGTGATGTTGATTTCAGAAGGGTCAAAACAGTTAAAATAATATACCCGGGTGTGTAGTTTGAGTCCCGGGACCGTTTTAGATATAATTTACAACCTGAAAGGGATTTTTTGTCATTTTATAACTTAGGGTTAAGGGAATTTTGGGATTTTGAGTATTATATATAGTTTTGGTGATGTGAGGCTAGGGTAAAGAGATTAGAAAACAAGTGGAGGCCAGTAGAGAGGAGAGGAAGAGTTTTCTTAGAGCTCAATGAAGGGTTTTAGAGAATTCAAGCTCATTTTAGCATCACAACAACTCTTGGAGGAAGGATTAGAAGAAAAGCTCCATCAAAGAGGATCAAATCAGATCACTCCAGTATAAGGAAAGTATTTATCTTGCAAATTTTCTTAGTTATTATACCCATGTAGAATATGAATTTTTTATTAAGAACAATTGGTGTTACACTTATAATTTGATGAGTAAAATTATGATTGGGAATAGGGTTTGATGTAGAATAAATCCAATTACATGGGGAAACAAAAATCAAGAATTTTGGGAGTTGAATCTTGGATTAAATCTGGGTTTTTGGTGAGTTTATATGAAGAAAACAAAACTATATGATTTATGATTATGAGGTGTTAAATCTGACTATATGATGAATTGTATGGATTTTATTCATGTTTTACGTTAGAAATCATCCTCATATATATCTTTGATGTTTAGTTATGTTAATTTTGAAATTGGGATGCTAGTATGAAAGTTTGAGGACTTGGATAATGTAGAAATTCGTAACAGCTATAAAACGAACAAAACACCTGGTACATTTCAAATCGATTCGGCCACTGGGTGAATCGATTCGGTTTGCCCAAAATTGGAAATCTTTCCTTTTAAACCCAGAAATTGTGTATAATTCATGAGAAAACCTTTAGGACATTTTTAACTTATGGAGAGAAATGTAAAAATGTCAGAAGACCTATAGTATGGATAAGGTTTATAGAAATTGAGAGAGTTAAGAATTGGGATAAATGACAAGATGTCCAAAATTTATAATGGAAGGAAATTCGAGACGGATTACGAAGAGATGAGTGAACTTATGTGTATGACTAATATACGACGATAATAAGTAATGAGTTATGAATGGGTAATTAGGAATATTAGAGTGAGTGATACCCAAAATTATACAAATTATTAGTTTAATTGGAGTTTATGGTACATCAAATATACGAGTGATATATACTACGTACGAGTTGATCAAATTGGGTTGTGTGTACACTTACCGAGTAATATATATAAATAGGTTGTGTCAATACCAATAAATATGATTTAATTATGTGTGTGAACATACCTACGTTGCCTTCTATCAGGAGGTTTATGCGCAGAGGGCGATCCCACCTTGACGCTTCCAGTGAGGTCTGGATTAGTGCCCTAGAACATGGAACTTAGGGAGGTCCACTATGTGTCATGTATTAGTAGGATTGATAAGTCATTTGGGTAATTTAGGTATGTGCGTATCCCAAAGGCTTAGAACCATGTTCACCTCCACTATTATGTTGATTTATTTTGGGTTCGAGGTGACATACCGAACCCATAGTCCGTATTTGAGTACGAGAGGTACATGGACATGATAGCAGAGTATGCCAACATTACGAGGGGCCATTCTGGGGATGGTATATTTATGTATATATTATATGTGTGATGAAAATATACCCATGTAATATATCTAATTATGTGAAAGAGTGTAATTGATAGATGATGAATATCTAAAAAATGGAAATTAAGTGGTGAAACTTAAATAATTGACTCAATAATAAAACTGGAATAAATAATTTATTATTGAGACCATAGAACCGGGATATACGTGAGAGTTGTACTAGAGAGAGTAGTCAAATACCTTATCTAGTTGGGCAGGAGCTGTTAGTTAGCTAGATTACGTTAGGCGTGCACATTAGTTGAGAGGTGCGGATCTCAGGTGAGTATACGTGAATAATACGCGTGTAAGAAATAATTAATTTAAATTGTGATTTAAATACTTGCTAAATATTTTAAAATTGTTTTACTTGGGCTCTAACCTGTGTAAAAAATATTTTCAAAAAATATTAGGTGTCGATCCATAGGAATGCCTAGCTTAGAGATCTTATCCAATGACACTTAGCTTCAACATTATGGACGCTTGCAAAATATTTTTAGACGCTTCAGCTTGTTCTTTCTATATATGATATTTCATTATCAGTTCATCTGGGCATGTTGCCTCCAGACTATTTATTTATTTAAGTTATGAATCAATATATATATTCAAGTTTTATTTACTTATTTCAGATTGTGGTTGGAATTTTCGCTTAGAGAACTGACGGATTGTTCGATCTCCTTTATTTAATTATCCTTATATGTAGTGTGATTCTTTAGACTATATTTTTATGGGAATGGTTTAATTCATTTAAATTATTATTGCATGTGTTAATAATAAAAGATAAAATTGGCACCATCTTCATTTGACATAGGTGATTAGTAAATAAAAAGGTTTTCGACAATGATGCAAAGAATGAAACCATTAATGATTCCGAATTAATTTAATAATGGACCGATCACCCCGAATTAAAATAGGTGAGGTGTCATAAGTCTACTCCTCTGATCTGGTCGTTGACCTCTGATATACCCAAGTATAACCTTGTCCCAATATGATACCCCCCCTCAGCTAAGGCCGAGCTTGGAAAACCATTAGATTGGACATATAGAGATTGGGTCGGGATCCTATCATGAGGGGCCTCATCCTCGGTCATAACTCAGCCATACGACAACATCAGTGACCCTAACTCCCTTCCATCTCTTATGTTCCATCGGAATCATCCATGAAATGGGGGCCGAGGATTCTATAGAGACTCAGCTGGATGCATCGACGACCATTCCATTAGAGGATTGATCTGACGACTGAACCTCGATTTGGACAAGTATGCCCAACTATTGACACCAGGAAGAGCGCGTGGTATGGAGAATGCACGTCATTGTGCATACGGGTTATGGATCAATAACCCACATGGATAAATCATTATTAGAAGATCTCCCCCTCACGTGTGGGAATATTTCATCATCATTAAATACTTGTGCTAGGGACATGTGTCCACACCCTACTGGAAGCTTCACCATGTACATACATGGAGTTATAATCTACACCCCCGACACTATATAAACCCATCTTCTTCCCCAGTGAAAAATGATCCTAAAATTTTAAACCCAAGACAAACTTTATCTCACTTGCAGTAGAGAGAGAAAGCTTGAGTGCTGTACATCTAAGGCCAATAAAGACTCATTTACATAGTGAAAACCTCACATCCCTACATAGTGGAGTAGGTTGAAAAGCTGAACCACTTATATAGTAGTGTTATTCCTCTTCTCCTCACATCTTTCTCCTATTTACATAGTTGTTATGTTATATATCTCCAATATGGTATTGTGTTTGAGCTTGAGCTTCTTATTTTAAATCATCGTTTCATAACTTCATCATTTTGGTTCCATCTACGGGAACAAAGATTCATTATCTTATTCCTCTTCATTTTCAGCTTGTTTCCCATTTGATTCTCTTTTGGTGATCCAGTTCCACACTTCGTTGGATCTGTATCACAATTGAAAGAGATTTTGTTAGGTTATTGAATATTTTTTCTAGCTTACTCAGTTCATCCAACTCATCCCTTTGTTATGTTCATTTACTGGAGTTAATGGCCTCCGATTTGCCTCAAATTTCTGTCCCAAGATCCATTCAGGTGCCTCCTCAGTCAGAAATGGCTGAGGTGGCGATGGTGATGGCACTGCGCTCACTAGCGGTCAACCAACATAAAATGCAATAATAGCTTGCTACCTTTAGCCAGACTATGATGGATAGACCTACTAACACTTTAGGGGAGATGTTAAATTCGGTCTCCAGAGATGGCATGGATGGGGTGATAGGGGTACCACCCTCGCCCCCCATAAAGAGACGCAACATCATCAGAGACGCAAGAATGTGGTGGATCCTATAAGACTCATTCTGGGGTGGTAAGTGCAAGAAGGTCCAGACAACCCTGAAGGTGATGAGGATGACTGCTAGGAACCGTATGAAGTTTGTGGTAATACGGTTTACCCAGCACCAACTAATAAAGGAAGAAGTGGCAGGCCGACCCAGGGCTTCGGCATTTGACCTATTGAGCTGAGGGTCAGCATCTAACCGACTCCGCCAGATTGGAGAACTATAAGACCTACTTTGCAGATCATGCAACATTGCGGACTCCAGAAAGAATGGAGGTTTTATCAATCGTCAACCTCAATAAGGTCGAGAGGGAGAGCAGAGGGAAGTAAACAACCGACAGAGGATGGTTGGAAAAGAACATGTGCCTAATCTAGTTGATGGGGAAAGAGGAGCAGATAATGTTGTAGAGGTAAAAAACACATAGAAGAGTTCCATCTAAAGTATGGAAGACAAAATTAGTGAGCTTCTGAAAAGTCGAGTCCCCATCCAAAGGGGGAATGTGGAAGGGTCTCCATTTATAACAAGGATTGTGAGCTACTATACTCTAGCCAAGTTCAAATTGCCAACCGTCACACCCAAGTACAATGGTAGTACATACCCTATTCATCACATATAAATGTATCGGTATGTAGTCCACATCAACCCTATTTTAGATGAGATGAGATGTCGAGCATTCTCCAATACTTTAACTCATGCAGCACATATATGGTATACCTTTCTTCCTAAAAACTCCATAGAAAATTTTAATAACGGGTCGGGAAGTTCATTCACAAGGTTGCCCATCTTTTGTACATAAAGTAAGGGAAGAATGAGTCTTTGAGAGACTATATTTCATAGTTTAACAAAGAGAAACTGGAGGCTAAAGACTACAAGAAGAATGTTACCATGACCGCCCTCATGGGTGGATTACAAAATGGAAAACTACTTTGGAAGGTGGTCGAGGATCCTCAAAAAACTATGGTTGAATTTTTGGCTATGACATAAAGAGTCATGAATGTAGATAAGGCCATGTCAGCCAAGAGAGAGGATGAAAAGTAAGTCGGTGGGAGTAAATCTCAAAAAGCAAAGGGTAAATATGGGAAGAAGAGGTCAACCAATGTCATGTTTACTGACTACACTCCACTCACAGTAAATCCTCACTTAAGTTTTAATGAGATTAAAGATGATAGATCTTTGAGATAGGTAGAAAATCTTAGGTCTCCTCCTCATAAGAGAGACAATAGCAAGTGGTGTGACTTCCACCAAGACCAACGCCACACCATCGACAAGTGTTTTGTAATAAATTATGAGATTGAGAAGATGTAGAAACAATGGAAGCTTTCAAGGTACATTAATTGAAGTGGTTCCAAGGATGACACTCAAAAGAGACACGACGTTCATAAGATGAGATGTCAGATGAAAGCCTCAGGTCGATAAGAAGGATGATCAGTTGATGATGACAAAGATGACCCATACCTTCCACCAAAAATCGTTAAGCCAAAGGGGCGTTGCAATATGATCTTATTTTATGTGAAAGTGATCACTAGGGGGATGTTCGATGGAGGGACCGAGCCAACTAACCGCAAGGGGCATGTCGTATAGGCCAAGTCAGCACCCAAGAGAATGGAAGTAAACTCAGTTACCTCAGAGCCGAAGATGGGGAAGAAAAATAAAGTGGATATGGACATTCTAATTGTTGGATTCTAAAGGTTGTATTTCAAGGGAATCCTATCCTCCCATGATGACTCCCTGGTCATTTGCACCAGGGTTCATGAGTATGATATGTCCAGAATTATGGTGGACGACGATAGATAAGCCGACATCATTTTGTGGGAATGTTTCAAAGCATTAAAGCTCAGTAATAAGAGACTTATTCCTTACCAACAACACTTAATAGGGTCCAACAAAGAAAAAGTGCACCATATTACAGTGTTTGAAATGGATGTTTGCATGGGCACCTGTCCAAGGTGCCTAACAAAGAAGGTCAGTTTTTTGTAACAAATGAAAATGTGTGTTCGGCCTACAACATCATCCTTGGTCATGTGACCCTCGAAGAGTTTGAATCAATGCCCTTTATTGTCCACCAAATGGTAAAATTCCTGACTCTTTGTGGAGTATGGGAAGTCCAAGGTGATCAGGTAGAGACTAGGGAGTGTTACTTCAGCTCGGTCGGGCAGACAGAGCCCCATAAAAAACTGACCACCTCCTACAACATTGATACTCATGACCCAAGGAACGACATGAATCTAAAGAAGGGAGAAGCCGCAGAGGAGGTATAATCCGTCGCCCTTAAGGAGGATGACCCAGAAAAACCACCCAAATCGACTCATCACTGAAAAAAGGTGAATTAAAAGTTTATAGAGTTGATAAGGAAGAGTGAAAGCGTATTTGCGTGAAGCCATAAAGACATGTTATGAATAGACCGAAAGGCATCTGAAATAAGCTAAATATTGATGAGAATGCAAATCCAGTGAAATAAAGAAGAAGGACCTATGCAAGAGAGAATTATGGGGTCATCTAAGAAGAAGTCGAGCAATTCCAGTCGGATGAATTCATCAAAGAGGTGCACTATCAAGAGTGGTTTTTAAACATCATAATAGTCCTAAAGGCCAATGTAAAGTGGAGAATGTGCATCGACTTCATTGGTCTAAACAACGCTTGTCCTAAAGACAACTTTCTTCTGCCTCGTTTAGATCAGATGGTTGATGCCACAACTGACCATGAGTTAATGAGTTTTACGGACTCATACTCAGGATACAACTAAATATTTGTGGACAAAGCCAACACAAAAAAGACTTACATTATCATTGATAAAGGAACCTACTGCTACAAGGTCATGCCTTTTGGCCTTAAGAATGTAGGTGAAATATACCAGAGGTTGGTCAATAAGATATTCGAAGATAAGATGTGCAAGACTATGTAGGTTTATGTGGATGACATGTTGACGAAAAGCCTCAAAGCCTAGGATCATGTGGCCGACCTTGAGAGGACATTCGACACAATGGATCTTTACTAGATGAAGCCAAATCCAACCAAGTGTTTATTCGGCGTGGGTGTAGGAAAAATTCCTTGGCTTCATAGTCAACCAGAGAGGTATTGAGGTGAATCCGAAGAAAATTAAGGCAATAATATAGATGAAGATGTCAAATGTGATAAAGATGTTCAAAGGCGTCCAGAAGAGTCGCCACCCTCAACAGATTCATCTCAAGGGCCACAAATAAGTGTTTGTCTTTCTTTAATAGTACGATGAAAGAATTTGAGTAGGATGAAGAGTGCGAGATAGCCTTTTAAGAATTTAAAGCTTAACTACATTATCCAATGCTCTTATCTCATCCCACCCAAGGGAAAAAAGTTGTTTTTGTACTTAGCAGTATCAGAGTCGATAATTAGCGTAACTATCATCAACGACGATGAAGGTGTTCAGTAGATGGTGTACTTCAATAATAAGGATCTTCAAGGGGATGAGATGAACTATCCAAAGATGGAGAAGTGGTCATATGCGTTAATACATGCCTCAATAAAGATGAAGCCTTACTTTTAAGCCCGCACTAGGGTGGTGCTCATCGACACTGCTTTGAGGCAAGTTATCTATAAATCACATCGAATCCCAGTTGGTGGTGAACCAGATTTTAGGGATTTATGAAGCTAAGGATGAGAAGATGGCCAAATATTGGGCCAGGGTAAAAAAAAGGTTTTTTTGTACTTCTACGAGGGGAAGATAAAAAGAGTACCTCATCTTGAGAACAACCAGGATGCTGCATTGCCAATGTTAGCATCTTCTATGAGGATGGAGATTAGGAGAATTATCCCAGTTGAGATTTTGCACAAACTAAGGATAGATGGAGATGATAGTTAACTTGAGTTCTTCCTAAATTTAAACCTTTGTGCTTCATGGATGGACCCTATTATCAAGTACATCAGAGACCGGGATCTCCCTAAGATAGAAGCCAAACGGAAAAAAATTTGTTACAAAGTAGAGAAGTTAACTACCATAGGAGATGTCCTATACAAGAAAGGTTTTCTACTCCCCCTACTACGATGTGTCCACCCCACTGAGGTGGAATGTCTTGAAAGATATATGTGAGGGATCATGCTACATTCGTATTAGGTGACAATCTTTGGCAAAGAATATAGTGAAGTTAGGCTATTGGTGGCCCTTTCCAAGGATGCAACCGGCTATGTACAAAATTATGACAGGTGCCAAAGATATGCCTACATTCCCCATTAACCTTTGTCATCCACTACAGGCCCTTGTCCATTTGTAGTATTGGGGAATGACTTGGTGGAACCTCTTCCTAGGGAAGCATTCAACAATAGATACTTGATAGTGGCGATTGATTAATTTTCAAAAGGTAGAGGCTGAGGCCATGGTTTCCATTACAGAGATGAAGACCTTCAAATTAATTTGGAGTAATATCATTTGCAGATATGGTTTGCCTCACACTCTGATCTCTGAAAATGGAAAACTATTCAGGAATAAGTCACTGGAGGCTTATTATGAAAGGGTCGGCATGAAGCAATTTTACTCAGCACCAGGCCAAGCCTAAGAAAACGGACATATACAAGTCACTAAAAGAACAATTATATATGGGATCAAGAAAAATTTAGAAGATGCAAAAGTCTTATGGACAGAAGAGGTGCATGCCATCCTATAGGGTTATAGGAAGATAATGGATGATGATAGGGGAGACCCCCTTTATAATGGCTTATGAATTGAAAGTCGTGTGATCCCAACTGAACTCGACCTATCCATCCACAAAGTCTAGACTTACAATCTATAGACCAATAATGAAGAAAGAAGGTTGGGTGACAAAGGATAAAAGGGAATATGCCGAGGTTAGACAAGTATCGTATCAGTGAGAAACGATCGAGTTATACAATAAAAGAGTCAAACATAGGCTCGATAGTTGTGGGGGACATGGTTTTAAAGAAGGTTTGGCCGAAGCCAAACAAGCTACACCCAAATTGGCATGGCCCATATAGAGTCACTAAAGAGGTTATCCCTGGGACCTATCGACTGGAAAACTTGAAGGGAATATCTTTCTCTTATCCGTGGAATGCATACCAATTAAAGAAGTATTGTCAGTAGACTTCTGTATACAATTTATGTAAATTTCGCCTTTTATTTGAAAGATATCAAGGAAATGAATGAAAAAATTACAAGTGTTTCATCATGTCTTTCTTGCAAAATTCCCTAAATGTATGGTTTGAATTGTCCTAAGCTAAATAACATCATTCATTTGGTGAATTATCATTGTAAGAATCGTCTCCTCCATGGATTTCCAATAACACCTAGAGGGGGAATAGTGTGATAACATCATTAAAGTGGTGAAAAAAATAAAAAAAAACTTATTAAAAATCATTTCAATATGGTTGCCTTGAACATCATTGGCATGGCAGAAATAATGTCCCTCGACGAAGATGAGAGTGTATGGAGAGACGAAACTCATCCATACTCCCCAAAAATGATAAGTGTGGACTTGGAGAATTAACATCGTTAATTTGGTGGTCTCCTATTAAAAATCATTAATTTAGTTATTTCTCTTTGCTAAGGATGAGAGAGGACTTGATAATTAACATCACTAATTTGTTGGTCTCCTATTAAATATCATTAATTTGGTTATCTACCTCGGCCAAGGACGAGAGAGGAGTTAAGAATTAACATCATTAATTTGGTGGTCTCCTATTAAAAATCATTAATTTAGTTATCTCTCTCGGCCAAGGACGAGAAAGGACTCATCATTAATTTGGTGGTCTCCTATTAAAAATCATTAATTTGGTTCTCTATCTTGGCCAAGGACGAGAGAGGACTTGACAATTAACATAATTGATTTAGTGGTATCCTATTAAAAATCTTTAATTTGGTTATCTCTCTCGGCCAAGGACGACAGAGGAATTCAGAACTAACATCATTAATTTGATGACTCTTTGAATGCACTTAATTGTGCGTAGTCCAAACAATCTTAGAAATTACAAGAGAAAACTTGTGGTTATAATCATTCACTTGGAAAAAATACTCATATGGTAAAGGAATTATGTGCAAATACGAGACAATGCTTACCAAAAATACTACTTTCATTGAAGACTAATGATGATCATTCAAGTAAAAAATGTAAAATATTACATACGGGGTGTTATTTAAAAAACGGAAAAAAGATGAGGTTATGGGTCACATGTGACCCCCTATGTAGCCGGCTCATTAATGAATTTTTTTCTCATCGACACTCGCTCGATCGACACATCCCCAATAGTGGAAGCATTAGCAACGTCAGCTTCTTCAACTATGTCATCGGCTGCGATTGACTCTTCAACATTATCAAAGCGGTCAGGAAAAGAGGATCCTCCATGACAGGGCTTCAAGATCTAGTCGAATAGATGAGACGACCTCAAGATGTTTAAGAATTAACCATCGACAAACCATCTTAGTACCTCTTTCAAAATATTGGCAACCGAAGTCACCAAACTCGTCCGGTTTCTTATAAGATTCAATAACCTCATCCTTGGCCTTTTGGATCGACATAACTAGAACAGTCATATGCTTGGCCAACAGGGAAAAAATGGTATTGTCCTTGTAAATCGTCAAATCCTTCAAATCATTTTCATGCTATAGCTTCAAAGCATCCAATGCCTTCAAATCTTTCTCGGCCTTGATGGCTCTCTCGTCCTCCTGAATTTGAGTGGCTGAGGTGAAGGCGCACATGGACTGTAAAAGCATAAGAAAAAAATGTTAGTATGATAAGATCAAAAGATCAAAGTATGAAATCGGCTTAAAATGCAAATACCTGTGCCAGCTGGTGGAGTCCAAGGTCATAAACATTTGGGGGGTCAATCTACCTTAATAATCGATAGTCAGCCTTAGACGGAAAAGAAAGTGAAGCCCACTTAGACCTCGAAAGTAAAGGGATAGGAAAGTCGGGGCTTGCCCTGAGCTGGGTGAGGTTTGTCGCCTAAACGGCCTCAAACGACTCCATAGCCGAATATGAGGGAACGTACTTAGAGGGATTAACCCTGGCCTTATATCACGATGATGGGAAGCATCACCCCCCCCCCATCAATATGTTCCTTTCCTTTTTTTCCTCCCTCAGCTTTGATAGGCCCACCAAATGTCTTCTTTTCGGGGGGCTGCTTGTTGCCCTTCCTCCTAAAAGAAGCTTGTAGATTTTGAGCTGTCATATTCCAAGCTTGATCTTAGGTGTTGGGACGACAATCTATAAAGAAAAAAAAGGCAATGGTTCGTAAAAATAGTTAAAGACGAGAAAATATTTGAAAATATGAAATTATGGAAACTCACACATCTCGTCCAAGGGGGAAACCCCCAGACCAGATTTTTCAAGATTCTCAGGGGTCATCACATCTTTTAACTCCGAAAGATTCCCCTCTCTCCCTAGACTTCTTAGCATCCCAATCCTATCTTTACTAGTTCTGCTGAGGCTGGGGTCTATCTTTGTGGACATGGAGGAACTTCACCAATGATGAAGAACTCTCAACTCATCTTTAGCATGCTCGTCATCGGCTGAGAACTCCCAACCCCTAAATATAAATAAGTACATCATCTTCCAAAAGTCGTTGGAGGTTTGGTTGACATGGAGAATCTTCTTCTAAGGCCTCCTAGCCCCCAAGTGGTAGTAAGACGGCTGAGACTTAGTGCTAGACACAATGTAGCACACATTGAAAACAACAATTAATGGTTCATCTATATAAGTTGACTTCTAAAGGGAAATAAAGTTGAGGATGATCTTCCAAGAATTCGGAGCCAGCTAGGCAGGAGCAAGTCCCAGGCCTGCTAGAATGGATTGTATGGAGGGATGAATAGGGAGGAAAAATCCAACCATAAGCATTTGGTCACAAACGATAATCTCGCCCTCTCGACTATTATATTGTGACACCCAGCTTATTAAAATAAGAGGTGGCCAGCCAAATACTCCAATAACATACAAGAATCATAGATGGTCCATTCTTAGCATCACTATTACGCAAATAAAATATCAAATAACCACCAATTATTTTAGAAAACGGATGTCAAATAATTTGTAAGTTTAAATAAAACCATTTAGACAATCCAAAAAAAAAAGATAGTGTATAAAAAGAGGGCGTACAATAGTTTAATTATCATACAACAAAATAATAACCGAATAAGCTATCGGTTAACAGTGCAATACAAGGTTACTCCAAGTATTACCATTAAATAGAAAAGTATATAAGAAAGTATAAATCTTGGGCAACACGCCTAAATTTTCACACTGATCGTAACTAGAATATATAAAAGATGGATGCGTCTATAACAAAAATTCAACAACATCCGCAAAAATACTGTAACTCTCGGACATTGAGAAGGAAAGATCATATCGAGCGCCCTTGCGATGGAGCACCTGAGCATAAAAGGGAACCACACAAGAAAGAGAAATATAAACGAGTCAGGGCCCGGTTTGATATGATATACATGTGAATAAAATTCATAATAGTTATGAACAATAAACCTTTTAAATAGGTTGGATTCGTGCATCAATAATAATCATCCTCACCTCTCCTCTAAATACAGATCCTATCGTCCAACTAGATCACTATGAATTAACCTTCCTGTTTAAATAAGGGAATTATCTAAATTCCATAATTATTCTTATCTTACAATGAGAACTATACATTAATGCAAGAGAATATAATTTAGTTTCAACTTACTAAGATTTTCTTTTCAGTTTTGCACAATATGACTTCACATATCCATTTCTCATTTGGAAACATTTTCAAAGCAATGAATCTTACAAAATGCTTTACCATCATTACAAGTTCCACTTTACTCAGAATAGTTATAATCACATCATATAATGATTCTAAGACCATACTTCCGGGTACCCCTACTGGATTCCCCCTAAATAGCTATAATCTCCTAAGGCTTATCACCAAGACAACCTGGGCATCCTACATCGTATAGCGTCGGGAAGAAGCCATATACCTTCGACAGTGAGTCATATCCACACCCAGAATTACCTCACTTCGAACAATAATCGCACAATAAATAATAACCAGTCCTATAGCCGAGGACTGTATTAACCCTGTATTCACTAGCCAGGGGACTTCACCTCATGCGCATAACTTCCCCTATGATAGCATTTAGAGGTGTGTATATGAAAATTATCATTTAAAAATTATTCCCATTTAAACATTCACTTTTTACATTTTCCAAAAATAATTTATGCTTAGCAATGTTGGCCAATTTTAAAATATGCATCACGTTATATCCGGAGCCATAATCGTTTAATGTTATCCTTACAAACTTCAATGTTTAATAAATCCCCCAATTTAGTCTCTGAGAAATAATGATCTTACTATGAGCCACCGAGTATAATATCCCTCAAATAAGTCTCTAAATTTCAAGATTACATACCCCTATTTTTCCCTAGTCTCAAACAAGATTACTTAAGAAAGAACTACCCTAATGTCGATTACATAACCCTCGAGATAAGCTCAAGTACCCACTTTCTAATCTAGAGTGGTCACATACCTAATATAAGACTCTATTACACTTTATTACTTCCTAAGAGAAAGTTCCTAGGCTTTAGACCTACAAGAAAAGGGTTATAACTAAGTTAGGGAAAGTGTCCTAAATCAACAAGAATTCTGAATCGATTCGCCTTGGCCGAATAGATTCGATCTTAAAAGAGAATCGATTCTGATAGGACGAATCTATTCGGTCAAGAGTACCCAACATTATGTTTGTTACCGAATCGATTCGGACATCCCGAATCGATCTGACCAACATACACATGTAGCCTACCCCTTTAGAGAATCGATTCACTAGAGGCGAATCGATTCTCCTGGGCCGGGATACCCAATTTTGGCTATGGGTTTTAAGAACCCTAAATTCCCCAAACTCAAATGTCTTCCATTTTTGCCAACACCACTCATCACCAATCCCACCAAAACAATCCTACATAACCACTAACTAAAATAATCAACTCAAATTCCATCTATAACAAAATTTAAAGGTTTAAACACCAAGAATTCATTAAAACCCACTAATGATTAACTCTCCAACAAACACAACTATCTATACAAATTATTCACACAAAATCATACATAATTGCAAGTAAAAACTTGACTCAAGTTTGTAATCTCGGATTCTCTTGCAAAAGAGATGCTTCCAAGCTCCAAATCTCTAATTCTCTCTTTTCTCTCCATTTTCTCCCAAGCTCTCTCCTCTCTCTCTCTAACTTCCTTAGGTTCAGAAACCTAAAATGAGAAATAAATGAATTTTGAAGACTAATATACCCAATTACATTAAGTTTACTCATTTAAATGATACTACACAATTAATATGACACGTAACAACATAATAAAGTCATAATCGGTCAAAAGCCCTCAGAACTCAAAAATACAACTTGACACTTATTTTGACTACCTCCACTATTTTCAGACTAATCGTACCCTCTAAATTGGCATCCGGAAAATTGAACAATATTTTATGTTGCAATCGTCCAATTAAATCATTATCAATGATCCAATTGGAATATAAGTCATAATCATCGCTTAAAGCACAACGACGTAATAAAACACAATATGATGCTATTTACCTCCACATAACAGTAAATATGCAAAACTTGGTAAATATTATCTCTTAAATCACTTAAAATAATATTTACTTCAACTTTCTTTATTTTATAAAATTTACACACCCGGTAATTTAATTATAAAATAGTCACTCAAAAGTAAGGGGTGTTACATACTCCCCCCCTTACAAGGGAATTTTGTCCTCAAAATTTCGACGTACCTTATAAAAAACTAGGGGGTACTTCTCTCAAATATATCCCTATCATCCCATGTAAATTTCTCGGTGTTGTGGTGTCCCCTACAGGACTCGGACTAAGGGTACCACTTTCGATCTTAGTCTACACTCTCCATGACCTAAAATAGCATCCGGTTGTACCTCATATGAATCTATCGGGCTTACCCTTACAACAACAATCGAGAAAAAATGCCTATATAACGCGACACAAGTTGCCTTTCCTCTTGAATCACATTATTCCCTTACTCGGGGATACCCGCACCAAAACTTGATCCCCTACCTCCAACACTACACGACTTCTTTTTCGTCGACATGCCCCTCAAGGTATGCGGTTCAAATGAGCTCAATCATCAAAGAATTATTCCTGGACCATTTCAAATCCAAAGAGCTTATTGTCTCCTGTTTCTAACAAACGAGAAGGCAAACTATACGGCCAGCTATTCAAAGCCACTATATTGCCATACTTATAGTGAAACGGTTCAAAGTATTGTATGCAAATTCGACCCATAAAAGATACTACCCCCATCCATCCTTATAGTCAAATACGCAAATCCGAAGTACGCCTTCCAACATTTGGTTAACTCTCTTCGTTTGTTCATCTATTTGTGTGTGGTACGATGTACTCGACTTTAATTCCGCTTTCCATTACTTCCGGGAAACTTCGCCAAAAATTTGATATGAAAGTCTTATCTCGGTTCAAAACTTATATTGATAGGCACCTCCTAAAGTTTCACAACTCCGCAATAAAGAGCAGGGCATAACCTGCCGTAACTAGTCCGTCCATATTGGCAGGAAGTGTGGTGATTTGGTCAAATGATCGACAATTACCCAAATAAGATCATGACTGTTGCGATACCGACAATCCATGGATATACCCTTCCTTATCTACACTGGTACTCTAATGGTTACAACAATCCTGTTGATCATTGGTGATCTATATTCAGCAAGTGACAAGTGGCGCATTGGGAGACAAACTCAGAAATTTCTCTTCATTGACCTTCCACTACTATCATTACATTAGTAGGTGTAATGGTCAACACCGACATAAATGCTCTTGTTATAGCTTCCTCCTGGTTAAGCTCGTTCTACTTGGCTTTCCATGCCTTCGATACTCTCCCCCCACGGGTTTTCTACCTAGCGTATCCACCACCACATTTTCCTTTTTTTGGGTGAGAATCAACATCGAATTGATAGTACTTTACAAACTCTAACCCCCGACTTTGCCGAATACTTAGATCTTTCTGCGAGAACAAATATTATAATGCCTTGTGGTCCGTGAAAAGACTAAATTTCTTGCCCAGGAGGTGGTGTATCCATATATTTAAGGTGAACATTATCGCGGTGAGCTCTAAATCATGCGTGGGATAATATTTCTCACGGGGCTTAAGCTTGCAAGACGCATACACAATGACCCCATGTTACAGTATTAACACACCTCCTAATCATGGTAGAGACGCATTCGTAGAGACCAAACCATCCACTCCTGATCTTGGCAACGCGAGTACGGGAGTAGAAGTTAACTCATCCTCTAGCTCATCGAAATCTAGTTTACCTACGTAACACTCTTTCTAAAGATGGGTCTCATATTCTTTTCGACCTGGTGTCCCGAATTTCTCGAGATTCCATACTCCATATTCCTAGGGACCCAATACTTCTTAAAGTTAACTCACTAACCTTCTCGTGGTTAACTCATTACAGCCTCCCTAAAACAGCGTCACATTCCCCATGGGTCTTACATCCTAATAATCCTAAGGTCAATGTGTTTCCTATATATGACGAATAAGTACTATACTAAGTATATCCCTAGTACCCAAGACCTTTCTCAATCTCTGACATTTGCTCGGTTTCATGCGTCGGACATCTCGCAAAGTAAAATCCAGATAAGGAACCCTCCCGTTATACTACTACCTCGCATTTTTGGTCATCAAGATATAATGGCCTAAGGCACATAATCGGGACCACTAAAATCCTATCTCATAACCCTACCAACGCACTTCTACCTCTATCCTTCCGCTTCTACTAAAAAGAATGTCTAACAGATGGGGGCACTTACATTCTACAAGTGTCATAAACCCCCTATCGAAACTATAATTCCTTTACATTTTCCTTTAAATCAAGGCTCGACCATAAGCCTCGAGCCGACTCCATTTTCCATATCTCGCCCACATATATCTAGTGAGAGAAACATTCCCAGTGCTTTTTCATCGCACATCTACTTTTAGCCCTTAATCAATCACGTGACTCTCGGGTAATTTCACCAAATTTAATATCCTAATCATAAAGTAACATCTCTCCACTCCCAACGTTGTTAAGGTTCATGCGTGAAGTGTCTCGCAAAATAAATCCAAACAAGGAACCCCTCTAATACACTACTAGTTAACTTTGTCGGTTGTGGAGATAAGTAAGCATCAAACATGTAAAATAATAAAAATTCTTGCATATCTTAAACCATGTCTATAAATTCTCAACCCGTATCCAGGTGAGATATTATAGAATAACTAGTTCCACTCTAGAACTACAGATACAATAGCCTTGCAATTATTTGCCTGCTATCGCTCTGACCAATCAAAAGTATTTATACTTGTATGATACCTACAGAACAAGTAAGGCAAACCAGATATAATTTTAAAATATCAACGCTCGCTTTATAGTGAATGAAGGAAAATAGAACCTCGCTACCGTTGAAAACATATAGATACACCCTCTATAATATCATCGATACTGCCACAAGCTCAAATTTCACACCCGAATCTAGGGTTAATAAAATACTGAGACTCAGACTTACCACACCGAGTACTCCTCCCTCATCCAAGGTGGAACCCACGATAACATTCTCGCTAAATACTCTGGCTGCTCCAAATAGTGCCCAAATATAGTAATATTGTACCATCTGTACCAAAAACTACTGCAATTAATGCCCCATCTAGGCATCCTATTTTGTCCTTTAACTTCTACCGGTAAGATCAAAGCGTGTGGTTCTACATTCCATATCATAATCGTTCCCCATCTCTAGCCACCCTGACCACGTTAAGGATTTTCAGCATCTCAGGCTCTATAGCCTCAATCCTGACAATCACCCTCATAGTTCCTTTAACTCCTCCCCGAACAAAGGAAAATAGACTACCGGCCCGAACTACCTTATTTCCATGAATTCTCGAGTGGAAGTCCACCAATGAGGTTTCACAAACACGACTTCCCCATAAGTGTTAGCTACACTTACTAGTGGGCCAATTATTCCACTAAAGGGCTCTTTCTTCCGTGTACCTACCTTACTTTAGTGCAAGAGTTGAGTAACCCTATAACTCTTTATTCACTATCAGTCTCTAACCAATCCTCCGGTGAATACTTGAGAGTCTACATCCTCATCATTTCGATACCTCAGAGGAACTTGTTATTAAAACCATCTCCAAGGTTTCTTAACGAGCAAAACTTCCTGCTCCACCCAATATGGTGACTACCGTTTCCACCATTTCGACATTACTCCAACAGGTGAAAAATTTTCCTCAAATTTTCACATCTGGGAATTTCTATAGCCCGCTCTAGGCCAAAGATTCCAGGCCCTAAACTTCCACTGAATGAATCTACACTGCCTCCACATGACTTAACTTCAACGTAAGGTCCTCAGTTACAATGTAAGGTCCTTTTAAACTTTAATTTACAGTTCTGACTAAGCCTCATCTCCTGGTGCCCTCATAACGGCCTTCCATGGTCTCCCTTCATCATTCAGCATACGAATCTCAGATGAGCGCGCATAAGATTTACTGAATTCTCACATTATGGCAGGAGAACGAAATCTCGCAGGAGGAATCAACAATAATAATCCTAAGGCTCTATATCAAACCAAAAGAAAGGCTGGAAGCGTAGTACGTATGCACAGATTCCTAAGGACACTAGAACCTGATCCTCTGATACCATCTATGACACTCCGCTTATTAAAATAAGAGGTGGCCCACCAAATACTCTAATAATATACAGGGTTCATAGATGGTCCACTCTTATCATCACTGTTGTGTAAATAAAATATGAGATAACCACCAATTATTTTAGAAAGCGGATGCCAAATAATTTGTAAGTTTAAATAAAACCATTTAGACAATCCAATAAAAAAAGACGGTGGATAAAAAGAGGGCGTACAATAGTTTAATTATCATACAACAAAATAATAACCGAATAAGCTGTCGGTTAACAGTCCAATACACGGTTACACCAAGTATTACCATTAAATAGCACAGTATATAAGCAAGTGCAAATCTTGGGCAACACGCCCGAATTTCCAGACTGATCATAACTAGAATATATAAATGATGGATGCGTCTATAACAAAAATCCTACAACATCCGCAAAAATGCTGTAACTCCAAGACAATTAGAAGGAAATATCATATCGGGTGCCCTTGCGGTGGAGCACCTGAGCATAAAAGAGAACCACATAAGAAAGAGAAATATAAACGGGTTAGGGCCCCATTTGATATGATATACGTGTGAAAAAAATGCATAATAGTTATGAACACTAAACGTTTTAAACAGGTTGGATTCGCGCATCAATAATAATCATCCTCACCTCTCCTCTAAATACACATCCTATCGTCCAACTAGATCATTATGAATTAAACTTCCTGTTTAAATAAGGGAATTATCTAAATTCAAAATTATGCTTATCTTACAATGAGAACTATACATTAATGCAAGAGAATAAAATTTAGTTTCAACTTACTAAGATTTCCTTTTCAATTTTACACAATATGAAATCGCAGTTCCATTTCTCATTTGGAAACATTTTCAAAGCAATTTGTCTTACAAAATTCTTTATCATCATTACAAGTTCCACTTTACTACGAATAGTTATAATCACATCGTATAACGATTCTAAGACCATCCTACCGGGTACCCCCACTGGATGCGCCCCTAAATAGCTATCATCTTCTAAGTCCTATCACCAAGACAACCTAGGCATCCTACATCGCATAACATCGGGAAGCGGTTATATACCATCGATAATGAGTCATAATCACACCTAGAATAACCTCACTTCGAACAATAATCACACAATAAATAATAATCGGTCCTATGGCCGAGGACTATATTTACCCTGCATTCACTAGCCAGGGGACTTCACCTCATGCGCATAACTTCCCCTATGATAACATTTAGAGGGGTGTGTATATGAAAATTATCATTTACAAATTATTCCCATTTAAACATTCACCTTTTACATTTTCCAAAAATCATTCATGGTTAGCAATGTATGCCAATTTTAAAATATGCATCACGTTATATTCGGAGCCATAATTGTTTAATGTTATCCTTACAAACTTAAATGTTTAAAAAATTCCCCAATTTAGTCTTCGAGAAATAATTCCGTTACTATGAGCCACTAAGTATAATATCTTTCAAATAAGTCTCTAAATTCTGAAATTGCATACCCCTATTTTTCCCTAGTCTCAAACTAGCTTACTTAACAAAGAACTACCCTAATGTCTATTACATAATCCCCGAGATAAGCGCAAGTACCCCCCTTTCTAATCTAGAGTGGCCACATACCTAATATAAGACTCTAGTACACTTTATTACTTCTTAAGATAAAGTTCATATGCTCTAAACCTATAAGAAAAGGGTTACAACTAAGTTAGGTAAAGCGTCCTAAATCAATAAGAATTCCGAATCGATTAGCCCTGGCAAAATCGATTCGCCCTGGCTGAATCGATTTGGTCTTGAAAGAAAATCGATGCGGATAGGCCGAATCGATTCGGTCAAGAGGACCCAACATTATGTTTATTGCTGAATCGATTCGGCCAAACCGAATCGATTCGCCCAACACACACCTATATCCTACCCCTTTAGCGAATCGATTCGCTAGGGCCGAATCGATTCGCCTCCGTCAGGATGCCCAGTTTCGACTGTGGGTTTTAAGAACCCTAAATTATCCAAACTCATACCTCTTCCATTTTTTTCAACACCACTCATCACCAATCCCACCAAAACAATCCTATATAACTACTAACTAGAATAATCAACTCAATTCCCATATACAACAAAATTTAAACGTTTAAACACCAAGAATTCATTAAAACCCACAAATGATTAACTCTCTAACAAACACAACTATCTATACAAATTATTCACACAAAATCATACATAATTGCAAGTAACAACTTGCCTCAAGTTTGTAAAATCTCGGATTCTCTTCCAGACGCAATGATTCCAAGCTCCAAATCTCCAAATCTCCAATTCTCTCTTTTCTCTCCATTTTCTCCCATGCTCTCTCTTCTCTCTCTCTCTCTCTCTAACTGCCTTAGGTTTATAAACTTAATATGAGAAATAAATGAATTTTCAAGACTAATATACCCAATTACATTAAGCCTACTCATTTAAATCATACTACACAATTAATATGACTCCTAATAACATAATTAAGTCATAACCGGTCAAAAGCCCCCGAAACTCAAAAATACAACTTGACACTTATTTTGACTACCTCAACCATTTCCGGACTAATCGTACCCTCTAAATTGGCATCCAAAAAATTGAATAATATTTTATGTTCCAATCGTCCCAT
The DNA here is from genome assembly GCA_949130495.1 of Sambucus nigra. Lineage (NCBI taxonomy): Eukaryota > Viridiplantae > Streptophyta > Magnoliopsida > Dipsacales > Adoxaceae > Sambucus > Sambucus nigra. The sequence continues at coordinate 54,090,318 of OX422213.1, forward strand.
TAAATCATTAGCAATGATCCAATTGGAATATAAGTCATAATCGCCGCTTAAAGCACAATGACGCAATAAAACACAATATGATGCTATTTACATTCACATAACAGTAAATATGTAAAACTTGGTAAATATTATCTCTTAAATCACTTAAAATAATATTTACTTCAACTTTCTTTATTTTAGAAAATTTACATAGCCGGTAATTTAATTATAAAATAATCACTCAAAAGTAAGGGGTGTTACATATATGTTTGCTCATCCTCGTCTGGGACTCTCACCACTATGTTGGATTTTATCCCGTAGGCATGCCTCGAGACCCAAAGATCAGCCTTTGTGATAGTGGAAGGAAAAGTCTTGGCCTAAGAGAAATCAAGTGGTTCCCCGGTCAAAGAATCATCGTCCTCGGTAGGAACCTCAATAGTTGGGGGCCCATTTGGGAACCTCTCATGAAATCTCCCTTGGTCATGGACAATAAGAGAACAGTCATAGGAGGAGAGGCTACAGCCAGACTGGGTTCATCAAAGGACTGAGAAGAGGAAGATTGAGAACTATGTGAGCTCTCGACTGCATCATACTCAACAATAGGAGTAAAGGGAAATCTAAGTTCCTCATCAAAAGAATCATCTAGCGAGGTATGCCAAGAGGATGATGGACTGTATCCCTTAGAGGACGAGGATGCGCTGGCAGACATCTCATCCTCAGGGACTTCAATACAGGTGAAGGGATAACAGTTAAAGGTATTGGAAAAATTAGACGTGTACAGTCGACCCTGACTTTTTTCTTTACCTCGACCTTTGGTTTCAATCCTAGATATCTCCCCAAGGAATATCTCTCTAAGGGTTGGGCATTAGTCAACTAATTTATATAATATTTTTAACATTCAAATAATTACATGTGTGATTATAGTTGAGTAAATGATTAAATAAAGGAATATGGATCGTTTTACTCTAAGAAGAGTTTAAGAACACAAGGTTAAAGAACACCGGAGAAGAAGACAGAGGTAACTCTGGCGACCCTCGCAAAAAGAAAGGTAGTGATTGGGAAAACCCTAAACCACAAACCTCAACTTTAAACCATTTATAAAATTTCCCAAAACAACCTTAAAGGCACCAATGGAGGCTGCCGAAACACCTAAAGTTCATCGAAAAAGCTATCAGAAATAGAAAACCACCAAAAAAAGAGAAATATTATTTAAAAAGAAAGAGAAAGGTTACCTAAGTGAAGGAGGAAGCTGGAGAGAGAGAAAGACAGAGGAAGCACTCATGGAACAAACCAAAATGAGGAGAGAGAATAAGAAAGAGAAGGCACGATTATAGATCTTGAGCGGGAATAATTTTATGAAGAAGAAAGAGAAATGTTTAATTTTTGGGTATTTACGCCATGTAATCATTGCGCACGACAAATGAGGAGCCAAATCATTACTTTTCATAACTTACTAGGCCTGTCATCGCCCTATCTTAGAAAACACACCAACCCATAGACCTAATGAGAAGTGGAAAGTTCAGAGCACCCCATAAAATGACATTGAAATAACTGTTATACACTTGGCAAAATAACTTAACGAATTGAGTCGCTTCAGTAGACCAAAGAAACACATGGGGGCAACTGACTACACCCCTCAGCCTACCAATGACAATGAAGACTAAGGGTTAGGGGTGATTGATATACCCAAGTATAACCCTATAAAAATCTGAGACCCCTCGACCAATGCCGACCTTGCCAAACTATCAGATTGGACATATAGCGACTAGGTCGGATTCCCATCACAAGGGGCCTTGTCCTCGATCGTAACCCGGTCATGCAGCAGCGTTAGTTACCTCAACTTCCTTCATGTCTCTTGTTCCCTCGGCCTCGTCCATGACATGGAGGCCGAGGATTCTATGCAGACTTATCTTAGTACACCGATGACCATTCCCTTAGAGGATTCATCTGACAACTCGACCTCGACTTGGACAAGTACGATCGATTATTCACCTATCAGAGCATGTGGGATGGAGAACATGGGGCAGTGTTAGCATGGTTTATGGATTACTCACCCACATGGATAAATCGTTATAAAAAGATCTCCCCTCATGTGAGGGATTATTTCATCATCATTACGTACTTATGCAAGGGACAGGTGTCCACACCCTGTTGGAAGTAGAGGTGTGCACGAACCCGAAATGATCGAATGGACCAAAAAAATAGAACCAAACCGAACACAATTTGTGAGCTTTTGTGAATTCGGTCTTAGTTCGGTCTTAAAAAATATAGGACCGTATAATTCGGGATGATTTCGATCTTGGATTGTAAAAAATGATTTTGGACCAGACCGATATATATATATTAATTTCATAATTCACACATGCACGCTAGTTACCACTCACACTATCACACACGCACACTAACCACTCACACACGCACACTGTACTTGAAATCCCACCAAATACCAACATAACTGTGACACCCCGCTTATTAAAATAAGAGGTGGTCAGCCCGCTATTCCAATAAAATAGGAATCTTAAATGGTCCATTCTTAGAATCACCGTCGTAAAATGATAATACAAGATAACCACCCAACATTTTAAAAAAGGATGTCAAATATTTTTCAATATAATAAAAACCATTTTTAATCATCCACTTATTATAACAAAAGGTTAATTTATACAACTAAAAGTTTGTTGGCATTACTACAAAACAAAATCGAATAAGATGTCGGTTAACAAACTAATACAAAAAGGTCACACCAAGTATAACAGTAACTATAAGTAATAAACTTGGGCAACATGCCCGAATATAATTGATGAATCATAACTAGAATAACCAAAAAAAATTGATGTGTCTAGTGCAAAAATCCTTCAACATCCCCAAAATGCTGTAGCTCCTTTAACACTGGAAGGGAATGTCAGAACGGGCACCCTTGTGGTGGAACACTTGAACATGAACAAGAACCACACAAGGAGAACAAATTATAAATGGCACAGGTCCCGATTTGATATGATTTACAAGTGAATAAGATGCATAAAGGCTATGAATGCAAGATTTCATAAATAGGTTAGGCTCGCTCTTCACTTAAGACATTATATTCACCCCCCCTCTAAAGTGCACCCTAACGCGTACAATTTGTATTAAGCGAAGTTACCCGACTACTAATAAGGACATCCTAACTATCTACAATATACTTGGTTTACCGATTCTCATTTATTTATTCTCGCAAGTCATTCAAGCATGGAGGATCACATATAATTAGAGTTGTTTCAAAATTCCATTTAACCCTTTTCATTAAACACAATTTCGGTGAGGAGAGTTATATTCATACAATAATTGTTTTAAGACCATCCTTTCAAGAATTACCCCACTGGATGCGTTCCTTAATTTCTATCATCTTCCAGGGACTATTTTTAAGACCACCAGGGTACCCATAGTCGATATCTCGCTGTTTGGGAAATCCTAAATCACAACGCATGGGAAGCCACCATATACTTTCAATAGTGTGACGTAACCATACCCAAAATTACTTCACTTCGAATAAAATAATCATACAATGTGACAACTGGTGCTATGGCCTGAGGACTATACTCTCCCTACATTCATTAACCAGGGGGATTCACGTCATTCACGTATCTTCCCTTATGATATCCTTTACAGAGGTATGCACATATATACCATAACCCCAAGATATATCTTAATTACAAATACAAGTCTCATATCCGAAAGCATATATATATATATATATATATATATATATATAGTGAATTAAAGGTGTAAGGTACAAACACTTCTATACTATCCCACGGAAGTCGAAACGACACCATCCCACCCATAAGAAATTGATAGGGAACTTTGTGACTTTATCTTTGTCAGATAATAGTCTTCTTTGGACCGTATCAATCAACACATTCTGGGGAGGATCCCGTCTTAGAATCTCATCGTCGTAATAATTGTTCACATAGTAGTCCACTCGGATAAACTCTTGACCCAAATAAGAGTATTTTTAATAAAATTAAACCAAACCTATGGGAAACAATGTACATGAGATTTGTTTAAAATTGGAGCATTTTTTATAACAATAGATTAAAGTCTAATTAGTAAAAAAGTTTATTCGTTAATCTATAAACATTTAAGGCATAAGTTAGTTCCCAAGAAGGTAACAATTTTCAGCGGGAGGTTAGTCCTATTTACATAGTCAAACATAGAGATGACCTAAAATTCATTTTAACAAGACTCAAACTTGAGATTCTCTTTTAGCATACCGGATCTGTCAAACTTGAGATTTTCTTTGTCATGTTATGAGGTCCGCTTTGCCACACTTGAGTTACAGAGTACCGGATCTGTTAAACTTGGAAAAGTAAAAAAAAAATATTTCAGCGTCACTGTTATGAGAAACTAACATGATTTCATTGCATATGTAATGATATTTTACAAACTGTATATTTTCAAGATAATAAATTTTGATCACTATGTCGCTCAAAAATAGATAACCTACTCATGAAATCATTGTATCATTCTGGTTATCAGGTATCTGTGAATTCAATCCTACATTAGAAACTATATTCGAATAGAAATTTTGATTACTCGTACGCTGTTTCCTTCATGTGAGCTCGATCATCCCTATTTGCCTAGTATCAATAATTAGAGACCTAATTTGACTTGTCCCATGCGCTTCGTGAACTAATATCGAGAGCGAGTGGTGTGTGAGGGTGCCTAAGGATGTGTGAGGGTACCAAGATGGTTTCGTGGGTGGAAGAGGGCTCTTATGCGTGAAGCAGATGTGTCCTAAAGGAGATGTTTGGGCAGTAAAAGTGTCTTCAATACGCACCACAAAACGAGAGGGGAAAGATATACCCTGAGATTATCGATGAAGTACTACCTAGAAGAATGAGAGAATATTGCAAAGTAAATGAACTCGTAATGAATAGAGCAATCTGGAAGAAAATAATACTATAAACCATCAAAACAAATCAAGATTACAAAAACTCGTAATGAATTAAATAAACTTTCTGGGTGCAGACTAGTTTTGTCAACCATAAGAAATACTATTGCGTAGCCCATGGCGCTGGAAACTATGTTCGCCGCCATTGTGTGTGATATGTGTTGATATGATTCCAGAGTGATTCGAAATTCGTAGTCCTTATGTGCGTGATGTACCGGGACTGATAACAGAGAATGTGTGCACCGCAGGTATTGCCTTTTTGGGGTTTTGAATCAGTATATATATATGTGCACTTGAGATTATTCTACTGTGTTGCTTAGTAGATGAGAAAGATTACAATATTTAATATTAATCAACAATGTGAGAACTTGAATGATTAATGAATTATTTGAATCTGATGAAGCTAGCGTTATACTATAAGAATGTATTATTTGGGTGTTATGAATGGGTACAGTGACTTAGTCATTTCACTAAAGGAATTGGGCTAAGTTAGATATGTGGGATAGCGTGACTAGGAGGGGTTATGAGTCTACGTTAGGTGTGCACATTAGTTAAGAGGTGAGAATCTCACATGAGGGCTTGAGGAACTAACATGGATATAATATTTAATGTTTAATGCATTTTAAACACTTGTTATTTTTAAATGATTTAAAACTCGGTCTCTGACCCATTTATTGTAAAAGGTCTTTTCTTGTCAAATTATTTTAGGTGCCCAGCCACAGGGACACCAAGGATAGGAGTTCCATTCATTTGACGAGCTATAGCTACCGTGGAAGTTATAGGAGTTGGTCATAGATGCCTCTATGATTATCATTCCTACAACTTGAGTTTCTCTAATTCATTTAGGGCATGCTGTCCCTTTTTACTTTTTCAGACAGTCAGAGATTTATAGATCTATTTACTCACTTATTTCAGCTGTTGATTTATTTTGCTAGATTATTGTATTTGGGATTTAGGTAGGAAGTGTTTACAACAATCTCATTTATTACCTTATAAATTTTATTTTATATGAGATTATCTTAAATGGTGTATGGTTAGTAATTGGTTAATTTGGTTTTCTGTTAATTAAAAGATAAAATTTTGGCATCAACCTTTTTAAATATTAGGTGGTTAGTGTTAATAATAAAGTTTCCGATAGTGATGCATATTCTGGATTAATTTAATAAAGGACTGATCAACCAGTATTTAATTACGTAGGGTATCACAATTGGTATCATAGCATCAGGTTCTAGAGTCTTTTAGGATCTGTCCGTCTTATTATGCTTTCAGCTTAGCGTTCTTTGATGTTTAGCCTTATTATTAGGATTGTTGCACTATTTATTGTGTGTTTACGTCTTCAGCTATTTGAGATTTGATAACTATGGACTTATAAATTATTTCTCATTTCAGATGCCTCCTAGAAATGCCTAACCCGAGCTTCAGCAAACACCATCTCAGGGTACAGTGAATGTTGTCGAGGTTTCTGCCATCGTTACTCAGGCAGTTAACACAGCACTAGCTGTGGTCCAGCAGGCCCTGCCACATGCACATGCAGTGACAACAACACCATCTCATGCATTCCCTTCCACATGGGAGTGAGTCAGGGATGCCTTCCAGAAGGTGCATCTTCCGGAGTTCACAGGGGGTTTTGATGTTGCTACATCTAGCTAATGGAAGAAAGACATCCAAAGGCATCTGAGGATGAACGAGTGCATAGAGGTACAAAAGAAGATACTAGCTACTTTTAAGCTAGTAGGGCAGCGTTACAGTGGTGGGAGTCCACTACAATCGCAGAGGAGCATGACGTTATGACTATACAGGATTTCAGGGTGCAGTTTGGCCATAAAAAATTCCATTTCACCGTTCAGACTCAGATGAGGTGAAAAGTACTGGACCACACCCAAGAGGGGAAGAATGTAGCCGATTATGATGAGGATTTTACTAGATTGGTAAACTTGGTACCAACTGAGGGGCCTATTGAAGAGACGAAAATTCAGATGTTCATACATGGTCTGATGTGGAGGATTCGAGACCATCTTCTAGGAAACCACTATTTGCAATCTTATACCGATGTACTTAATGTTTCTTTACTACACTACCAGGATCACCTCTTCAATGTTAAGGGGAGCAAGTGGGCAGGTGACTCCATCTAGCAGGGTAGGACAGGTGGAGGTAGTGCCAGTAGGGCATAAGTAGCTCAAAGTCAGGAGTGAGCGGGGTGTAATACCCCATAATTTTATGGCTTTTAATTATGAGATTATGGCTTTTAATTATGAGATTACTTAAATGAAATTGCTTTTAATTGTGGGATTAAATAAATTAATTTGGGATAATTAAATGAAAGTTAATTCGAATTTAAATAACTAGTGAGACGAGAGTTAGTATTTAAATATGATAATAATGTTGAATATTACTGAGTGATTATGGTAATATATGACTATTGAATTTATTAAAATTGTCGTGCATTGAAATTTGACGGTTTCGATAATTAAGTTGGGATGCCCGTGTCAGTCATGTCAGGACCCGATTTAATGGATTTAGACGTAAATTATTTTTATGTCATCTGTATGACTGTTTTGAGTACGCTAACGTGTCTGGAAGGGTCGAGATAGTCAGAAAACACTAGCTAGGGGTTTAGTTTAGGTCTTGGGGAATTTTAGGCCTAACCGGCAGCCTGGGAGGGTATTTTAGTCATTTTCACTTTTTGAGGAATAGTAACCTATGAATTTTAGACTGATTTTATCAGCTAACACTTGAGTCCCTTAGGGTTTGACAACCAAAAATCATAAACGTCCATTAGAGAGGAATGGAAGGAAGTTCCCAAAAGTGAACCAACCCTTGGAGACTTTTACACCACCGTCACCACCACCGGATAGATCGGAAAACAAGAATCACTCCCATACCGTCTGCTTCAAAGTATCAGAATCTCTAATTCAAGAAAGTGATTTATCTTGAAATAATTTACGACATATACTTTACATGATAGTTTAGGTTTGATGTCAATTTACGAATAATGGCAAAAACATGAATTTGGAGACTGAATAATTAATTTCGGGTAGGTTTGCATGTAGTGGTGCTTCTGGAAATATTTGATGAACGAAATTATGAATTAAGGTTTAAGAATCACAAAATTCAATTGAGAATTATAATGATTTTGGAAGAAATGGTGAAGAATTAGAGTTGTAGTGAAATTCATGCATTTTGATCCAAGAAAACGATGTTATATTATAGTTTAATGATTCTTGAAAGTTAGAACTTGTGTATATATGTTGGTTTAATGATTGGTAAACTTACTTGGGATATTGGGACGTTGTAATGAAGAATTTGAGGTGTAAAAAGGAAGAAACCCGTAACTGATTGAGAGAAATCTCGTCAAAAACCTACTTGATCGATCGATCGATCCAAGAATGTCGATGGATCGATCATTTTCTTCGATCGATCGACCCCACCTAATTTTTGGCAATTGTTTTCCTTTAAGGTTAAATGAAAATACCAAAGCCGATATTGATTTTTAGGGTGACTAATAATATATTGTGGGACTGAGTTAAGGTCAGTAGGGTCTTAGTTATTGCTGGAGAATGATATAACTTATGGGATTGAGCATTATAATTACGAATGGTTACTAAGTGAGGACGGATTGAGATCTTTCGATTTTGGGACTGAAAGTGGAATGAAAGATAATTTAAGGGATTTTATATCTGCTGAGATAACCTTAGGAACAAACGGGAGACCAAGTATTCACTTGGGATAGTATAGGTACCCAAATCCGTATGACGAGACTGGTCGCGTTACATAAATATTACGTAGACTATCTGAAACGTAAATATTGTGGTAAGACTTAATATATAGGGTAGGAGTATACCTATATTGAAATTATATATATACTCGTTGTTTGATTTTCTAGTATATGGATTATTTTGTGTATAACATAACTACCATATTTTCTATCACGGGGGATCATTCGTAACAGGATAGTCTGGTCTCGATGTGACCTTCGGGGGGACTTTAGATTAATACCTCGGAATATAGGACTTGGAAGGGCTTATCGCTGAATGGATAAGTCTGCTGACCTTGGGAGCGTAGGTATGTGCATGACCCATGGGTATGTGAACTATGTTCGCCTCCACTATGTTTGATTTTAATTTAAACGGTTCTTGAGCGATTCAAAACTTGTGATCCTCATGTACGTGATGTACCGGGATTCGATAGTAGAGTATGAGGGAATCATAGGTTCTGTCCTTGTGGGGTGCCTAATTTGTATACGAGATATTATACTGGTGTATATACCTATACTTGTGATAGTTTTGTTGTGTTGCTTAGTAGATGTGAATAACTAAGATATTTGAATGGGCTAAGAATGTGAGAATTTAATTAACACTTGAGATGAGTAATTTAACGAATTTGAATATGGGTTATGAATATAATTTTTTTGGGTTTTAAGAGTAAATACCCTATGTTATAATGCAAAAGCAGGAGTAGTACAGACTAGTTAGTTAGCGGCATAACTAGGATGGGTTAAGGGTATACGTTAGGCGTGCACATTAGTTGAGAGGTGAGAAACTCATGTGAGAGTACGCAGATAACATGTCTAATATATGTGTTGTTTAATATTGTAATTTAAACACTTGCTAAACTTTTAAACTATTTTCACCTCGGACTCTAACCCGTTTTCTTCAAAATCTATTTTTATTTTGTATAAACATTTTAGGTGCCTAGCCACAGGGACGCCAAGCATAGAAGTTCCATTCTGATGACGTGCTGCAACTGCTGTGGAAGCTACATGATCTTGGTATTAGACGCCTTCATATTTACCCTTGGTTCCTTCAGAATCATGTGTATTAGTTAGGGCATGTCGCCCATTCTTACTTAGAGGTTGTAGACCGACTTTCATTATTTCGGTTATTGGTTTATTTATTCAGACTCTTATATTGGGACTTTATTTACTCTGGCATTATTATTATTGGAGTGTTTACTCCAGACTCAGTTGATTCTTTTATTATTTATTCATGTGTGATGGTTTATGAAATTCTTGGATGATGACTTAATAGCCTGTTTATTGTTAAATTAATTAATAAAACTTGGCATCTCTCTTTTTAAATATTAGGTGGCTAGTAATAAATTAAATATTTTCGACAGTGATGCTACGACTGAACCAACTTGTTATTTTTTATTAATTTCATAAAGGAGTAGCTACCCAGTATTTAATTAGTCGGGGTGTCGCAGGTGGTATCACATCATTAGGTTCTTGTGTCCTTTAGGATCTGTGTGGCTTATTATGCTTCTAGCATAGATTTCTTTGATATAGAGCCCTATGTTTAGGATTGTTGATTTCTTTGGTAAGATTTCGTTTTCCTGCTGTAATGAATAAATAGTGAATCTTATTTGCATTCGGGTGTGTTCGTGTGCCGAATAATGCAGTATGTCATTCGAGTTGGGCGGACTGTAGGAGGTAAAACTCAGTTGAGGTTATAATGTATATTCAAGAATGATGACCGTAGTTGAGGTCAACCCTATTATGGCACGGAAGGAGAGAATGGTTAAGACAGTTAAGGAAAAACATATGACTTCCAGGAACCACTATAGTAAAAAGTGGGGTCAAATTACACTCACCCAACAAGGTTGGAATGGGAGAGAATCAGGCGAAATATTGAAGAGAACTAGCAATGAAAATACTAGAAATGCGGAAATGGCGTGTGTTTGCCAACGAAGGTAAAATATCCAAAGGTTTGGGCATATATGTCTAATCGGGAGTGAAAATTTGGGGTAAAAAAAAATAGAAAAAAACAATTCTTGGCTCGTAAGAGCATAGTTACAATGGTGAGAGGCAACCACCACACTTAGAAGTGGAATGTTTTGTCAAGAGAAGGCGCATACGTATGGTCTGACCATAAGTTCCTTCATCAGGATAGGATGCGAACGTTGTTCTGAAATCACACAAGAGGATCGAACAGAGGTCACTTTGAGAAGAGAAATTTAATTAATTAGCGAACCTTACACCGGATGAAGTAGGTGCAATGGAGAAGAGGAGATTTAAAGGGGAAAATTAACTTACAAGGAGAATTGTTAGCACTTCTGGGGAATTTTTCTTAGACGGTTAATGCAGATGGTAGCAATGTCACATTTTATTAATATGGAGGTAAATGATTCGTGGTGTGGGGAGCTACAAGAATAGAAGAATTTAGATATAGAAAGACTGGGGGAAACGGTGTTGAAGAAGCACCATAAGGGGGAGACCTATCAGCGGACCCATTTAAATGATTCGAATAACTGAATTGTTATCGGGCGATGGTGATTTCAGTAAGAGTTGTCGATGCCAGTAGCATGTTCTATAGGGCCATCAAAGCTAAGGGAATAATAGAGGTAGTCGTTTGAGTCGAGACAACCAACGTTCGAGAGAAGGACAACCCTAACATGGTTAATGTGACCGGATATAAGTGGAGTATGTGTAGAGGTATTTTGTGGGGAGTGAAACTCGTGCGTTAAAATTTTTATCGAAGTAAGCATAGGGATAAGGGTATGGTGCCTAGTAAGGGCATTAGTTATTGATATTTTTGGTTTGGTATGGACAGGTGTGTTAAGTCCCAAAACCATTTGAGCAGCTAGAGCGATTGGTAAGATAGATGTATGAGTTATAACCTCAGATGATGATGCATGTTTTCTGTGGAATGAACGAGTTGATATATTTGTTATTATTGCTATTTTCGCTTGAGAGTCGAGTTTAGTGTGTATATCGGCAATTTTATTATTTATGTGAATATTTTCCCTAGTATAGTGGGGTTAACTTTATTGTTATCCCCGGAGGATGAATAGGTGTATCGATAGTGGTATATACCTTATTAAAATTTCTCATTTTAGTGTTGTGTTATACGTTTATGAAACTATCCTAATTATGGTTTTTTATATTGTGCTTAAACCGATAGTGTGCAGATATTGCAAGTTTATTGGGGTTACTACCTTCGGGTAGAATGTTTTGTTCTGGCGAGGCCCCATCTTCTAGAGGGCTGAGCCTATGTTTATATGTATGTATATATTATTAAGACTTTGAAAAGTATAATGGTATCGGATATTTGTTCCTGGTATGTGTAAGGACTTTATTGATATAAACCGGAGTGTATTTGGTTTACTGTTTAGCGAAAAGATCTAGATGGTTATTATAATTAACGCTCAAGATGTGGTAATAAGAAGAGTGCATTGTTATATCACCCTTTAGAGAGGTGGAAGCTAATACTCATAGTTGTATGTCTTCGGACGGGATTTTAAGAACCCCGATTATATTTGTATGATGTTTATGGAATGTGATTACCATCAATGTTATGAGACAATGTCTTTCGGAAGAAATTCCTTGTTTAAGTGTAATTGTGAAAGGAGATGTAACTTTGATGTCAAGAGATAGGAATATAGGGGTATATGTTATTGACTGAGGGTCTAACAAATTCAAATGACTGACAATGCTAGGAAGTAGTGTATCGGGGGGTTCCTTATTTGGATTTTACTTTGCAAGACATCCCACGTATGAAACTTAGCGTAAGGTTTGTAGTAAGGAGATGTCTGGCCATTCGCCCATGATTTTAGTACCTCGATCGTTATGGAATTATGTAGTTGTAACTGGAAGTTAAAGGGGTAAATTAAGATATAAGGCCAGTAGAGCCAGTTGTTAGTGAGGAAGTGCTGATAATTTTGTTTTATTTTGGCGGGTTGAAGGATGAAATTGATGTTTAGGAGGATTTAGAATTTCAAATTTAGGGGTGATTGAGAATGCCTAAGTGCTGTAGACACGTTGCGAATGCAGGGACAATAAAGAGTTTGGAGTACTTATGAAGTGTATGTGATGTTTAAACCCGTATGCATGTTATTAAGGGGTGTAGACACCCTAGTTTGCTGATGTGATAATCGCAAAAAAAAAGAGACAGAGTTGGATGAGATTTTTACTTGTGAAAGTAATATTACAAAATAGTAGTGATAGAATGGATTATGCGTCGTAGGAGTAGGTGATAATTAGTATACTCATGGGTAATCAGAGTAGCACGTCCGAACTTGGTGGGAAGGCAGTGGGAAGCCATTTAAAAAGGGGATGTCCCTTGAGAAGACAAATATTTAACTATTATGGATAATTTGGAGCAGAGTTCCACCCAATCGAATGTTAAGGGTGGCTTATGCGTAAATAGAGTGAGGATGTCAATAAGGTATAAAGAGTCCAGATATGCACAACGTGGTGAAAAGTGCACGGGTCGAAATTTTTGGTATATGCCAAGGGAAGAAAAGAGTAATTATGTACCACTTAATGGGAGGAGTTATAAGTGGAAGTCGGTCTTGAGCGGGACATAATTAGTATCCCCACGTACACCACTTATAGATAGAAATTAGTTGGAGTATGGGTCTCAACCAGAAATTTTGTGTCAAGCCGACAATTCCAGTAGAGGAAGAGTCAAGTTGGTAAATTTCTTTGATGGGTTGCAATCATAAAGATAAGTAGCGAGTTCCTTCGAATGTGTGGAACGGGTTGTCAAGAAGAAAAGGAAATTGTTATGTCCATGGGTGATTTACACTATTAGATAGTGATCGTGTCGGTATGTGGTCCTACCCAGTATTATTATGAACTAGGATGAGATACCCGAAACCCACCTTAAATATGAGGTATAAGGAAGTAGTGAGAGTAGTTTCATTTTGAGAAAGTTGTATCACCTATAGCACGAGGAATAGGCGCAAGGTGATTGAAGACATGTGGAACTATATGGAAGCAAATTTTGGACTCATTGAGATCATTTAATCTCAACAATGGGTATAGATCGTAAGTGACGCATATATGGTAAAAACGAGAGGATGTTGCCTAATGGTAGAGTCGTGTGAAAGAACCCGTACCAATTTATGGTGGACAAGGTGCTTACCTATGTTTAATGTATATGAACCTTACTATCCTCCCTTTGATTCTTAAAAGTGAGCGGATTATCTGAGTTTTGGGATCATCCAGAAGTTAGAGTCCGATGACTATAATGGGATAATCACCAACCGCCGAAAGTGGATTTACCTTGTGAAAAAGTCATAATGCCGGGAACAAAGATTCAAAGAACGAGCAAGAGTAGTCAGATGTTTTATGGTATCTCCCAGGATGGGAGTTTTGTGTTTAAATAAATGCGAAAGTGATACCAAGTGAGGTACGAACTCACAATAATATTGAGATAATGCGGCCAATGATGTATAGGCTATTCTTATTCGAATGTTGTTTAGTAAGAGCACAACGTGAGGTGCATTTATTGAGGTGTAACCTTATAACTGATAAAGTGTCAAGAGTGTTCAACAAGCTTGTTGTGAAGCAAGGGCTCTAGTGATTGAGCCTTTCTTTGTATATAGTTTTAAGTACTGGAGAATACCTAATTTTTTAAGGTATGCCTACTTTTCTCAATTTCGGGGCGAAATTCTGTTATTAGGGGGGAAGTATGTAATACCCCGCAATTTCATGGCTTTTAATTATGAGATTACGGCTTTTAATTATGAGATTAATTAAATGAAATTGCTTTTAATTGTGGGATTAATTAAAATAATTTGGGACAATTAATTGAAAATTAATTCGAATTTAAATAACTAGCGAGATGAGAGTTAGTATTTAAATATCATAATAATGTTGAATATTACTGAGTGCTTATGGCAATATATGACTATTGAATTTACTAAAATTGTCCTGAGTTGAAATACGACAGATCGGTAATTAAGTTGGGACGCGCGTGTCAGTCATGTCAGGACCCGATTTATTGGATTTAAAAGTAAATTATTTTAGGCCTACCCAGCAGCCCGAGAGGGTATTTTAGTCATATTGATTTTTTGAGGCATAGTAACCTACAAATTTTAGGCTGATTTATCAGCCAACACTTGAGTCCCTTAGCGTTTCACAACCAAAAATCAAAATCGACCATTACAGAGGAATGGAAGGAAGTTCCCAAAAGTGAACCAACCTTGGGAGGTTTTTATACCACCGTCACCACCACCGGATAGATCGAAAAATAAGAATCACTCCCATACCGTCTGCTTCAAAGGATCAAAATCTTGAATTCAAGTAAGTGATTTATGTTGCAATAATCTATGGCATATACTTTACATGATAGTTTAGGTTTGATGTCAATTTATGAATAATGGCAAAAACATGAATTTGGAGACTGAATAATTAATTTTGGGTAGGTTTGCATGTTGTGGTGCTTCTGAAAATGTTTGATGAACGAAATTATAAATTAAGGTTTAAGAATAACAAAATTTAATTAAGGATTATAATTATTTTGGAAGAAATAGTGAAGAATTAGGGTTGTAGTGAAATTCATGACTTTTGATCCAAGAAAACGATGTTATATTATAGTTTAATGATTCTTGAACGTTACAACTTGTGTATATATGTTGGTTTAATGATTAGTAAACTTACTTGGGAGATTGGGACGTTGTAATGAAGAATTTGAGGTGCAAAAAGGAAGAAACTCGTAACTGATTGAGAGAAATCTGGGAAAAAACCTACTTGATTGATCTATTGATCCAAGAATGTTGATCGATCATTTTCTTCGATCGATCGACCCCACCTGATTTTTGGCAATTATTTTCCTTTAAGGTTTAATGAAAATCCCAAAGCCGATATTGATTTTTAGGGTGATTAATATAATATTGTGGGACTCAGTTAAGGTCAGTAGGTTCTTAGTTGTTGCCGGAAAATGTTATAACTTTTGGGATTGAGCGTTATAATTACGAGCGGTTACCGAGTGAGGACGGATTGAGATCTTTCGATTTTGGGACTGAAAGTGGAATGAAAGATAATTTAAGGGATTTTAAATTTGCTGAGATTACCTTAGGAACAAATGGGAGCCTAGTATTCACTTGGGATAGGTAAAGGTGCCCGAATCCGTATGACGAGACTTGTCGCGTTAAATAAATATTACGTAGAATATTCGAAACGTAAATATTGTGGGTGAGACTTAATATATAGGGGAGGCGTATACCTATATTGAAATTGTATATATAGTGGTTATGTTATTTTCTAGTATATGGATTATTGTGTGTATAACATACCTACCATACTTGCTATACAGAGAGGTCGTTTGTAAGAGGTAGTCTGGTCTCGATGTGACCTTCGGGGGGAGGGGGGGGGGACTTTAGATTGATACCTCAGAACATAGGACTTGGAAGGGCTTATCGTTGAATGGATAAGTCTGCTGACCTTGGGAGCGTAGGTATGTGAGTGACCTATGGGTATGTGAACTATGTTCGCCTCCACTCTGTGTGATTTTTATGAAAATGATTACTGAGCGATTTTGAACTTGTGATCCTCACGTACGTGATGTACCGGGATTCGATAGTAGAGTATGAAGGCATGGTAGTTTCCATCCTTATGGGGTGCCTGATTTGTATATGAGATATTATACTGGTGTATATACCTACACTTGTGATAGTTCTGTTGTGTTGCTTAGTAGATGTGAATAACTAAGATAATGAATAGGCTAAGAATGTGAGAATTTAATTAACACTTGAGATGAGTAATTTAATGAATGTGAATATGGGTTATGAATATTGTTTGTTTGGGTGTTAAGAGTAAATACCCTATGTTAGAATGCGAAAGCAAGAGTGGTACTGACTAGTTAATTAGCAGCATAACTAGGATGGGTTAAGGGTATACGTTAGGCGTACACATTAGTTGAGAGGTGAGAAACTCGTGTGAGAGTACGCAGCTAACATGTTTAATATATATGTTGTTTAATATTGTAATTTAAACAGTTGCTAAACTTTTAAATTGTTTTCAACTCAGGCTCTGACCCGTTTTCTTCCAAATCTATTTTTGTTTTGTAAAAATATTTTAGGTGCCCAACCACAGGGATGCCAAGCATAGGAGTTCCATTCTGATGATGTGATGTAGTTGATGTGGAAGCTACATGATCTTGGTATTAGATGCCTTCAAATTTAACCTTGGTTCCTTCAGAGTCATGTGTATCAGTTAGGTCATGTCACCCATTCTTAATTAGAGGTTGTAGATAGACTTTCATTATTTCGATTATTGGTTTATTTTTTCAAACTCTTATATTGGGACTTATTTACTCCGACATTATTATTATTGGAGTGTTTACTCCAGATTCAGTTGATTCTTTTCGTTAGTTATTCATGTGTGATGGTTTATGCAATTGTTGGATGATGACTTAATATCTTGGTTTAATGTTTACTTAATTAGTAAAACTTGGCATCTCTCTTTTTAAATATTAGGTGTATAGTAATAAATTAAATGTTTTCGAAAGTGATGCTGTGACTGAACCAACTTGATATTATGTATTAATTTCATAAAGGAGTAGCTACCCGATATTGAATTAGTCGGGGTGCACACAGGGTACCCACAAGGGGGAATCTTCTAAGAGGTTCACACCAATGGTTTTCCATTAGGGAAAGGGAGGTTTCAGATATGGCCACCAGGGTCAGCATGGCCATCAGGGCTAGTAGGTATAGTTGGGGCCCAGGGCCAACATCAATTTCACTAGGGCCATCTGGGCCAAGGGAGAGGTGGTAAAAGACAATAGGGGCAGAAAGGGGAAAATTTTGTTAGGAAGTTATTTACTTGTGGCACTACTAGCCACAAAAGATTTGAATGCCCCGATAAGGGAAAGTATCCTCAGTAGAAGGGTGCTCACGAGGAGCCCTAGAGGTCGATCTTCCCAGTCGCTCTTCCAGCACCAGCACTAGTCTCAGTCTTACCTGCCATTCCAGCAGTTTTGATTCAGTATGGGGTAATTAGATACGGGCATGTCTGCAATGTCCATCAGACCGCAATCCCACAGGCTCCACCCACAGCTGAGGGTATGTTTTCAATCCAGGGGACTCCGGAGCAGATATTATTTGACACTGGGGCTTCACATAGTTTTATTGCCACTAGTTTTTCACACGCCACGGGGTTATTAGACACGGCGGAGAGCATAGCCACTAGTTTCTTTTCACTATTGGGCTATGGATCGTTGATATTATTTATATGTAGGGGAGTGGGCATAGAGATGGGGATATTGATCCTACCGGACGATATGCTTGTTTTAGATATTCACGAATATGATGATATCATTAGGATAGATTAGCTAGTCAAGTATCGGACCACGATCGATTACTTTGATAGGAGCATAGTTTTCACTATACCTGGTCAGGAGAGGTTTTTAGTGGCGATGCCTCACTTCGAGGGAGGATCGTCCACTCACCTATTTTATATAGAGGAGGAGACCTCTATGGGAGTTGTCATTCCCCTTGATTCTATTTCGGTTGTTCGTGAGTATGCCAATGTGTTTCAAGATATACCAGGGCTACCACCGAGTAGGGAGATAGAGTGTGTGATTTACTTAGCACCGGGCACTCGACCGATAACTCGTGCACCTTACCGTAGGGATCCTACGAAGATGAGGTAGCTAAGGGATCAGATTGAGCAGTTATTGGGACAGGGTTTCATCCACAGGAGCAACTCACCTTGGGTCACCCCAGTGTTGTTTGTAAAGTAGAGGGATGGATCCTTACGACTATGCATATATTATCGGGAGTTGAATAAAGCCACGATACGAAATAAGTGTATGTTGCCCAGAATCGATGACTTATTTGACCAACTAAGGGAAAGGTTTTTTCTTGAAGATAAACTTGAGGTTAGGGTATGAATTCTATGAGTTTTGAGTTATGCCATTCGGGTAACCAATGCACTGGCAGTATTTATGGACTCAATGAACAGAGTGTTTAGAGAGTTATTCGATCAGTTTGTCATTGTCTTCGTAGATGGAATCCTTATTTATTCACATACCAAGGAGGAGCATGCTGAGCACTTACGTAGGGTTTTGCAGACTTTACGAGAGAATGAGTTCTACGCAAAATTCAAGAAATGTGGATTCTGGTTGTGAGAGGTACAGTTCTTGGGGCACATCATATCAGATAGGGGAATATCGATGGACCCCATCAAGGTGTCATCGGAGAGGGAGTGGGGATTGCCCACGACACTAACGGATGTGCGAAGTTCCTTGGAGTTACATGCGATTTATTCGGGGATTCTTGAAGATAGCGGGTCCATTAACTAACTTGACTCGTAAAGGAGTACGAAAATGGAGAGTAGTGTTGCTCGATGACGTTCGTCATTTTCTATTTTTTGAATAAAATGTAGTACTTATAATTCACCCCTGTGTTTGGTCATGTAATATATAGTTATCAATATGATGAATAAAGTTATGTTAGTTCTCCCTTAACTTTAGTTTCATTACTTTGTTAGTATCTTGTACGTTCATACCAAAAATAGGGTGTGACAAGTTGTGATTTTATTTATGTGGGGGTTGTATCATGGGGGTTAGTTCTTGTGACTGAGATCATATATGTGTAAGTATTGACCTTCTAATTATGATGGTTTGTTGTTCTTAGTTAGTATGGTAGTGTTGGACTATGTATCGGATTATGGCTTGGGCTGGAAATTCGTACAATATTGCACATAAAAGAGGGTGATATACTTATTGCAGGTGAGATCCAATGGGTGGCATGTATTGCAAATTAACTTCTTTATTATCTATTGGGTTTGAAAGTTAATTCTTGTAAGTTTAGGGCTTTAGCCCGTGTCATCAAAATTATTTTTCTGGTTTTCTAAGATAAGATCAACAGGGCTGACAGAGGAGTAAACTTATAGTTTTTGTTGCTCAGCGGATTCAGTTATTTTATTCTAGCTTAGGTTGATACTCCTTTTTCATTTCAGTCATTTATGTTTTATAGATTGTATGGGCATAAGCCCGAAACATATTTTATTTCAATCGATTTTTATTTCTGGGCTTTTTAGCTATATCGTTTATGTCACTAGGAGTTAGAACTTATGTATTTATTCAGTCTTTCATTTATTTACTTATTGTTTGTGTGGATGTTTCAATTCAAAAATTTTATTTTTACAGTTTGATGCTAAGAATGGTATGAATTGTTAGATAACCTCCTTCTTCGGCTACTATGTCTGACCAACATTTACATGGAAAATGGGGGTTGTCACAAATTGTTACTGAAATTCAGAGTTTTCTAGGACTCACAGGTTATTATCAACATTTCGTAGAAGGATTTTCAAAAATTAACTTACCTTTAATGAAGCTTCCCCCAAAGACTGTTCAATTTTCTTTGAGCCAAGAGTGTGAACAAGCGTTCCACATGTTAAAAGAAAAATTAACCAGTACCTCAGTCCTTACTTTTTATTCTATTAATATTGGCTATGACATATATACTGACACCTCATTACAGGGATTATGATGTGTACTTATGCACTGACTAAAAGTGATGTATGGGTTGCATCAATTAAAAGTTCACAAAGGTAACTATCCAGTACATGATATAGAACACGTCGTAGTGATTTTCGCATTAAATATTTGGATATGTTATTTATATGGAGAAGAATTCTATGTTTTCTCATATCATCAGATTCTTAGGTATATATTCATTTAAAAACATTTAAATCTTCGACATCGATGACAAATTGAATTTTTGGAGGATTATAAATTCAACTTGCAATACCACCTAGGTAAAGACAATGTAGTTGTCGATGTTTTAAGTAGGAAATCAAGAGGCAGAGTCAATGGTATTTTTAGTTTATAAAAACCAATGCAGATTACAACTTATAGAGAAAAACTTTGGAAATTCCAATTATTCTAAGAAATATTATTACTTAATCAACCCTCCAGGAAAGAATTTTGAAACAATAATTGAATGATATTTTTTTGAACAATCAATAATGACAATTGGAAGAGACTAAGGAAGAGAAAGAAGTGTCCTATAGCCCAGAAAGAGGAGTAAGATTTAAAAATTGATTTTGTGTACCCTTTAACACCTCCTTAAAAATTGAAGTGTTAAGATAATCTCATCACGAAATTTATGATTCATCCAGGAAGTACCAAAATGTACCATGATCTTAAGAAGCAATATTTTTCGAAGTGAATGAAATAAGATGTAGTCGATTTTGTGGAAAAATACCTTATGGGTTATAAAGTAAAAATTAAACATCAACGTCATGGAGGATTATTGAAACCGCTTCATATTACGGAGTGGAAATGGGATCATATCACAATGGATTTGCCAAAACATATCAAGGTTAATATTTAAAAGGGCAATTGTCGATCGACCTACCCATTCAACCCATTTTCTGTTAATAAAAACTATTAATTATTTCCAAGGACTCACTGAGATTTATAATAAAAAAATTATTAGGCTCCATAGAGTACCGTTGTCCATTTTATTTTATCGACACCCTCGATTTAGTGTAAGATTTAAGCAAGCATCGCAGAAATCCATGGGAACGAAAGTTTACTCCATTATAGACTTTGAACCATAAACAGATGGACAATCTAAAAGAGTAATTCAAACTCTCAAAGTTATGTTAATATCTCATGCTTTAGATTTATTCGGTAATTGGAGTGGTTCCCTAGCATTCATCGAATTCTCCTACAATAGTAGTTATCAAACCAGCATTCTGGCAACCCCTTATGAATGCTTATATGGTAGACCAAGTTGGCCACCATTATAATAGATTGAATCAGGATAAAATAGTATCTTTAGGCCCAATGTTATATCATAAAATACAAAAAAAAAGATACGATTAATAAGACAGAGATCGTGGACTGCTAAGAGTTGACAAAATAGTTATGTTTTCAATAGAGGAAAGCTTTTGAAATTTCAGGTAAATGACCAAGTATTTTTTAAGGTATCCCCAAGAAAAGGAATTATTCAATTCGAAAGGAAAAGAAAATTTTCACCTCGCTATATTGGATCTTTTAAAATCACCGAAAGTGTAGGACCACTAATTTATTGTTTATAAATACCTTCAAAATAATCTGAAGATGTACATGATGTTTTCCATGTCTCACAATTACAGAAATATATTCCTAACCCAAACCATATCATTACCTGATAAGGTATATGTGTACAACCAAATCATGATTTTGAAGAAAAATTGATTAAAAATTCTTAATTTCAATAAGAAGATATTGAAGATTCTTTAGCAACACCATGGAAAGGAAGAAGCAACCCAGAAACACGAAGAGTCTATGAAATTACGTTATCGAACATTATTTAAGGTAATTTTGATGATGATTTTTTTAGTTAGGTAGAATTTAACAACCCGTAAACTCCTGTATTCCTTATATATCCTCTATATCCTAAAAACTCAATTACCTAAAGAATCCTTACATAATAAACCAACCTTGGGAATATATAAACCATGCCCTATCAATACAAAAACCTTAAGGAACTCAGAGATGAGTTAAAAATCTTAAAAAATCCTAAAAACGTGATATTTTCCCTAGTAGCCCTCATGTTTAAAAATTTCCAAAGTTCCCCTATAAGCTTCAACATACTAATATCACCAAACTCATCTATGTTATTTACACTTACAAAAAATTCAAAAACCATCCTCAAAACATTGATAAATTACACATCAACCACCTAAACTTTTAAAAACATATATAACAAGCCTTAAAATGACCCCATAAAGTACCCAATGACCAAAACCTAAACATCCAAACTTTATAATTACACCCCTTGTAAAATTTGGACATCTGGAAATCCAATAAGCATCTTATATCACATGTGTTCACATCAAACCCACATACCCTCACATGTTCCTAAAATAAAAAATAAGTGAATCTTGGTTGAAATCCACCACCACCACCACCAATCAATTTCCATCACTAAATAGTATATGATTGCACACTACAACAGTAAAAACATGCATCTTCATGGTTAAAACCATAAAGAAAAGTTGATCTAGTTTGGTATTTTAATAATTTCATTTAGATATTATGTTCCTTTTTATTTGGTTAAGTTTCTGCACCTTCATATCTTCAATTTATGCTTTTACATTAAGCGTTGGGAATATAATAAGCACTGAAAATGATTGAATATCATAAAACTCCATTAAAGCTTGAGCTTTCACGGTGGAATATGTACTCCTAATTGTAAACCAGTCTCAAAGTGGAAGAAATCGAGTTATAGGTCTCAGGAACCTAGTTGCATAATTTGATTCTAGTTATATTCCTTTTTCATGCCCCAAACCAAAGCTTTATAGTTATGGAACTAAAATTTTCAAAAACAAACTTCGTGAAAATTTATGAACAATAATTCATGAAATAAATGTTGCTTGATTCGTTTTTCATTATATAACACAAATATAAGCAAGTATTAGTTCAAATTTAAATATAAGTCCACAAAAATTCTAATCAAATTTAGCCATTTTTGCAAAAAATTAATAACTCACTACAGTGCACCTCAATTTCAAAAACTTATATGGTTGGATAACTATAAAAAATTTAGGCAAAGTTCATTCAAGACTCAAATCAAATGGTGTTCTGTAGAAAGGGATATTCAAAGACAAAGTTTTTCAAAACCCGAGGTCAAACTTTCTAAGGAAGACGATGAATAGTGTCATATGTAAGGTATGTGCAGTTAAACCAGGCATGTGGGGGCTTTGACCTAGCATGTGATCCTGCATCCCTAATCCAATTACCCTTATTTTTTCCAAACTTTTTATTTCAATTTTTTGGTAAAAATGGTATATTACATCATCTTGTTTGGCTCCCCATAATATATTTTCTAGAAAAACATAAAAAAGAAACTTAGGTTTTAAGTTTTCAAATTGCACTTTAACCCCTGAATTTTGTGATTATTGAATTCTACCACTATAACTCAAAAGCAAGCCATTTTCTACAAATACAACGTAATTATCTCTTACCTTATATCCCAAAATTGAAAATAACTCAATAAAATAAATAAACTTTATTTTAATAATGATACATTTACCCCATTTTTGTATGTGTCAAAAAACCAAATTATGTATTGTCCTTATCCATTACTTTGTGACATACTCCCAAAACCTTATAACATTTTCATGATTTTAGAGATCTCCAGTTTACACCCTTATAGAAGGAGATCATAGTAATCCAAGCGCAAAATTACAAAAGTAGGTTATTCTACTTCAATATTATTTCGTGACTGTAGACTTCACTATCATTTCACGTATGTGCCATGATATACTGAGTTGTTAATATCATTATGTGATTGTCCTTGAACTTTGTTTCTTATTCTCAAAACTTATTTGTGAGATTCATAAAGTCCAGTTAAATATTAATTCAATATTATTTGGGAAATCCTTAAACCTATGATTTCATCAAACCGATTATTTCATTAAGTCCTCGTAACATACTTTATAATTCAGAGAATAGACTATCATTTTACCCATAAAAGTGTTATTTGGCTTGTAGGACTCAGGGTTTGAGTGCCTAGTTTTCCTTACCATGTGGACGATGCTCTTCGGAGTTGGTCTTAACAGTGATATTTTATGTCGAAAGGCTTTGGATTTATTATATATGAGAATGTTTTGGATTAATTTTAACCAAATGTTTTGGATTTTTATAATGTATTGCTACGCATTTGAAGCCTCTATCACCTATAATCATGGGTTATCCTATTATAGAAAAGTCTAAACCCTTATCTTTATAACTTTATAGCACATATATATTTATCATCACCACACTTTCCTTACAATATCAATTGATTCAACTACACGATTTTTCAATAGTGTTGATATTCAATATGGTTCTATATTGCTTTTTTTGTAAATTATTATAAATTGTGGCTCATCTCATCATGATATTATCTCTGAATAATTAACTTGTTTTAGAATTAGAATTATCCACTTGGGAGAGTTTTTCTTATTCTTTCCCTTACCAGATGGAAGGAAAACTCAAAGAAGGGGAAATACCCCCAACCCCCGTGGATTTTTATTCTGTATTCCCAAGAAAATATTTTCAGCTATGTAAACATGGGCATTAACTAGCAAAGACGATAGAATAGAATGGAATATATTCATTACTTTCTAGATTATGTTGACCCTAATAGTCCCTCGTTATTTCTATTATATGAAACCTTTAAGAGTATTACAATAAGGTGAAGTTGCACCATGTTTAAACCAAGTTTTGTTTTCCACCTAAGAAAGTATTTGGAATTATATTTATTATTCTATTATGATTATCATCATCATCATCATATAAAGAATATCGAGTGTGACACGAACAAAATTCCTAAAAAATTATGCTGCCTCAAAAAATGTTTTTTTTTATAAATTGGAGTGTTGGCATCATTTTTCTATGTTCAAGGCTTTCAAAATTGTTTTCGAAATACATATCCAAGAGCCTCAAAACCCTAATTTCATCCAACTATTTTAATATCCAATATTCAATCTTTATATCCTTTGAGATATCCATTTTGAGCACCAAGTTAGTGTTTTTCTCATCATCTTGATGGAGAATGTTTCGTGTGGTGGAGTTTGTGCTTGTTTGCTTGTTTATATACGGTGGACTCCATGTGTTGGGAGGTTTGAAGTTGTGGACTTTGTATTCTCTCCATTGATGGTTGTTGATCTTGGATCGATTGATAACGAGGCGTGTGTGGACTCACATGTTGTGGAAGTGTGTATAAAGACTCTTACATGTCGTCGTGCAGAAGTTTTAAGGAGCGAAGAAGTGTCAAAGCTTGAAGGAGTCAAGTAGGTTGTGTAAGTATTTTACTGTGTCTTTATAAAAGTTGGCTAGGTCATCCAAGATTTTTCCCATCTGGGTTTTCCTCCTACATCGAACATTATGTTTGATTATTTTATTATATCCTACAATCACCTACATCCATGTTTAGGGTAAGATCAAATTGGTTAAATATTTAATTCAACATTTGTTTAATCGGTGCTATGTTTTAAATGGGTAAATTTTAATAAATTTAATTTTATTTGAAAAGAATTAAAAATAATTATGCATGTATTTTTCCTTTCCATATAAACCCTTGCACATGGTTTACATCTTTCAAATGGTATAAAAAAAAGTTTCTATAAGTTATTTAGGAATGAATCCAAAAAGTTTTTATATGGAAAGTCAATCGTTTTCTAGACCATCATTTTTTGATGGTTTTAATTATGCGTACCAAAAAATATCTATGAAATATTCACTTAAGGCGATAGATGAGCAAGTAGTGATAGGTGTTGTTAAGACATGATCCCACTTATGACTTTAGTAGGTGAATATAGAATCCCTAAACCCATTGAGACCTGGAGTGAGGATGAGCATAAATTGTCTAACTATAATTCACGTGGCCTGAATGTATTTTTTTGTGAGGTCACACGGGATGAGTTTCGCTCCATTATGACACGTGAAACGTCTAAAGACGCTTATGACATAGTCCAACTCGCTCACGAGGATACTAGTAATTTTAAGGCTTCAAAACTCTAAAACCTCAACACTTAGCTTCAAACCATGAAGATAGAGGAGAGTGAAACCTTTGATAAGTTTCATTCGATATTGTCTTATATTATTAACTCATTGTTTAAATTGGGAGAGAGAACACCTGAAACCAAAGTTGTCAAGAATATCTTAAGATCCTTACATAAAAATTTAACACTAAAGTGAATATTTTGAACTCTCTAGGTATTGTAGACTCTACAAAATCCAGGAACTTGTAGGTGACCGTCAAACCTATGAGCTTGACATGTTCCCTTTATAAAAGAATAAAAATAAGGGCATTGTTTTAAAAGCCCAGAAGGAGGAAACACTTGTTTCGAATGATAAGTCTGACATCAATGTGTGAAATTTTTTTGAAAATTTCTCAAGTTTGAAAAACATAAAAAAGGTGATGAAAACAAGTCTGAGATAAATAAATTTAACAAGGCTATAAAAATCCCTTAAAATCGTGATGAAAATTTTAAGATGAATGAATCAAATAGATGTTTTGGGTGTGAGGTTTATGGACATAAGGCAGTTGAGTGTCCCACTAAGTTAAGAAAGGAAGGAAAGAAGTCTAATGTATAAAATTCTACCTTTAGTGAGAGTGAATCGAAAGAGGAACCTAATTCCCCGGTTGAGCATAATTACATCGCGTTCTCGACCACACATGGGATCCTTAATGAAAATTTTCTCATGAAGATAATTCTATGCATGAAAATTCTGAGGCCAAAGTGTATGAGTCCCATGTAAGTGGTGATGAAAGATAGAGAAGAACAAGAGGATGAAAAGGATAATGGGGAAGAGGAGAGTGATATTCAAGCTTCTATTAGGGAGTTATATATAGAGTCCTTGAAGTTTAAAAAGACAAACATGAAGTTAGAATCTTACACGAGAGAATGTGCCATTGGTAACGATGATAGAAAATTTATTGAGAATCTTTGGGAATGTGAGAAGACTCTTAGGGATATGCTCTCTTTTGTTGGGTGGATTTGTGACACCCCACCTAATTAAATACCGGGTGATCACTCCTTTATTAAATTAAAATCAAGGTGAACAGTTGGTTCATTCTTAGCATCACTGTCGCAAAGTAACTTTTCCAATTAAACACCCTAAATAGTTAAGCTAAGTGTCAAAACCATTTGAAACCTTACATCCATTTTATTAAATCCGATTATAAAACCTTTAATCATTAACATATTAAGACTCACACATTTAGTATAAGAATAAAAATGAACATTCAAGAATTTAACCATCAATAATAAATCCCAACATTTACAACACTAAAGGAAAACATCCTGACAGTAATAAATCTCGAAATAAAAATGCTGAAAGTAAAAAGAATTACAGTCTCTGATAATATCAACTAAATAATGGAAAAGGGAGACACATGCCCCCACTGGATAAAGCTGAAGTAGAAGTAGAGTCAACAATGAGGTCGTCTAATCAATGGCCTGCAACTCCCACAAAAGCTACAGCACGTTCCATCCAAAGAATCTTAATCCAGACGCCCCTGTGGCTGGGCACCTGTAATACATATATATATACACAAGGGAGAAGAGATAACAACAAACGGGTCAGAGCCCGAATGTAAAACAGTTTTAAAATAGTTTAGCAAGTATTTAAAATTTTTACCGGCTAATGCAATAGTCATATTAGTATGCGATACTCTCTTGAGAATTCTCACCTCTCATATAGTGTGCACGTCTATCGTACTAATGAACCCCATATATCTCTCTAACTTATTCTCCATAAGTTTAAACACGTGAAATTAAGGTTATGATATTCACTTTAGAAAAGTCTATCTCTTCAAGATTTCTTCCGTTATTTAGAATAATTTTGTATTGTTATAATGTTTCTGAATACTTACAGTGAAGTTGATGAATTTCATAATATACTCAACTACTATTTTACTCAGTAGAAAGTTCTCATACAGTTACACGTATATATATTAATCACTCGTATAATATCTATATATATATATATATATATATATATATGCAAACAGTACCCCACATAAAATCTATGGTGCTAGACTTCCATAGATAAGTATATATATACCAATCACTCATAAATTATATATATACTAATGGCACCCCACATAAAAACTATGGTTCTAGCATACTATGCGATCAAGTCCCCGTATCACACAAACTAAGGGAAATACTAGTTCGGAATCACTCTCGAACTGTATTAACATAAACACAAACAACATTGAGGCGAAGCATAGATTACAAGTCTCTAAGAGATCAGTACATACTCTCACGTCTCTTAGGACCGTCTGGCCATCGATCAGATAGCTTGTACCAAGGATATCTATCTTCTTGGGTACGAGTCAATATCCCCCATAAAGGCACATTGAGATAAAACTGTCCCAGCGCGGTAACCTCAGGGATAGCAAGTAGCACAGGTACGATTTTTAAACAGAAATAATATATGCACAATCACACCGTCATATATAAATATGTATTCACATCCACATTATTAAATTAGGTACTCTCATGACCTAAAATTTTCATTATCCGTTATTACACGTTTTACTCCATTATATCGTATAACAGCCTCATGCCGTTTTATTCTTGTAATTAATTTATTCTAAACTCACTTCTTTTCACTCGAGGTATTTTCTTAATCAAAGTACAATTTCAGTAGGTCCTCTCTTGTCTTTGAATCCAACTTATTAGATGGTTCGATTATTTAATCAACACACGTATGATTTCTTAAGTCTGAAAGTCTCCCCATTTACCCTTTATTTCCCTTCACATTAAATGTGACACCCCGACTAATTAAATACCGGGTAGCTACTCCTTTATTAAATTAATTCAAAATGTCAAGTTGGTCCAGTTAATAGCATCACTGTCGAAAACATTTTAAAGGTTACTAACCACCTAGTATTTAAAAAGTAAGTGCCAAATTTAATTAAAGTCTGATTAACATGCAACAAGTGTAATGAAGAAATAAGTAACACCATTCACCAAACTGAAGTAAAACGAATAACCATCACATAATGTAAATAAATCTGGAGGAAAACTCCTCACTACAAACCCACAACTGAAACAACTAAACTGAAAACTGAAATAAGACATGCCAAAGTCTGAAACAAAACTGAAATATAAAAGATGTCTCTACATAGAAATGGGCAACATGCCCTACAACTGATAGATAGTGACTCTGGAATCCAAAAGATAGAAGCGTCTACAAGCAAATCCCTGTAGCTTCCACAAACAGCTACAACTCGTCACCTGAATGAGAATCCTATGTTTGGTGTCCCTGTGGCTGGGCACCTAAAATGGTTTTACAAAGAAAAAATATTTGAAAAGCAAACGGGTCAGAGCCCGAATGTGGAGTTATATTTTAAAAACCTGCAAGTGCTTTAAAAACATTTAAAACATTAAATGCAAAGTACATGTTAGGACGTGCACTCACATGATATTCTCACCTCTCGTCTAACTGTGCACTCCTAATGTAAGTACCCATCTAGAGTGATACAGACTACTAGCTACGTGACAACATATCTAGCTAGACTATCATAGGTCCTACCCTTATTACTCGGTTCTCTTAACATAATAACGCTCGTAATTAAGTAGGGGTTTAACGTAACTCAAATGTTCAATATGCAATATATATAACTATCAGTTAACTCGTTATATTTCTTGAAACAATATTGTAATTATATTCACAACAATAACATGAAGGTTCTCATTAATTAAGTGTATATTATTCACCTCATAAATATACAATATAAGCACCCCGAGAACTAAGCTGCGGTGCACACATACTTTGCTATCCATCCCGGTACATCACGTACGTAAGGATCACATATTCCGAATCTCTCAGGAATAGTTCAGATAACATAAATCACAAATAGTGGAGGCGAACACAGTCACATCACATAGGTCACGAACATACCTACGCTCCTACGATCAGCGGACTTATTAATATCCCAATAAGTCTTTCTATGACCTATGTTCATCAAGGTAACCAGTCTAAATCCGGGCAACACAAGGATTAGAGGGCCCTAAGCGAACGCAAACCTCCCATGATAGCAAGTATATGGTAGGTATGTCATACACACAATTCATATACCAATACTAAGTTAACACACGTCTTAGTAATCCCGTAGTTTAATCGTAGTACATATCGCATTCTCGCACAAACTTATAATTATCACAATTTCTACTATTCCGGTTTATAATTATACGCGCCATAATTCATCCTCACGTCGTCGTAGACACTCACGTCTCAACCCAAATAGTTCATTGAATTAAATCTCTCGTATATAAATTTACTCCCCGTAATAACCCAAAAGTCCCAAATCTATCCTTACATCATCAAGGAATGTTAACTCTACCCTCGAACCAGTTTACGGGACTCCAAAAATCAAAACAGTCCAAAAAGGACCAAACTGTCAACTCGTTAGAAGTCTCGTTCGAACGAGACTGTTCGAACGAGATTCCTCTGTCAACTCGTTAGAAGTCTCGTTCGAACGAGGTTGTTCGAATGAGATTCCATCTCGTTCGAACAAACTGTACCTTCTAACGATATCTCGTTCGAACGAGATATCGAACGAAATCCCTTTTCGTTAGCAGCGACTGGTCAACTCGTTAGAAGCTCGTTCGAACGAGTTCGTTCGAACGACCTGGGTAGGGGCTTCTAACGAGCTACCAGATTCGTCCCAGATTTTCTAAGTTACGTTTCTCACCATTTTTAACAACTCAATCCTTCTCCAAAGTTCGTTCTAACTGAGTTTTAAGTCCTCTAATCATACTAGAACATGCTAAGGTCATATACTAACATCTTTTAATACATTAATGCATCCTAAACATCATTAAATCACAAGATTTTATACTTTTCCCCAATTTTATCAAGAACATGAACCCTAGATTTATATCATCATCAAATCCCAGAATTTAATCCGTTTTAATTTCTTCTAATCACCATTATCATGAGAATAATCATCTACCTATCATTCTACATGCAATTCTCTTCAAAATATTCAAGTTCTAAACTCCAAACTACATGGGTTTTCATATTTCACCAAGAACAAACACAAAATTCGAATCTTTCTAACATGGAAAGGACATTCTCTGAAATTAAATGGAATAAAGTCACTTGCCTTGGTTGTCTCTGAGTTTGGTGTAGGTTTGATGAAGATTTCTGTAGAATTTCCTCCTCTCCAAGCTTCTTCTCCAATGGTGGCTAGGGTTTTAATTTGGGAAACTTAGAAAACTCATCTAATAACCTACGTAGCCTTCTAGGTTAATATGGTTTGGTTAATGGGCTTAGTGGGTTTAATCCACATCAGATTTAAATCTCTAATTTTCGTCACTTTTAATTCCTCAAAATGTAAAATTACCAAAATACCCCTTAAGTTGCCGGTATGGCCTAAAAATACCCCGAGACCCAAACTACACCCCCGGCTAGTGTTTTCTGACTATCTCGACCCTTTCGGACGCGTTGGCGCACTCAAAACGACCATACGGGTTATAGATTTTAAATTCATTTTTTATTATCAAAGTATTACACCGTGACGCGGCGGTCCCACGCGTCTCAACAAAAATTCTAAAATGCCATCTATCAATCTCACGACAAATTTCATAATTCCAAATTCATATATACTCATATATGCACATAATCAAATACCAACTCGCATCTCGTTAGTATTTATAACCCGGATTAATTTCCAATTAATACGGATTTAATTAATTAATCCCCAAAAATAAATATAGCCAAAAGTACGGGGTATTACATACTTCCCCCCCTAATAACTGAATTTCGTCCCGAAATTCGAAACTAGAAAGTACCTGCTAAAAATAACTCTGGATAACGTTCGCGCATCTCATCCTCGCGCACCCATGTGGACTCCTCAACATTGTGATGTCGCCACTGAACACGCACTAACGGAACTATCTTTGACTACAGTTTCCTCTCGCTTCGGTCCAAAATAGCAATCGGCCCCTCCTCGTAGGAGCTATCAGGCTGGAGATCGATGTCCTCCACAGAAATGTGAGAATGAGCCAAATTATCTCTAAGGTATTTCCTTAGCAAGGAAATATGAAATACATCATGAATCCGATGCAAATGCTCCGGTAGTCCAAGTCTATACGCAACCGGTCCGATTCGCTCAATAATAGGAAACGACCCCACATACCTTGGTGCGAACTTCCCCTTCTTCCCGAAATGCATAATCTCCTTCATAGGAGATACCCTGAGCAAAACCTGGTCCCCCACTTGGAATTCCCTGAAAAATCTCTTCGCATCAGCATAACTCTTCTGCCTGTCTTGATCTATCCGAATGCAACTCCTAATCAACTCAATCCTTGCCGAAGTATCCTGAATCACTTTCGGACCAAGTAATTTGTTGTCCCCCACCTCTAACCAACATGCTGGGGAACGACAAGGCCTACCGTACAATGCCTCAAACGGAGCCATGCCAATAGTGAACTGATAGGAGTTGTTGTAAGAAAACTCCACCAGTGGAAGGTACTGCTCCCATCCACACCCGAAGTCAATAATGCACATGCGTAGCATGTCCTCCAACATCTGATTTGTGCGTTCAGTCTGCCCATCAGTCTGCGGATGATAAGCCGTACTCAACCGCAATTCCGTGCCCATGGCCTCCTGGAAACTCTCCCAAAACCTCGAAACAAATATCTTGTCTCTGTCAGACACGATATTTAGGGGCACACATTGAAGTCTCACAATCTCTGAAATGAAGAACTGGGCATACTGTCCCGTAGTGTAGTCAGTCCTTACGGGTAAAAAGTGAGCGACCTTGGACAACCTGTCCACTATTACCCAAACGGAGTCGTGACCCCTCTGCGACGTAGGCAACCCCGTGATAAAGTCCATGGATATGCTCTCCCACATCCACACCGGGACCTCCAATGGCTGTAGCAATCCTGCCGGTCTCTGATGATCCACTTTTACAAGCTGACAAGTGGCGCATTTCGAAACAAACTCAACGATATTTCTCTTCATATTGCTCCACCAATACTGGCGTCTCATGTCTTAGTACATTTTGTCCCCTCCGGGATGTACCGCGAACCGTGAGCCGTGCGACTCTGCCATCACATCGTGTCGCAATTCCTCCCCTTCCGGAACTACCAATCTCCCATTGAAGCGCAATCCCCTGTCTGAGATAACGGTATAGGACTCGGCTCCCTCTGCTAGTAATCGAACTATCTGTTCCTGACAGAACGAGTCATTAGCCTGTGCCCGTACTACCTTCGTGACAATCTGCGGTGTAACGGTCATCACAGACATGAAAGATCGGGCCACTGCATCCTGGTGTCCCAATTCCTTCCACTTAGCCTTCCACACCTCTGCCACCTCATATGCTGGCCTACGGCTCAACGCGTCTGCCACCACGTTAGCCTTACCCGGGTGGTACTGGATGTCGAACTGGTAGTCTTTCACAAATTCAAGCCACCTACGTTGCTGCATATTCAATTCCTTCTACGTGAATAGGTACTGTAGGGACTTGTGGTCCGTGAACAGTTGGAACTTCTCCCCCAAAAGATAGTGTCTCCAAATCCGTAGGGCAAATACTACTACTGCCAACTCCAAATCATGCGTGGGGTAATTCTTCTCATGAGGCTTAAGCTTACGGGAAGCATAAGCTATGGCCTGTCTCTCCTGCTGCAATACACCTCCTAGTCCTTGCAAAGACGCATCGGTGTAAACCAAATACTCAACTCCCAGTCTCGAAAATGCTAACACAGGTGCTGAGGTTAATTTGTCCTTCAATTCATCGAATGCTAACTAACAGGGATCACTCCAGATGTATGGCACACCCTTACGAGTCAGATGTGTCAAAGGACCTGCTATCTCCGAGAAACCCCGAATAAACCTCCTGTAGTATCCTGCTAGACCCAAGAAACTATGAATCTCTGTCGGTGTCGTGGGCTATCCCCACTCCCTCACCGCTGATACTTTCCCCGGATCAACAGATATTCCCCGGTCGGAAATGATATGCCCCAAAAACTGGACTTCCTTCAGCCAAAACCCGCACTTCTCATATTTTGCATACAACTCGTTCTGACGAAGTGTCTGCAAAACCTGCCTCAAATGCTCGGCGTGCTCCTCCTCTGTCTGGGAGTAAACCAGAATGTCATCAATGAAGACAATGACAAACTGATCTAGGAACTCCCTGAACACTCTGTTCATCAAGTCCATAAGAACGGCTGGAGCGTTGGTCAAACCAAAAGGCATAACCCGAAACTCGTAAGAACCATATCTCGACAAGAACGCAGTCTTCGAGACATCCTCCTCCCTGATACGCAACTGATGGTATCCCGATCTCAAATCAATCTTCGAGAAGAAAGAAGCTCCTCTCAACTGGTCGAATAAGTCATCAATTTGAGCTAACGGATACTTATTTCGTATCGTGACCTTATCCAATTCTCGGTAGTCCACACACAATCTCAGTGAACCGTCCCTCTTCTTCACAAACAGAACCGGAGCGCCCCAAGGTGAGGTACTCCTGCGAATAAAGCCCTGACCTAACAGCTGCTCTATCTGATCCCGTAACTCCCTCATCTCAGCTGGAGCCATACGGTACGGTGCA
Organism: Sambucus nigra; assembly: GCA_949130495.1. Taxonomy (NCBI): domain Eukaryota; kingdom Viridiplantae; phylum Streptophyta; class Magnoliopsida; order Dipsacales; family Adoxaceae; genus Sambucus; species Sambucus nigra. The sequence goes on from OX422213.1 coordinate 54,125,014, forward strand.
CGTGCTATAGGTCTCGTACCCGGTAGCAAATCTATAACAAAGTCTATCTCTCGACTGGGTGGTAAGCCTGGTATCTCCTGAAACACATCCGAATACTCCCTGACTACTGGGATAGAATCTAAAGGAATCACTACCTCCTTAGAGGTATCCTCCTCAATGTAATACAGATGAGCGGTCGATCCTCCCTCCGGGTGAGGCATCGCCACTACAAACAACTCTTGCCCCGGAATGGCAAAAACAATGCTCCCGCTGAAGTAATCAATCATGGCCCTATAAGCTACGAGCCAATCCATCCCAATAATCACATCGTGAACATGCATGTCTAACACTAAAATGTCTGCAGGTAATACCAAACCACCAATCTCTACCCCCACTCCCCGGCATATAAAGAAAATAAGTGACCCACTCCCCAATGGTGAGTCGACACACGTCACTGTGCTCTCTGCCGTGGCTAACAATCCTAAAGCTTTCGCGAAGTGTGTAGCTATAAAATAGTGTGTAGCACACATATCAAATAATACCTGACCCATAGTGCCATGGATAGGAAACGTACCCTCAATCGCGGGTGGTGCCTGTGGAATTGTAGCCTGGTGTACATTGTAGACACGTCCATACTGTAGCTGCCCCTGCTGAACTGGGACTGCTGGAATGGGTGGCAATGCTGCCATCTGTGGTGGTGCGGGAAGAGCGGCGGGAAACATAGGTCTCTGTGGCTCCTGGCGAGCACCCTGCTGCTGCTGCCGTGGGGCCCTGCCCCTATCAGGACAATCCTGTCGCTTATAGCCAGTCTTGCCACAAATGAAACACTTCCCTGGGAAGTTCCCTCCTCTCTGCCCCTGCTGTCCCCGGCCCTGGTGGCCGTTACCATTCCTCCCTTGGCCCTGCTGGCCCTGGTGAAACTGTTGCCCATTCTGCCCCTGTTGGCCCTGATGGCCGTTTGGACCCTGATGGCCCTGACTGAAACCTCCTTGTCCCTGTCTGTAGTTCCCTGACCGAAACCTCTTATTATCCCCCTGCTGGGAGCCCTGCTCATTCTGTCTCTGCCCCTGACCAGATTGTGCCCCGCTGGAACCATGTCCTCCAGTCCTGCCTTGATGTCTAGACTCCCCCGACCTCTTGGCCTCGGCCATATGAAAACGGTAGTCCTGGAAGTGTAACAAATGCAGCATTAACCACATCTGAATAGGTGGCCAACAATAGGTTCCCTAGCCGATGTTGACGGATCCTCCAAGTCAACCCGTCTGTGAACTTCTCAATCTTTTTCTTCTCTGTTGGTATCTCGTCTAGAACGATGTTCAACTGATTCGTGAACTCGGCCTCATACTCGGCCACAGTCTTACCCTCCTGCTTCAGACCCATCAATCTCCTCCTCATTTTCGTATGAACAGCTGACGAAAAGTACTTGCGATCGAACCGCACCCAGAACTCCTGAATCGTGAGAGTATCCCTCTCCTCCATGGTGGTAATAGACTCCCACCATTGTAGCACAGATCCAACCAGCTTGAAAGTAGCTAGAACCTGCTTCTGAACATCCGTGCACTCATACATCCGTAAGTGCCTCTGCATATCCTTCCTCCACTGGCTCGAGACTACCACATCTGAGCGACCTGCAAACTCTGGCGGATGCGCTTTCTAAAAAGCATCATGTACACGCTCCCAAGAAGACGGGAATGCATTAACCTGTACTGGCGCGGCAACCGGCACCTAAGGTGGTGCCTACTGAACAACGGCAATGGCGGCATTTACCGCTTGGGCTACTATAGCTGCAACCTCAGCGGCGTTCATCATGCCCTGAACTGGAGCGGGCTGGGGTTCGGGCGTTGCATCCCTGGGAACTCATCGTGCGCGTCGTGGAGGCATCTGAAATAAGAACAAAGTTTATAAGTTCGTTGTTTATAAACTTAAGATAGCTGAAGAACGAAACATACACAACAAGAGTACAACAGTCCTAAAATATAGGGCTCTATATCAAAGAAGCTTAGCGGAAACATAATAAGCCATCAGATCCTAAAGGACACTAGAACCTGATGCTCTGATACCACCTGTGACACCCCGACTAATTAAAAACCGGGTAGCTACTCCTTTATTAAATTAATTCAAAATGTCAAGTTGGTCCAGTTAATAGCATCATTGTCGAAAACATTTTAAAGGTTACTAACCACCTAGTATTTAAAAAGTAAGTGCCAAATTTAATTAAAGTCTGATTAACATGCAACAAGTGTAATGAAGAAATAAGTAACACCATTCACCAAACTGAAGTAAAACGAATAACCATCACATAATGTAAATAAATCTGGAGGAAAACTCCTCACTACAAACCCACAACTGAAACAACTAAACTGAAAACTGAAATAATACATGCCAAAGTCTGAAACAAAACTGAAATATAAAAGATGTCTCTACATAGAAATGGGCGACATGCCCTACACCTGATAGATAGTGACTCTGGAATCCAAAAGATAGAAGCGTCTACAAGCAAATCCCTGTAGCTTCCACAAACAGCTACAGCTCGTCACCTGAATGAGAATCCTATGCTTGGTGTCCCTGTGGCTGGGCACCTAAAATGGTTTTACAAAGAAAAAAGATTTGAAAAGCAAACGGGTCAGAGCCCGAATGTGGAGTTATATTTTAAAAACCTGCAAGTGCTTTAAAAACATTTAAAACATTAAATGCAAAGTACATGTTAGGACGTGCACTCACATGATATTCTCACCTCTCGTCTAACTGTGCACTTCTAACGTAAGTACCCATCTAGAGTGATACAGACTACTAGCTACGTGCCAACATATCTAGCTAGACTATCATAGGTCCTACCCTTATTACTCGGTTCTCTTAACATAATAACGCTCGTAATTAAGTAGGGGTTTAACGTAACTCAGTTGTTCAATATGCAATATATATAACTATCAGTTAACTCGTTATATTTCTCGAAACAATATTGTAATTATATTCACAATAATAACATGAAGGTTCTCATTAATTAAGTGTATATTATTCACCTCATAAATATACAATATAAGCACCCCGAGAACTAAGCTGCGGTGCACACATACTCTGCTATCCATCCCGGTACATCACGTACATAAGGATCACATATTCTGAATCTCTCAGGAATAGTTCATATAACATAAATCACAAATAGTGGAGGCGAACACAGTCACATCACATAGGTCACGCACATACCTACGCTCCTACGATCAGCGGACTTATTAATATCCCAATAAGTCTTTCTATGACCTATGTTCATCAAGGTAACCAGTCTAAATCCGGGCAACACAAGGATTAGAGGGCCCTAAGCGAACGCAAACCTCCCGTGATAGCAAGTATGGTAGGTATGTCGTACACACAATTCATATACCAATACTAAGTTAACACACGTCTTAGTAATCCCGTAGTTTAATCGTAGTACATATCGCATTCTCGCACTAACTTATAATTATCACAATTTTTACTATTCCGGTTTATAATTATACGCGCCATAATTCATCCTCACGTCGTCGTAGACACTCACGTCTCAACCCAAATAGTTCATTGAATTAAATCTCTCGTATATAAATTTACTCCTCTTAATAACCCAAAAGTCCCAAATCTATCCTTACATCATCAAGGAATGTTAACTCTACCCTGGAACCAGTTTACGGGACTCCAAAAATCAAAACAGTCCAAAAAGGACCAAACTCTCAACTCGTTAGAAGTCTCGTTCGAACGAGACTGTTCGAACGAGATTCCAGTTCGTTCGAACGAACTGTACCTTCTAACGATATCTCGTTCGAACCAGATATCGAATGAAATCCCTTTTCGATAGCAGCAACTGGTCAACTCGTTAGAAGCTCGTTCGAACAAGTTCGTTCGAACGACCTGGGTAGGGGCTTCTAACGAGCTACCAGATTCGTCCCAGATTTTCTAAGTTACGTTTCTCATCATTTTTAACACCTCAATCCTTCTCCAAAGTTCGTTCTAACAGAGTTTTAAGTCCTCTAATCATACTAGAACATGCTAAGGTCATATACTAACATCTTTTAATACATTAATGCATCCTAAACATCATTAAATCATAAGATTTTATACTTTTCCCCAATTTTATCAAGAACATGAACCCTAGATTTATATCATCATCAAATACCAGAATTTAATCCGTTTTAATTTCTTCTAATCACCATTATCATGAGAATAATCATCTACCTATCATTCTACATGCAATTCTCTTCAAAATATTCAAGTTCTAAACTCCAAACTACATGGGTTTTCATATTTCACCAAGAACAAACACAAAATTCGAATCTTTCTAACATGGAAAGGAAATTCTCTGAAATTAAATGGAATAAAGTCACTTGCCTTGGTTGTCTCTGAGTTTGGTGTAGGTTTGATGAAGATTTCTGTAGAATTTCCTCCTCTCCAAGCTTCTTCTCCAATGGTGGCATAAGGTGGCTAGGGTTTTAATTTGGGAAACTTAGAAAACTCATCTAATAACCTACGTAGCCTTCTAGGTTAATATGGTTTGGTTAATGGGCTTAGTGGGTTTAATCCACATCAGATTTACATCTCTAATTTTCGTCACTTTTAATTCCTCAAAATGTAAAATTACCAAAATACCCCTTAAGTTGCCGGTATAGCCTAAAAATACCCCGAGACCCAAACTACACCCCCGGCTAGTGTTTTCTGACTATCTCGACCCTTCCGGACGCGTTTGCACACTCAAAATGACCATACAGTTTATAGATTTTAAATTCACTTTTTATTATCAAAGTATTACACCGTGACGTGGCGGTCCCACGCGTCTCAACAAAAATTCTAAAATGCCGTCTATCAATCTCACGACAAATTTCATAATTCCAAATTCATATATACTCATATATGAACATAATCAAATACCAACTCGCATCTCGTTAGTATTTATAACCCGGATTAATTTCCAATTAATACGCATTTAATTAATTAATCCCCAAAAATAAATATAGCCAAAACTACGGGGTATTACATTAAAGTTCCACTTGATGGGATTTCTCTTGACCCTACTGTTCCTCTTTATGTTCCATTATATTCTAGCAACCCTAATCAAGGTTTACTACGCATAAAATCGGATTAAACTAACACGACCAAAAATGCAGTTTTCCCAGGAGGGTCGATCGATCGATGAAAGGGGTTCGATCGATCGATCAATGCTCTGGGCTCGATCGATCGATCAAGTAGTTATGATGAAACTGCAGAAAACCCAGCTATGGAATTGTTACCCCAAACTCCTCCAAACCATCGTATTACAGTCCCAAACTCCCAACAATTCATACTACAAGTATTGTATACCCATTTAAATAATATCCTACGTAACACATGCAAATTTTCATCATCTATAACAAGGAAAAAGGGTCAAAATCTTTATAAATCTCAAGAACCCTAATTTTTCTTTAACTTCGTTTCTTTAATTCTTTTTCCAGATTTTCTATCACTAATACCATGGAAATTCATGGCTCAACCTCTACATGTGAAATGGATTTCCAGAAATATGATCTCTATCACTATAACATGCAATTTGTATCTCCAATTGACATTTTTCTTCAAGAACACTAATTCTAATCAACCTAAGACTAATATAAAAGGATGCATTAACCTGATAAAAGTAAGATAGATACTTGCCTAGAAATTTAGTCTCTGATTTGTGGAAGAAAAAGGTGTGGTTGTGATCCCCTTCGCGCGATCTACGATTTGGCGATGACGGCGGTGCAATCGGAGGTGTTCTTGGCCTAGAACTCCTTGGAGAGCTTCTCCTCTTCCTCTCTAATGGTCGTCATTAGTTTTAGGTTGTGTTAACCCTAAAATATGACACTTAACATCTGATATAACCCTTGCAAATTCGTGGGTTTAATTACCCATAATTACGAAATGTCCAAAATGCCCTCCCGGGGTGCTAATTAAGCCTAAAAATGCCCTGAGACTCAAAGTAAACCCCCGGGTACACTTTTCTCACTATCTCGACCCTTCCGAACACTTTGGCGCACTCAAAATGACCATATGAGTAACTTATAATTTATTCACTTTTATTAATCAACATTTAGTCCCGACATGACACAGGCGCGTCCCGACTTAAATTTCCATAATTTCCATTTTATTCAAACGTGACAATTTTATAAAAATAAATCTCATATATTACTATACTCATCCAGTAACATTCAACAAATAACAAATTTCCAATAATTACTAACTCTCGTCATGCTAGTAAATATTAAAAAACAACATTCCGTATTAAAATTAAATTAATTTATCTCAATTAAAATTAATAAATCCCATAATTTAAAAGCCATAAAAATACGGGGTATTACATACTCCCCCCCTAATAACGGAATTTCATCCCGAAATTTGGAAAATAAGGGCTTTCAGGTAGCACAATTCTGGATATCCTTTTCCGTACACAAACTATTTACATCGTAAGGCGCTCAATCACTATAGCCCTTTCCTCACAGCAACCCTATTTTACATTCTCATTAGAGACACTTCACATTGCGCTCCCAACCGACCACATTCAAATAGGTCACGCCTATACGTTATAAATTTCCATTATCTCACTATCATTAGGAGGCCGCAACTCACTACATGACAACTACTCGGATTTATTCATATTCAAAACTCCCATTCTGAGAAAACCATACGAACATTTGACCACTCTTGTTTGCCTAAAACAGTCGTGGAATTCTACCATAGTTATCGGATATTATCTCGGTCGATCCAAAAAATTTGATTATCTACTCACCTCTAAACATACGGAAGGAGAATAGTCGAGGTTCTTCCATAACAAAACCTTAATAAGCACCTCGTGCGCGACAGACAGGTATGAGTGCTTCTACAGAGCATTCCTGAAATCATCGTACCAAGATTCCAAAATCTCCTTCACGTGGCTCCACTAATCTTTAATCACCGTGTGCCTATGTCCTGGCTAAGGGTGATACATCCTGCTCGAAATGAAACCCTATCTTCACTGGTTCCTGAAATCCCATATCAAAGGTAGGATTCACCAATCTAATCCTGATTCAAAAATTGCCAGACCACGCACCGGCGCGATCCTTCCTTTCAAAGGAAGTCCAGGGCATACTAGTTAATATTGTAAACCAGCCCAAAGGAATATCAATCAATTCCTTTTTGGCGACATAATTCACATGTTCGGGATCAACCCTTGATCTTATTTTGAGGATGGCAACCCATCCAAGCAGTTATAAAGATTTTGACCCTTTTTCCTTGTTATAGATGATGAAAATTCGCATGTGTTACGTAGGATATTATTTAAATGGGTATACAATACTTGTAGTATGAATTGTTGGAAGTTTGGGACTGTAATACGATGGTTTGGAGGAGTTTGGGGTAACAATTCCGTAGCTGGGTTTTCGGCAGTTTTGCCATAACTGCTTGATCGATCGATCGAGCCTAGAGCATCGATCGATTGAAGGTTCGATCGATCGACCCCCTTTCATCGATCGATCGACCCTCCTGGGAAAATTGCATTTTTGCTCGTGTTAGCTTAATCCGATTTTATGCCTAGTAAACCTTGATTAGGGTTGCTAGAATATAATGGAACAAAAAGAGGACCAGTAGGGTCAAGAGAAATCCCATAAAGTGGAACTTTAATGTGAAGGGAAATAAAGGGTAAACGGGGAGACTTTTAGACTTAAGAAATCATACGTGTGTTGATTAAATAATCGAAACATCTAATAAGTTGGATTAGAAGGCGAGAGAGGACCTCCTGAAATTGTACTTAGATTAAGAAAACACTTCGAGTGACAAGAAGTGAGTTTAGAATAAATTAACTATGAGAATAAAATGGAATGAGGTCGTTATACGATATAATGGAGTAAAACGTGTAATAACGAATAATGAAAATTTTGGGTCGTGAGAGTACCTAATTTAATAATGTGGATGTGAATACATATTTATATATGACGGTGTGATTGTGCATATATTATTTCTGTGTAAAAATCATACCCGCGCTACTTGCTATCCCTGAGGTTACCGCACTGGGACAGTCTTATGTCGATGTGCCTTTATGGGGGATATTGACTCGTACCCTAAAAGATAGATATCCTTAGTACCGGCTATCTGATCGATGGTCAGACGGTCCTAAGAGACGTGAGGGTATGTACTGACCTCTTAGAGACTTGGAATCTATGCTTTGCCTCAATGTTGTTTGTGTTTGTGTTAATACAGTTCGAGTTCGAGAGTGATTCTTAACTAGTATTTCCCTTAGTTTGTGTGATACGGGGACTTGATAGCAGAGTATGCCAACACCATAGTTTTTATGTGGGGTGCCGTTAGTATGTATATAATTTATGAGTGATTGGTATATATATACTTATTTATGGAAGTCTAGAACCATAGATTTTATGTGGGGTGTTGTTTGTATATATATTATACGAGTGATTAATATATATACGTGTAACTATATGAGAACTTTCTACTGAGTAAAATAGTAGGTGAGTATATTATGAAATTCATCAACTTCACTATAAGTATTCGGAAACATTATAACAATACGAAATTATTCTAAATAACGGAAGAAATCTTGAAGAGATAGACTTTTCTAAAGTGAATATCATAACCTTAATTTCACGTGTTAAAACTTATGGAGAATAAGTTAGAGAGATATATGGGGTTCATTAGTACGATATACGTGAACACTAGATGAGAGGTGAGAATTCTCAAGAGAGTATCGCATACTAATATGACTGTTGCATTAGCCAGTAAACATTTTAAATACTTGCTAAACTATTTTAAAACTGTTTTACATTCGGGCTCTGACCCGTTTGTTGTTATCTCTTCTCCCTTGTGTATATATATATGTATTATAGGTGAATAGCCATAGGGGCGTCTGGCTTAGGATTCTTTGGATGGAACGTGTTGTAGCTTTTGTGTGAGTTGCAGGCCATTGCTTAGACGACCTCATTATTAACTCTACTTCTAGTTCTACTTTATCCAGTGGGGGCATGTGTCGCCCTTTTCCATGATTTAGTTGATATTATCAGAGACTGTAATTCTTTTTACTTTCAGCATTTTTGTTTCAGGAGTTATTACTGTCAGGATGTTTTCCTTTAGTGTTGTAAATGTTGGGATTTATTATTGATGGTCAAATTCTTGAATGTTCATTTTTAATCTTATACTAAATGTGTGACTCTTAATATGTTAACGATTAAAGGTTTTATAATCGGATTTAATAAAATGGATGTAAGGTTTCAAATGGTTTTGACACTTAGCTTAATTATTTAGGGTGTTTAATTGGAAAAGTTACTTTGCGACAGTGATGCTAATAATGAACCAACTGTTCACCTTGATTTTAATTTAATAAAGGTGTGATCGCCCAGTATTTAATTTGGTGGGGTGTCACAGGAGTGTGATGACCTTCGAGGATTAATGGATATTTTGAAAAATGATTCCTATATTATGATGAGTCTCATTATTTTCTTAGGTCTAGGAAAGAGGAGTTAGAAGATAAATTGATAAAATCGAGTCACGTAAAATTTAAAATGGATTTCTAGGTCGATAAAGCTGGGAAAATGTTATTCATTGTCTAAATAAAAAAGGATAATTTTGGAATTATCTTCGATGATCCCATTGCTTCTCGTGAGAAATCCAAGCCCAACAATTTGAAAGGGTCAAACACTTCCAATGACATTAGAAAAGGTCAACCCTTAGGTAATAGTCCTCGTGGTGTATTCATGTGCACACAATGTGGTAGGAAAGGTCACCTTAGGCATTTTTACTTTGATCTTAGAAAAAGTCCTAAGAAGTCTAATACTAGATTCACCGAGGTTCCCAAAACCCAAGAGCATCGCGTTAAACCTATGTGGATTAGGAAATCAGATTTGGAGGCTTTAAACACTTGACTTGTTGATTCTTGACTGCTTGCACATGATACCTCTCATATTAAATCTAACGGTTCATTGTGTTTGCATGTTTTTCATACAATATATTTTGTGCTTCATTATATGTATAATTGCCATTTTATGATTTTATCTTTATTTTATTTTTTCATTTATTTGGTCTTATTATGACATTTTGTTTGTCTTTTGAGTTTAGTTTTCAAATAATGTCACTTTAAAGAAAATGTTTTAAAAACTCAAAAACATTTTTATTTATGTGTAGTTTATTTTACATAGTTTTTATATCATATCGATGTGTTTGAATCCTATTCCTTCCATGTATCCATGTAACTATGACATTTGATTATGATTTTCAATGCATGGATTATTCTTAATTATGCTTACATGAAGTAGTTTGTAATTAATTTGCTATGATGGATTCACTTTGTATAGGCACCTCACACTCTTTGCATGAGCTCTTTTGGATTGTACAAACTTTATTGCATGAACTAAGTACGGTACTCTCCTATCAATCTTGTCATTTACATCATATTTTTTACTATTATAGATTTGAGCAGGTAAGAACCATTGTGTGATTTTGATCTTATTTGATAAAAAAATTGACTGTACAATGGAAAATGGATACAGAAGGAGAAATCTCCTCTGTATGAATGGCCACCATTGGCAAGAGCCTAAAAGAAAAGATAGGCAAAAGAAAATAAAATTTTCCAAAGACAAATTTGTTTATTGATGGTTCAAAATTTAATATCGTCCAAATGAGAGAAAAATTATATATGTTAACATTTTGAGGGTGTTAACTTGAAGATCAATGGGTTTTCATAATAAGTCCAAGTTGAGCCTAAATGTTTAACTCTATTTATCCGAGAATCATCAAGATTTTTAGGCTAGTGTGTATTGTATATGTTTTTTGTTTATGAGTTGTTTATTTGTTATCTTGAGGCTAAAATGAAGTTTGATAAGTTAATGCGGTCACATAGAACTTATTGGGCATTTTTTAGTGATTGGGTAAGAAAAAAGTTGTTTCTAGTTCACACCCCTTCACTCCACAACACATTTTGTTTAGAAACATCGATATTAAGGTAATATTGACAACTTATACATTTTATGTCTTATTTATGCTATTTATACCAATATATATTTATGGGTGTCATTGGTTTTTGTTCGATGGTTTTTGAGTCTTTGTGCTCGCATTTAATCCATATATGTCATATGGCTATTATTTTATTCTTATTGGCTTTTTTATGATCACATTGGTATCTTTTGTTGCTTGATATCATTGGTATCTCATTCATGCATCAAAATCGGTATCTTTTGTTCACTGTTAGGATTATGTGTGCTTGCATTGCTGAGTTTTTTGTCGTTGTATGTTACACTTCACACTATTTCATGATATACTTGTTTTCCTATATGTTTACATGTGTTACATTTACGGTGAGAAGTTGTTTATATTGTGCATCTTTATTTTTTGTGTATTCCTAAACAATAAGGGGGAGAACTGGTATATAACTCTTTAACTCGGGGGGGATATTTTTACCTCAAGGGGAGATGCCTATCATAGATAAAGATTGATTGGACAAAAGGAAAAGGGTTTTTCAATTGCATTTTGTATTGTTATATATTCAAGTTGGATATGAAAAGCGAGTTTAAGTGTGCGGGCATGAAATAGTCCAACAAAACTTAGACAAGAGCAAAGCTACTCAAAGTTTGTGTTTGTCAACTCTATATGTTTTCATTTCGGAGTTGGGGATTGAGTATTTAAATGAGTTTGATGGCCCATAGGTTTTTGTTTTTGTGTTTTATCTCAAATGACTTATAGGGGGAGATTCACAAGGATGCATTTCCGATATAGTCAATTTGTATATTTTGGTTTAATTTGTCTTCGACAAAACCGTTTGATTCATAGGTTAGGTATTGAGTTGATTTATACTTCAAAAGCCTTTGACTTGTTTGATGGAATACTGGAACCATCGAGTAAAGCGTCTACATCATCGAGCAGTGTTTCATGTCACGTTTATATTCAACAACCATGGGATCTCAAAAGGTATGGATGCATTTTAATTTGATTCCTAGATATTAATTATGTGGTTCTTTAAATCTTGTTTGACACCATTTTTCATAAAATGAATTTTAAAAGAAAAATTATTTTTTATTTTAAATTCGTTTGAACGAGATTATTATGTCCGATCGAACAAGTTGGTGCATGTCGCTAAAATGACATTTAAACGAAGTTCAAATGAAGTTCAAACGAGGTTCCTCTATTTATCAATGAATTCTCGTTCAAAGTGCTTCGAAGTCTGTTCGAATGAAGTTAGTCATTTCATTTGAATGAGATGTTTTGTTTTCGAATAAGATTAGTGAATTTGTCCGAACGACCCTATGGTTTTTATTTGAATGATGTACCTAAAAAATTGGGATGCCTAAAAATGTGTTTTCCATAAATTGGAGTGTTGTCATTATTTTTCTTTGTTCAAGACTTTCAAAATTATTTTCCAAGTAGATATTTAAGAGCCTTCAATCCCTAGTTTCACCCACATAGTTTCAGATACGAGATTCAATTTTATATGCTTTGAGATATCCATTTTAAGCACCAACTTTTTTGTTTTTCTCATCAGCTGGACTGAGAAAGTTTCGTATGTTGGACTCCATGTTTGTTTTGTTATTCACATACGGTGGACTCCACATGTATGGTGGTTTGAAGTGGTGGACTCCATGATCTCTCCATTGATGGTTGTTGAGCCTTAATCAGTGGATACCGAGGTATGTGTGGACTCACACATTATGGCAGTGCATAGGTGGACTCCAACGTGTTGTTATGAAGACAACCTAAGGAGCGAAGATATGCCAATGATTGAAGGAGTCGATTCAAGTGTCTAAGTTTTCTGTCACGTCCTTGTTTTATTCATGACATAGTGAACTTGCATTGCCTTGACCTACTGAGGTTTTTTTTGCATTCGATTTTTTCTCATACATCGGGCATTGTGGTTGATTATTTTATCATATTATCACCAAGATGAATGTTTGCGGTAAGATAAAATTGATTAACTATTTAACATCACATTCATTTAATCGGACCTAAGTTTTAATTGGGTAATTTTTTTAAGTTTAATTTAATTTGAAAAAATTTAAAACTAATTGTGTGTGTGTTTTACCTTTCCATATAAACCATTGCATGTAGTTTACATCTTTCAATTAGGTAAATCCATGGGTGGTGGTCCCACTCCCAACGGATTTGGAGGAAACAAATACATTGAAAATAGGGGAATCACCACGCCATTATACCGACATGTAATCACATACCAAGATTACATGACAAATCAAGACTCTTATGTCTCCCTCTCACGAGGCGATAGGAAAAATGCATGTATGGTTCGGATATAAACATGCCTAACCCCGCAAATAATCTCATCAAATCCCCATTTGATAAATTACCCCCGTATACTCCCAATCCCCTAGTATGTTCGAAAATAGAACACAAAGCATATAATTTACACTGAGGTATTCCATCCTAACTGTAAACATCATGTTATATGTCCTTCAAAATAAACCTATCTCATATATATACTCCATGACAATACAAAGGATTAAAACTGTAATTTACTAACAAAAACTCTCTTGAAGGTTCCTAGGCCAAACCCTCTGTCCCAATCAATCCGTCAACAAAAAAAACCTATGAACAAAACCTAATCGATTCTAATATTGGACCCAATCTATCTCCCGCCAATCAATTGTCACTCTATGGCCGATCAATCTTCCCTAGCTAGCAAGACACAAAATAATATCATATTATAAATGTTAGCCTTTAAATTTAGTTTTTCAATTTTCAGCATATTGGATCGCAAACAAAGGTTTTTTTTTACCTTTAATCAATCCAAAAATAATCTTTACATGATTGTTAAGAAATCCAAAACATGGTTTAAACAATATAGATCCATTAAAATGGTTTAATTTCACATTAATAAGACATATTCATTAGTTTCATCATTTTTTTATATGAGTTCACGCAATTGCAAATTTAATCATTAAAATAATAAGTTACAATCATAGTCCAAAGTCTAATCATTTTAATCACCATTCTATATCAATTATACGATGAATATAAACTAGTTTAAGCATTGAATAATGAATAAATCTAGTTCTCCATATTTTGTCATACGATTTTAATCCTAAAATTTGATTAGACTAACTTAGATTATTATTATTAGAAATTGATCATAAATTTACAAGTAACCTAAATGAAAGCTAGTTATTTGTTGCCTATAATTTCTTGGTTGAATCTCTTGTCCTCTGCCTTTTATTAACTTACTTTAATTATGCAGGTGGAACACCTAGTTATATCCTGTAATTCAGATGGGTTCCTATTGGACTAATTTAACTTCTTCAATTAAGCTAAATACACTGCCCATATGCTCCCCAAACTTAGCACAAAGGGTTACCAAACCTTGGAGCCCTATCCAACACACTAAAAAACACCATTTCATTCCTATGTACCCCCTATAGCAAGGTCCAAAGGTACACACTCACAATAGAAAATAAATAACACACTATTATTAATTTACGAGGTCTTCACATATAATAATTTTCCCAATTAAATTTAATTTTTGACAGCCAATTAATGTCAAAATAATTCACACAACTATCATGCACAATATGAATATAATCAATATTTATACAATCGATATTAAATATATGAAATACGGGGTATTACACTCTTTGTTATAGTAATAGATTTTTGTCCTTGGAGTCCTATACGTGTCTTAATAAAAGAGTTTTAGATAGTTATCTTTCATGTCAACCTCCCACTACCACATAAAATCAGTCTCATTGTGTTTCCCCGCCGAATAAAAACTAATGTGATGACTTTGCAATGTAGTATCTTATCCCTATGACCCAGAATAGAGAACGATCTCTCATTGTAGTGTAATACCCCGCACTTTTATGGGAAAATAAATCTAATAATTAAGTGCAATTTGGGAATTTTAAGAAATTATCACGAATAGTAATTTTTGGAGGTTTTCAAGGATTAACTTTTTTTTATGTATGTTATATTTACTTTTGGGATTAAGTAAATGAGTTACACTATTTTAATTACATGTCGCAGTTGGATAAAGAGACAAAGGATAATATTTTAATTGTAAAACTGCATTTAACTTGTGTTGGGTCGAATTAGTGACTTGCAGTTAAGTGACTCGGATGTAAATTATGATTGTGTGGTTGGTCTCAGAATAGCTGAGATAGTCAGAATAGAGTATCCGAGGGTTGTAATTGAGTTTCGGGAATTTTTGGACCAGTAGGGACTCGTAATTGAGTAAACGAGTCATTTTTGGGTTAATAAGGGACAAACCCTGATTTCTCCCTTATATGGCACGGGAGAAGAAATAAAGAAAGAAAGAAAGAAAGAAAGAAGAAAGAAAGAGAGAAATGAAGGAAGAAGAGAAAAGAAGAGAGAAATGGGGGATTCCAGTAAAACTCCGCCGAATTCGACTCGAGGTCGTCGGATTTCATCCTCCAGGCATGTGTGTACCTGCTTTATTTTATTTTATGCATAAATCTCATATTATTGTTGGTAAACTATATGATTTTGGGTTAGAAACCTTCAAATAAATTTGGGAAAATTTGAATATGAGTTTACATTATGATGTAATACACCAAATTAATTAATGTCTTAGTTGTAAAACATAGATTGGATGTTTATAGAGTTGTTGGATGAGATTAGAAACAACAAAATGGAGAATAGTGGAGGTTTGGATTTTTGGAGAAGAAGGCGAATAGTGACCAATGTCCTTTCTGAATCGATTCGGCCAGGGACAATTGATTTGACTCTTGGTCCAAAAATAAAAATTGTATATCTTTTCGATAGGGTCGCGTGGCCAACGACCGTGTATTTTTTTTATTTTTTTTGGATTTATAATGATTTTTATACGGAAGGTTGTCCGAGATCAAAATTGTTAGTCGAAAATTAAGGCTAGAATTATTTGGAGATAAATATTAGGGGTTCCCAAATAGAGTGTTAGGAACTCTAAAGGACTTAAGGAGATATGAAAACTTTGGGTTCGTGGGAATAAATCCGAGTTATAATTTAAATGGAGATTGGATTGAGTTTTGGGTTTTGGGGATATATATAAAACCTAAGAAGATTTGGGGATTTCGGACCAGCCGAATCGATTCGGACAAGACAAATCGATTTGGACAAGCTGAATCGATTCGGATAGGCCAAGTCAATTCGGACAGACCCAATCGATTCGGTCCTGAAAGATTTTTGAGGTTTTCTCCTTTTATGTTTAGGGAGACATAAATAATGGTTTTAGAGATTATTATAGGAGATTCTAAATGGGGTGTTAGGACTTCTAGATGATGATTTGAGGATAAGTAAACCTCGGATTAATTTAGAGTACGATTCGGGGTATGGATTTTATTAATGTTTTGGGACAAGAGACACTCGAGAAAATCATTCGGTAAGCGTGTATGGATATATTTATGCGGTTCGAATAAATATGTGCCGATTATAATAGAGAAAATCCTAGAATGTTATTAGGATGGAATTTGGGGTTATTGGTCATCATTATGTGGGATTGACAATTGTGTCCATTTATATAATTGAGGAATGATGTCGATTATATATACGATGTGATTACAGTATATATATTATATGATACGAATATGTATATATATCTTTGTCTGAATGGTATGTATATATATATTTATGTGAAGCATACTGCCTTTATGCTATCATGGGACGTTGCGCGATGTGGGTGAGGCCCCTGGCTTGAGGAGCAGGGAGCATATAGTCCCCGGGTCTTAGTTTCCATTTTTATATTGTGTGATTTTTATTAGGGGTGAGACGTGGTGGGTATGTTTCGTCGCACTTTCGAGGAGGAACTATGACCGCTTCCCATACATTTTGATTTATTTTTTTACCATGTCCGTGTGATAATAGTCCGATATATGGTAACCTGGGATAAAGTGAGTAATTCCTGGAAGATGACAACATTGAGAGACCGCATCCTCGAATTATAGCTCGTTGGGATGGTTATTGTACTTATGGGTATTGTACATTACTTGTTTATGAGAACAAGATATTATATCTCTACTAGAGTAAAGGGATAAATTGAATATGAAATAAATTCTCATTCCGGGAGATTTTAACGGACTTAAAATGTAATATGTATATAAAAGTGAACATGAAAAATAAAGATGAGTATGTTACGTATATGTGTATATATATATATATATATATATATATATATATACGCTATGTATTGAGGGCCTAATGGATCTTGATGATCGACATTGCCAAGTAGTAGTGTATCGGGGGGGTTCCTCGTTTTGATTTTTCTTCGCGAGACATCCCATGCACGAACATGACACAATGTTGAGACTAGGGAGAAGTTTAGCCCTTAGTACTTCGGTTAAATAGGATTTGTAGAATTTTGGTGAAAAGATTGGTTAGGCAGGGTAGCTTAACTAGGTTGTCTATTAGGATACATTAGGTGTGCACTATTAGAAGAGAGGTGAGGGGTATCTCATGGGATTGCGATACCAGTTTAAATATGAGATAAAACATATTTTTCATAAATAAAGTATCTATGCACTTGCTAAATATTTTCACAAATCGGGCTATGGACCGTGTATCTATTTTTTCTCACACTCTCTCTCTCTCTCTCTATATATATATATATATATATATATATATATATATATATATATATATATATATGTGTGTCCAGACACAGGGACGCCTGGATGACAATTCCTTCGAGTCAAACGTCTACTACAGTAGTTGTGGATGAATGCAGGTTTACTGTAGACGCTTGTATCCTTGTAATCTAGATAGGAGGTACTGTATAAACATTCGGGCTAATAACCCAACTGCATTTATTTATTCTTTTACCACCTTCTTATGCAGATTTGATTTGGTTGTATATTGTTAAACCGAGTGTTAGATTATTTTTATTTCATCTCAGTTTCATTTATACATAAACTATGTGAATGTTTTAATTGATTAATTTGTTTAAAAGATTTTATTAATAAAATTTTGATGCCAGCCTAGTAGGTTTTTAGTAATTAATTTGTTTTCGAAAGTGATGCTAAGAATGAACCATATGTGACTCCTATTTTAATTTGATATAGGAGTGATCGGCCAGTATTTTATTAGGCTGGGTGTCACAGATGGTATCAGAGCATAAGATTCTAATGTCCTTAGGAATCTGTGCAGACGTACTATGCTTTCAGCGTTGCTCTCAATTTGATACAGAGCCTTAGGATTAGGATCGTTGATTACTCTTGTGAGATTTCATTTTCCTTCCATTATGTAAGATTATAGTAAATCTTTTGCGCGCTTGTTCGAGACTCAGACGTTGATCGATGAAGGACGACCATAGGAAGGCCGCGATGAGGGAAGCAGGAGGTGGATCTTAGTTAGAGTTATAAGTTATAGTTGGGATTGAGGACCGCAGTAGAGGTCACTCCCCTTTTTGTGTTGTTATTTAGGATTTCTACAATGACTACTAGAGTATAGTAGTTATAATCATTCTAGTATCACTGTTGTAGAGAGTGGTGCTAAAGTTGGATTACCCAGTGAAGTAAATTAGGAATAAAGTCTTTGATAAAGGACTATACATTGAAGTGAGTTATGCGGAGTAAATGTAGCATTACTCAGTGGAAGTAGAAGGCTCGGAAGCTTTAACTTAAAGTGGGGTATGGAAATAACCATATCTGAAAAATTGAGGAAATTTTTTCACTCGTAGGAGCAATAATTAAAATAGAGGGATCTTACGGATGGATATAATCGTTAGTTTCTTTGGTTTATCAGGAGTAAAGAGAATGCAGTTTTGAATTATTCATATAAGGATCAGTCAGAGGCCGACACTGAATAAAGAGTGATATGGAGAAGTGAACCTTGTACCGAAGTAAGGTAGGTGCAACGAAGAGAGAGTCCTTCAGAAGAATGATAGGCTCACTAGAAAGTGATCCTAAAACTTATGAAGAATTTGGGATCGTAGAACCCCATTGGTGGACATCCACCTGGGGAATTCATTGAAACAGGGCTGTTGAGGCCACTAGTAGAGTTTCCTTTGATAAAGAAGTTAAGGAGACGATGAAGGCAATCATCAGCATCAAGGCTATAGAGTCGGAGATACTGATAACCTCAACATGGACGGGGTAGCCATAAATGGGGAAAGTTGCAATGTGGAACGTATAACCACATAGTTAGTCCTTGCCCAGTAGGAATTAAAGGACAGGAGTAAGGTACTCGGATGGCGCATTGATTAAAGTAATCGTGATTTTGGTTAAGGCAAGTGTAATATGTCTAATAACCATTTGGAGCAGTCAGGGAAATTGGCGAGGTTATTATTATGGGATTTACCTTGAATGCAAGAGGTATATTCTGTTGACTAGATTTGGGTCACAATATTTTGTTAGCCTTATATTCGTGTGTGATTCGAGTTTACTAGTAGTATCGGTAACATTATATAGTATACGTTTATGTGTTTTTTCGCAATAGAAGAATCTATTTCTTTCATTCGCCGTGAAAAGCGGGTGTTAGTATTATGAGTTTATATTCGGTATGTATTGCTCATTTTGTGTGTGTTATACGAGTATGGTATTATTTTGAGTATATATGTTCTTTGTTGATCGGAGTGATAGCAGGCTAATGATTGTAAGACTATCTTGTCCTCTATTCCAGGATGGAATAAGTTGTTGTTGCGATATCTCACCTGGATACAGGTTGAGTTCGCCTTTATTTGTATGGGTAGATGAAACTTCGGTGAGTAGATGTTTCATTATCATGATTTCAGTGCGTGGCGACTTTATAGATATGATTCAATGTATGAAGGATTTATTGTTAAGCTATGAGCTTAAGCTCGTTGTTGTTTACGCAAGGACTTAGTGGGAGTACAAGCGCTTGGTGGTGTGACTCCTAGAGAGAAGTAGGAGTTCTCACCACACCTTTTCGATAGGAGACATGGGCTTTTTACCAATGGCATTTTTTGAACTAACGAACCTCCACGACCAACAAAGTTAAGTAGTAGTGTATCAGAGGGGTTACTTATTTGTATTTCGCTCGCGAGACGCTCCACGCATGAACCTTAACAACGTCGGGAGTGGAGAGATGTTATAGAATGTGATGATGTTGGTCTTGACGATAAGTCACCTAATGTAGAGAAAAACACTATAGACTGAGAGTCGTTTGATGATTGTATGTTTATAGAGATATAAGTTCTATGAAAAAGCACTGAAATTGTTCTCTCATTGTGAGTATATGGGTGAGGTAACGTAAATGGAATTGATGGGAGGCTTATAGCCAGGCCTAGATCAAAAGGCATATTTTGGAGGTAAGATGTTTTGAGGTGTGATGTTTGTAATCTATTTGGAGAGAGTAGGCATCTCGATTAGTTAGGATTTCCATGTTGCCAACATGGAAAGACATGGTGGGAGAGGTAAGTTTGTAGGTTAGCAAGGTAATATTTAGGACGTCCCACTGGTGTGCCTTTGAACGTTATATCTCGATGACCGATGACTCGAGGGAGTAGTGTAACAGGAGGGTTCCTTGTCTGGATTTCTCTTTGCGAGACGTCCCACGCCTGAAACCGAGAAAATGTCGAAAGTTGAGAGAGGTCTTAGGCACTAGGGACACAGGTTGGGATAGTATTTATTTCACATGGGTAGGGATACGCATCGATCTTAGGATTATTAGGAAGTAAATTATGTAGAATTAGTAGCGCTGAGGTGAGAAGTTAGTTATGATTTAACCATAAGTTATAGGACGCATAGGATCTTGAGAAGTTGATTGAGGATATATAAGTGTGAGCACCAGGCCGAAAAAGTGATACCCATTTTGGAGAAAAGGTTACGCGTGTGATGTTTATAATGGTTGTGCAAATAAGCACAGGTTAAAAGGTGTATGGGCACCTGGGAAAGTTGGTTTTATATACCGTCATAAATAGAAGGGGCACAGTATATAAGAGGTAGCACGCCTAAAACTAAGCGATGAGAGTCGAGCGTTAGTATAGGCCCGTTCCTTTAGATACGATTATAGAAGCGCTAGTGCAATGCGACGTTATTAGAGTCAACCTTAGGACCGAGGTATCAGAGTAGCATATGTAAAAATAGATAAGTTAGTAGTATAGTATATACCTTGTTAGAGGTGAGTACTGAACGAATGTATGGTTGATAACCACTTGGGTTAGTACCATTCCACTTTGAGGTATTAGGATGTGGAGTGATTCAAGATCCTACGTTTGTATTGGTAGAATTGATTGTATCAAAATTTCGTCTTTGTAAGGGGGGGGAGTATGTAATACCCCGCACTTTTATGGGGAAAAAAATTTAATAATTAAGTGCAATCTGGGAATTTAAGAAATTATCGTGAATAGTAATTTTTGGAGGTTTTCAAGGATAAAATAATTTTTGATGTATGTTATATTTACTTTTGGGATTAAGTAAATGAGTTGGACCATTTTAATTACATGTCACAGTTGGGTAAAGCGACAAAGGATAATATTTTAATTATAAAACCGCATTAACTTGTGTTGGGTCGAATCAGTGACTTGCGATTAACTGACTCGGATGTAAATTCTGATTGCCTGGTTGGTCTCGGAATGGCCGAGATAGTCAGAATAGAGTATCCGGCGGTTGTAATTGAGTTTTGGGAATTTTTGGACCAGTAGGGACTCGTAATTGAGTAAACGAGTCATTTTTGGGTTAATAAGGGACAAACCCTTATTTATCCCTTATAAGGCATGGGAGAAGAAAGAAAGAAAGAAAGAAAGAAAAAAAAAGAGAGAACGCAAGGAAGAAGAGAAAAGAAGAGAGAAATGGGGGATTCTAGCCAAACTCTCCCGGATTCGACTCGAGGTCGTCGGATTTCATTCTCCAGCCAAGTGAGTACTTGCTTTATTTCATTTTATGCATAAATCTCATATTATAGTTGGTAAACTATATGATTTTGGGTTAGAACCCTTAAAATAAATGTGGGAAATTTTGAATATGAGTTTACATAATGACGTAATGTAAACTCTTAATGCTTTCTAATGTTAAATTCATGTAAATGGAGTGAAGAAATGGATTGAAATGGGTGAAAATGATAAGTTGGTTTTTAGGGTTTAAATCTAAGAGAAATGGTTTAATACCCCAAATTAATTGTTGGGTTAGATGTAAAACATAGATTAGATGTTTATGGAGTTGTTAAATGAAAATAGAAACAAAAAAAAATGGAGAATAATGGAGGTTTGGATTTTTGGAGAATAAGGTGAATAGTGACCAGCGTTCTTTTCGAATCTATTCGACCAGGGAAAATTGATTCGGCACGTGGTAAAAAAATAAAAATTGCAGATCTTTTCGATACGGTCGCGTGGGCACCGACCGCGTATTTTTCTAAATTTTTTTTCGATTTGTAATGATTTTTCTACGGAAGGCTCTCTGAGACCGAAATTGTTAGTCATATATTAAGGTTAGAATTATTTGGAGATAAATATTAGGGGTTCCCAAATAGAGTGTTAGGACATCTAAAGGACTTGAGGAGATATGAAAACTTTGGGTTCGTGGGAATAAATCCGAGTAATAATTTAAATGGAGATTGGATTGAGTTTTGGGTTTTGGGATATATATAAAACCTAAGCAGAAGTGGGGATTTCAGACCAGCCAAATCGATTTGGACAAGCTGAATCGATTCGGTAAGAGACAGTTTGAAAGTAGAACCATTTCGAATCCATTCGAACAGGCCAAATTGATTCGATCCTGGCAGATTTTTGAGGTTTGTCCTTTTAAGTTTAGGGAGACTTAAATTATGGTTTTGGGGATTATTATAGGAGATTCTAAATGGGATGTTAGGACTTCTAGATGTTGATTTGAGGATAAGTAAACCTCAGATTAATTTAGAGTACGATCTGGGGTATGGATTTTATTAATGTTTTGGGACAAGAGACATTCGAGAAAATCATTCGGCAAGCGTGTATGGATATATTTATGCGGTTTGAATAAATATGGGCCGATTATAATTGAGAAAATCCTAGAATGTGATTAGGATGGAATTTGGGGTTATTGGTCATCATTATGTGGGATTGACAATTGTGGCTGTTTATATATTTGAGGAATATGTATATATACGATGTGATTACAGTATATATATTATATGATACGAATATGTATATATATATCTATGTGTAAATGGTATATATATATATTTATGTGAATCGGCTATGATATCTTGGGAAGTTGGGCGGTGTGGGTGAGGCCCCTGGCTTGAGGAGCAGGGAGCGTATAGTCCCCCGGTCATAGCGTCCATTTTTATTAGGGGTGAGACGTGGTGGGTACGTTTCGTCTCACTTTAGGGGAGGAACTATGACCACTTCCCATACGTTTTGATTTATTTTATTACCATGGCGATGTGATAATAGTCTGATATAAGGTAACCTGGGAAAAAGTGAGTAATTCCTGGAAGATGATAGCATTGAGAGACCGCATCCTCGAGTTATAGCTCGTTGGGATGGTTATTGTACTTGTGTGTATAGCACATTACTTGTGTATGAGAACAAGATATTATATCTCTACTACAGTACATAGATAAATTGAATATGAAATAAATTCTCATTCCGGGAGATTTTACCGGACATAAAATGTTATATGTATATAAAAGTGAACATGAAAAATAAAGATGAGTATGTTATATACAGGTATTTATATGGGTATATATATACACGTTATGTACTGTGGGCCTAATGGATCTCGATGATCGACATTTCCAAGTAGTAGTGTATCGGGGGGGGGGGGGGGGGGGGTTCCTTGTTTGGATTTCTCTTCGCGAGACACCCCACGCACGAACATGACACAATGTTGTGGATGGGGAGAAGTTTACCCCTTAGTACTTGGGTTAAGTAGGATTTGTAGAATTTTGGTGAAAATATTAGCTAGGCAGGGTAGCTTAACTATGTTGTCTATTAGGATGCATTAGGTGTGCACTATTAGAAGAGAGGTGAAGGGTATCTCATGGGAGTGTGATACCAATTTAAATACGAGATAAAACATATTTTTCATAAATAAAGTATTTATGCATTTGCTAAATATTTTCACAAATCGGACTCTGACCCGTGTATCTATTTTTCCTCTCTGTTGATATATATATATATATATATATAAAATAAGTCACAATGGTGTTTTCACTATTCATAAGTTTGGGAGACACTTCACGGTTCAGATCGAAGCCAACAAGGCAACGATCCAATGGTTGAGATTAAAATATCCCTCTTACCATTTTTGCCCCTTACATATTTGAGTTCCCCCTCTTTTTTAACCTTTCATTTCCTTTGCTCCCCCTACCCAAAATTTAAACACACGGTCAAAATTGGAAATTAACCATTGATGCCAAATACCAATTATCAAAGCCCCCCCTCCCCCCCCTCTCTCCCCGACCCTCATTTCACAAGCAGAACCTCTCTCTCTCATTCTATCACTTTCTTCCATTCCCTCATCTACACCCACACAAAATCTACTCCCCCTGCCTCAGCCCAATCGCCGCACCTCTCTCCTCGCTACACCACACCTCTCTCCTTGCCTCTTCTCTTAGGTAAGTTTTTAATGGTTTTGATTTTAGGGTTATATGGTTTCGATTTTAGGTTTATGATTTTAAGGCTTCGTGTTTGTCGTTTTAAGATTTTTGCCTTTTGTAATGGATTTAAGGGTGTTGTAATTTAGGGTTTTGTAATGATTTAAGGGTTTGTTTTTTATATATTGTTATGCTCTCTCAGGATTTCACCTTTTATTTTGATTTTGCTGGTACTTATTTTATCAATTTGCATTTTTCATGTTCAAGACATAGCATTTTAATTTTCAAGACGTAGCATTTTTATAGATATCAATTTGAACGAAGGTATAATTGTTTGACATGCATTGCTCTTCTTTTTCTATAGTTCATGTTGAAATATGTTTATCAATTTGAACGATAGTATTTTTGCAATCGATTGTTTTACTTTTGAATCGTTATGTAGATACACACAATATTCAACATTTAGAATAAATTGTTTCTTGCCTCACTGTGTCTATCTTAGAGTAAATTTTTTTTATTTTTTTGTGATTTGGTTCGTTGTTAAAGCCATTTCATTTGGATCTTTGACGCAATGGATTTTTTTTGACAAGCTTGCCATATGTACATATATCATGTTTTTGTTTGGTCGTTTTAGGGTTTTTGTGTTCCACATTTGGGGTTTTATTCAATGTTTTAACTTTCAGGTATTATTTTTGTCGTTATTTTATATTTTAGGTACTAACTTTATGTTTTCCTAATTTTTTATGGTTTCAGATTTTAGTGCTCATGATATTTTAGGTAATCTCTCATTTGTGTTTATTTTTTATTTGTTGGTAAAATTTGGTATTGATATTCATTTAGGTGTTCATATAGTTATCATGTTTGTTCATATAGGTGTCCAAATGGGTTCTCATGTTTGTTATGACGTTATTGATTTATTATTCATGATGTAGAAGCTAATCTTATTCTATATGAAATTTGAAATGGATATCTCTAACCTCTATATCCCAATTTTCCATCCAGGTGTATGTTTAATTCCTGTTTCACGCCTCTCTCATCCAGGTAACTTATATGATGTTTAGCTCATGGTGTTGGGAAAACAAAACACAATCACATTTGATTTCATAGAGCAGGCTTTTGATTCTATGTTTAGGGTTTTTTTGTGGGTTCAAAGTGATGTTCAAATGTTGTTTTGTATTTTTATATGTTTTTGTTGCTTCTCTACCTCTCACTCTTAAGTGTTTTGACAGTTTAAATGATGCATGGTCGGATCGAGATGATGCAGAGTGGAATCTAGCGTCAGAGGCATCTGCAAAATTCGGGTATTCAAGATTCTCATATGTGTTCCTACTTTCTTACTTCTTTATAATGTTCGGTGATACATAAACTCATTTGGTTAGTACCGTTGTTTCTTTCAATGTCTTATAACTTGGAATGATATGGTCTCACCCTTAATGAAGGTTTTTTTTACTACTTTTTTAATGTACTAAGCTTTTTTCTCTTTTTTGGTTTTAATTCAAAACCACATGGTCAACATTATTCAAAATCACGTAATGTGTTTGAAGAAATGCCTCCATGAGTGTTTTACATTGTTTGCTGACAAAGTCCATCCGTACTATGTGAATAAATGTATTGGATGCTATTACTTCATATTGGTGATTTTGGTTCGTACAATGAGTCATAAGTTCTTCATTCAATTATCTGAGGCTAACTGCAAAAACCTTAATCGAAGGCTTTTTTTGTGCAATTTAATTACATTCACTCACCGCTTCTTATTTTTTTTAATCACGTTTGCTTTTTATATTTTGTTTTTTCTCTATTGTGGTCTCAGTTTAATTATTGGCTTTTGAATTTAGGGATGAAGTTTTGAGCTTAAGTACAACCATTAAATGAGTGTAGTTAAGTTTTTTCCCCCAAGTTTTGTATCCTAAGATGATTAAATGATTTTACCCAAGTAAATGTATAATCATTTACTGTCTCATTGTGTAATGGCTCATATGATTTGAATGTTTCCAACTATGATCTGGCTGTTCATTGAGGTGGGCCTCTGTGCATGTTTCATATTATTTTAACATTTTGCTACCGTTCGTATTGAAATTTTAATGCGAGTCTCTGTTTTACCTCTTTACTTTATTGAACAAACAAGAATCGGTAGGGTCAATAAGAAAGCACTTATTATGTATGAATTATTTTCCTTCATAAATCGAGAAACACCTGACATGGTATCATATGTTCCTATTGCTGCAACGAAAGCATGTAACTTTCCACATGTCTTTCGCATCTATTAGCTTTTGTTTTCAATGCTTCAATGCCACTTTATTTTCTTCTGATGCTATTCTCCTTTGAACATTAACAAAATGGTCTTTGTGTGTAATTGAAACAGGCCTAGCTATTTCAACTGTATCTCCAATAGGCCTCCAAAATTTGAATTTTTTCAATAGCAACATCATTGGGGATAACCACGTGGAACGTTCATCCATACGCAGGTGCCACTTTTGCAAGATGGGTAGATATGCTTCCAACACTCCTATTTGTAACTACTCCACCTTGAGATAGCATTCCTGATTCTTGCGACTCTTCGATTATTTTAACGTTAATCATATCTTCAAGACTCCCATCTGGATTCAATAACTCTGCTTTTCCAAGAATTTCACAATTGGTGGCTTTGAAAATGCTATTAATCAAATGTGTTTGGTCTCTATCACTTGAAGGTAATTGGTGTATATTACTTCAAGTTTTAACTTATGGTTGGTACCTATAGGTTGATTTCTTATGCACATATCCAAGCTAGATCAACCTTACATAGCTATGCACATTTAATACTGCTACATTTTCATTTTAGGTTGTATTCCCCTTTGTATATCTGTAATAATATCAGTCTTGGTGTGCACTTTGATATGTATGAGTTGGGTGTTACTATTTATTTGCATTCATGAATTGAGTACATTATAGGTGTCCCTAAGCCCCTAATCCTACCATCGGCCCATCCCATGAATTGGACATTGCCATGATCAACTTCTCATTTTTTTGTCTTTCTTTATAAATATGCGTCCCTTATGTTGGAATAAAATCGGGTTATCACCGTGCCGATGGGGTTATCACCGGTCCTTTTCTTTAATGTTTCTTCCTTTCTTTTAAGTTTCATATCTATATATCTTGAACGGTTGTAGTCATTTGCACATTAACTGTTGGATTCTCTTGACTAATTACTTTGTTTAGTCATCCAGGTATGTTTCCTAAATTTTTGTATTTATTCATTTGATGTATTCTATTCCTAAAATTAGCACATTACTGTCTAGCTGAATAATCGTATAGGTCATTGCCCTCCAGTTATTAGTATAGCAAGTGACGAATTAAGTAGCCAACTTGATTACAGGAATTTCACTTTTGACATGATTACTAAGAAAGTAAACCTTATCATAGTAAAGTTATACTATATCCCAATCCAGCAGACTACTCTGAAATTATAGTTATTGCAGAAAACTAACATTTCATTTAAACAGAAATCAGAGGATTAATCAGTCTCTCAAATGACAATTGTCCTAAAAAAAATTGAGTTACAGCAAATTCTTGGTCAGAAACACCAGTGTAACCTTCATGTATGTAAGGATGAATTTTATATTTTACTACGAATACATGTCTGCTTGATTGAACTTATTTATTTAATAGTTTCCATTTGCTTGATAGGCATTATACGTTCTTCACCCCACATTTGGATTGAAGGCTGCAATTTTTTCTTTGCAACTATTTGTAGATAGTGCGGTATGTGTGAAAGAACTAGAATTTGGACAACACTTTTCCTCTTTGAAAGTTTATTAAATTATTGGGAAATGATGTTAAGGTGTGGAATAAAGTGATGTATGTGGATCGGCTTCTGCAGCTATTCAAATACGTCCCTCGAGAGCAGTTAACCATCCCGACTTTGTGTTTCAGTGAGTTTTGCATGTCGTATTTACATTGATTCAGTTGATTTTTTTATGCTTTTGTTTTGTAAATCTATTTTAAATCAAACTTCTAAATGAGAATTTGTCAGGTGTCCCTCCCCATACGCTACAAAATAGTGTGCTGGCTACAATTTTGGATTATTTGTCAGGGGTCATCTTTTATGTATTATTTTTGGTTTTACATTGACAATTGCTTAGGTGAAGGTGTCTTAAAGAAATCAACCAAGGTGGCTTGGATGAAGGGGGAATAGACCAAAGTTTCTTGAATTAGCTGATTCGATGCAAATACACGAGGGACCATAGTGACTTTATAGGCTTTGTTTCCTATTATTTCAATTTTCTCACTTACCATGTAAGAGAGTCCTAACACTTCTTTGTTGCTACTCAGGATGCTGATTTACGGAAGATGTTCCAGGAGATACCAGGTGTGCCTGTAATAATTGGCCTTCGAAATGCTCTACTCCTTGAACTCCCATTTACGTTTCAACGCCTGTTTGCCAAATCTGCAGAAGAAGAACGCTTGCACATGTCAGAGTTGGAGCCCAAAAGGATGTAATGGACAGAATGCTAACAAAGAGCTTGCAAGCTGGTGATGCAGTGTTTGTTCGTGTATCATGTGCGATATATTTAGCCAAGAGGAGTTGTGCCCGGAAGTAGTGGAACTCATGGAAAATAAATGATAGGAATGGACCTCCAGCATGTGGGGGCGGTTGCTTTGACCGATAGGGTGGTGGAAGCTCGGCAGTGTTGGTGGTGGCAACCACAGTGTCTGATGGTGATCAGTGGCTATGGTATGCAAATTTGATGGAGAACATGTGAAGAATTTATTAATATAGTACTATTTATTTTAATTGAGGTTCTTTTTTGCATATCCACGTATGTCGTCTAGAGATACTTGGGCATGTCGCCAAAGGTATATTCAGGTTTATGAGTCAATTCTTATCCCATACACCCCAAGCACGTTCAATGCACCATCTTTTGAAGTACCATTTTGTGTGATTTTGACACGAACCTTGAACTACAATTTTTTGGTTTTAGTTTAACACATTAGCAACTAAAATATATATGTTTTATGTGTGCCCAGTTAACATTGGCAACACATTCTTTTTACATGTTTATCCAGTTTACATTTTAATATTGACACATTAAGTGTTTATCCAGTTTATATTTTTTATTTTGATGATTTTTATACGAATTTTGTTTTGTAGGTACACATGCATCAGGTAGTTTTACTAACCACTTATGCATTTAATTACCTATTTGTTAAAATTTCTACCAGTATCATGTTTATTTATACCAATGCCTCAATAACTATTGTTCCCAATTCATTTCATTGTAAATTAGAGTTTTAACAGTAACTCAGCAAAGGGCGTGAGTCATCAATGGAAACTTTTTTTGGTTGCTTAATTTTTTTGACAAGCTTGCCATGTGTATAAGCAGTTGCCCTTATTTTCTCATTCATGCTCTGTGTGAATGATTGTAGACTTCATGTATAGACATTTGGGGTTCAAAGGAGCAAACCATGTTAAATACCCCCATTACAACAAACCCGAGTAAGAACAAGCATTTTTTTCTGACATGAATCAATCTTACATTACAATGTGAAGTTGATTCATTTGTCATTTATAGGCTTTGTACGAGTCAATTTAGATGGTTCACAATGTGAAGTTGACTCATTTGTGATTTAGATTGATTCCTTTGTTTGTACACAGTGTGTGCTAAAGAAATGAATAACATTACCCATTAGGTGCACTACAAATATAGATAATCATAAATATTCTAAAATACCTTTATGTCAGTTGAAGCATTTATACACTTTGTTTTAATTTTACTCATTTGTTATCGGTTCAAATCAATTGGTAAAGATGTGAATATGCTCATTTCGATTTGAATCAATTTTAGCCCTGTGAATCACTTTGTATGAATTTTAATTGTTTTTTATCAGTGTTAGTTTGGATTTCATTATGTTAACCCTATTTACACTAATGGATTCGGCTCCATTAATGTAAAAAAATAATATTTAAAAGCATGATGCATCTCGGGCTCCTTTTGCAGGTCTGTCAACAACAACCATCCTTGGATTCAGAGCAGGCTGAGCTCGAGGCAGCTTTTTAGCAACCGGTCAGTCGTGTCGCATACCTTCTTAGCTAATTGGTGCATACATGATTACAAAAATATATAGTTGCTATACCACATTATCTAAGCAGGTATATTAATTTCCAAGTCTGCTTTGTGATCATAAATGGTATTATTTTGGGATTTAAATTGTATTACTTTGCTAAACTTAGTTTTGAAATTAGTATCTTTGGAAAACGGAGATGGTGCATGTTCAATAGATTGTGATGCGATAGACACGCAACTAAACAATGATGTGTATTGTGACGATATTTTGTGTATTGTGAGGTGTTTGGTGAACAAGAAATGTTTTATTGTAGGTGGTGGTTCACCGGAGACTGTGCTTTCGAGGCAGCTGGGTGCATGGTATAAGGCTTTGGCTGTGAATGCAGGAGTGTGACACTATTTATGGAGTTTTAGTTTTTATTTACTAAGATCGGTCACTTTTAATAAGCTTTTGTCACAAGGTGAGACATTTTATGCTTTATCATTTTTAGATTCAAAAGGAAAAGTACATTTGAAAAGTGAGTTGCATATGACAAAAAAATATGTTTCAAATAAAACCATGATATATCCCCTGTCATTCAATTTTATTTACAGCAGTGACATATATGAGGGTGCATATATCATGGTGTTTCCTAATGATGTTAAATGTAAAAGAGCAATGTGATGGTGCTCAACTTGGTCATGCGGTATAGGTAAGTTGATTTTATTTTATGGTATGTGGTCGGTGGTTCACCTTCTATTTGTATATAGTTGTCATAGGTACTATTCACATTCAATTTGTATTTGGAGTGAAGATGTAAGTGGGTTAAGTATTTTGTTGTTTAAAGATGCAACTTTTGTATTTTGTTGTTATAGGTACTATTCACATTCAATAGGTGATTCCTCAATTTAGTTAGTTTAGAATTTTTTCTTTGAGCAATAGTCTTTCCACCGTATTAGCTGAAAATAAGTATTTTTCTTACATGTAAACAACTAATTTAAACTAAGTAATAGCCCTTAAGAAGTTGTTGTAACCAAAAATAGTTCTTGAGTTTATATTAATAATTTTATTTCTTTGTTTATGCAGTGGACGTCATCATGAGGAGCTCTGTTTCCCGGTGAACTATAGCTTCGGGGATTATAATCCATCTTTTTTAGTACAAGTACATGATGACATTGTATAAAAGGTTGAATTGTGCTCGAATAGTAAATTGAGAGTCGCATTCACCATGATGTTTGGTTTGGCATGGTATGAGAACATTAAAGTTGATCCCACTATTTTGAATTCTGTGTGTTGGTTTTGAAGTTTATTATTATTACTACTATTTCCTGTAGGATCCCAGGCCCTTCATGAGGATGCAGCTGAGGTTGCACCGGTCACCTTACGATCATTAGGTTGCAGCTAAGGTTGCAACTGATATAATGTGGGTCAATTTCAGTGAAAGATCACAGCTTTGGGCAGCTTGGTTGAGACAAATATGCTCAAGGCAGAAGGAGTTGCAACTCTGAAGAAGTCTTCTTCCTACAATGCTGATAGGTCCAGCAAGTAATTTGATTCGGTTGGGGATAAAAAGGAGATAGTTTCATCAATTTCAAAGCGCATACCACTATCCGTGAAGGGTTCGTTTACTAAGAAGCCAAAAAGTGAGTCAATGAGATCCCGTGTTTGAGGGAACAAGAATATCATCTGTTGGAGTTGACAGTTTACGAAGCACATTAGTTAGTGACAGTAAAATAATCACAGAGCTGCATTTGGGGAATAAACAATTGAAGAGACTAGATTAGTGTTTATTACTTCTTATTTACATTTTCATTTCGGATTAATATTTTTTCTTATATTTGATTTCTTATGTAGTTAACTTAAAGATATGTATCCAGAGTTGATATGGTTGTGTTTATCAAGTATGAGAGGAGAATTTGACCAAGAAATGAGCAACAAATCCCATTTTTATTAGAGCAAGAAATCAGAGTTTTTACAAGTTAAGTTTTACTGTGAGATTGAAGCCATCTCTTGAAGTGAATTAGTAACTGTTACGCATCTTTCATATATTTCTTCTTCAAAGCTTTACCATTCTTCTATGAATGTCTTGATGGATCCAGCTACCACCACTAGGAATCAGGCGGCCCTAAAGGTGTTTTTCATCATGAGTAGAGTCCACGTCTTTATAATATTTTCAGCATGAGTAGTGTTTTTCAGCATGTCTTTATAATATTTTGTAAATAATGTGATTCAGCAACTACTATGTCACCATCCACCATCACCAGAAAATAACCAATATGATTGAGCTTTGAAAACTCGGGACTAAACTGTTCTCATGTGACCAAGTTAACAGGTATGTACTCATATTGAAGGCCTTTCAAGTAGCACAAACTTTTTACTGTATGTGTTTTAAATTCTAATAAGGCCATATTAATGGCTTTGGATAATATATCTCAGCCTGCTGGATAAACTTTTTACCGTATTGTTTATTTTCATGGCTTGGACATTTGATGCCCTCAATATTTTACAGGTGGTACGTTGCTGAGCACGAGAGGTTACTACACGATTGATTTGAATAGTGCAATGATCCAACGGCTTGAGTAATAAAAATACAACCCGTGGTGATTCGATAAAATCCACTCAAGGTTAGTGGATTTTGGATGCCTCGGTGATTTGGTTCTACTGATCAAACGTCAATTAACTCTTAGGTGCATTGAAGCCGAAGCCGAAGCCGAAGTAGCAACAGATATTTCAACTGTTGAGAAAGAATGCATCAGGGGTAATACTATTTTTATACGCATTGGCATCGTTATAAAGGTAGATAATGTATGATATGTCATCTGCCAATAGGTAGATAATGTATGATATTTCTTCCAAGTATGCTTATCTTTGAAAACAGTAAATGCCATCTGCTAAGATAATGTAAGATATGTAATCTGCCAAGTAGTGATGTTGGTCATTTTTCTTCAGTGAAAATTTCAATTGGAACTGTTTACAAGGTTGGAGACTCTGTCTGTTGGACAACTATTGGTAATGTTTATTACAACCAGTGGGCTGCTTCTAATGACAATGGTCTTTCATTTGTTTAATAATTATGGTTTGACTTATTATGGCTATATCTATTACAAATGATAGTGGGCTGTCATTTGTTTAATAATTACGGTCTATAATATGTTTTCTTTATTAATTTGTAGGCTTTGAATTTAAAATCATCAAAATAGTAATGAAATATGTAGGATGTTGCGAACAGGTATTGACTTATTATGCGGTTACAGGTAATGACTTCTGTACATGGTAATTCTAGAAGCCAGTATGACAACGTGGCTAGCATGTTATGCTTTCTGACATGGCTAGGAAATTCAGCAGCCAGTATGAAGAGAACATATGCCTCGGCACCAAGCAATGAAGTCGACAAGCCAGCTCCAACAACCTCTCCAGCCATCGCACCACCAATTGACACCTTGCGCTATCGATGTAGCACATGGTCCGTGTTACAAATGCATTGCATTGATGCGTGGAGAACACATATACACCAAAATAATCTCACAACCTTTCCACTCACATAGGATTTAGATGATGTGCAGGTGATGTGTTATAGCGACTCAATTAGTACTTTAAGTTGGGAAAGTGAACACCACATATGTTTGAGATAATTCCTTTGTTACGTTCCAATACGCAAAACCTTATATTTGTGCTTTATTAATATTATATGTTTTTCTAAATTAACATCGAAATGTTGGGGATGACACAACTTTTTGTAGCTGCTAAATTATCAAAGATGACCTATTTGTTAACTATATGAAGGGTATGCAAATTACTATTTCATAAGGTTTATGTGATTTTTTATTAACGTTTTCGATCCCGAGATCAATCATAGCTTTGGCGAGGGCACTTTTCGTCGCACTAAGGCACGACTTTATGCTTTTCAAAATTATCAGCGTGCCTTCAGACACGGGCATACCCTAGTATATATATATATATATATATATATATATATATATATATATATATATATATATATATATATATATATATATAAATAGGTGTCCAGACACAGGGAGGCTTGGATGACGATTCCTTCGAGTCAGACGTCTGCTACAGCAGCTGTGGATGCATGCAGGTTTACAGTAGATGCTTCTATCCTTGTAATCCAGATAGAAGGTAATGCATAAACATTCGGGCTAACAACCCAACTGCATTTGTTTATTCTTTTACCGCCTTTTTATGCGGATTCGATTTGGTTGTATATTGTTAAACCGAGTGTTCGTTTATTTTTATTTCATCTCAGTTTCATTTATACATAAATTGTGTGAATGTTTTAATTGATTAATTTGTTTAAAAGATTAGTTAAATAAAATTTTGACGATGATGGGGAAGTCCCTAGGGTTATATTCGTAAAAATATGTATGTCATTTATATCTTAATAAGGGAGTGTGAGATTAATTTTAAAATGGGACTCATGTCCATGAAAATGATTTATATTATTTAATATGTTGTATATATGTTGGTGAATTGAACTCAATAGGAATTCAAGTGAGTTATGTTCACTCTAATCATAAAAGATCGGAATTTCGATTCTAGTTCAATTAAAAAATTCACAAACTCGATAGGGAATTGGCATCCAATCAGTAAAACTATGAGTAAGATCTTTGAATTTATTTTAATTATGGGAACCTATCTATCAGGAACGTGTTTAATAATTCAAAAAGGATCGTATTGGTACACCATGAATGTATTGAATGGGACCACAAAGGAGATTCAATTATAGATGATAATTATGTTGGACTTGCACAATCTCATAATGTTTATAAAGGACACATAGATTCTCCATCACGATCCTTATATGGATTGAAATGTGAACACAATTATTTCTTCAATTTTAATGGGTTTCAATTTATTGCGTCTAAATCTATGCAAGTTGGGCAATCATTGTGTGAGCATATGTGAGATCATATTCCAAAGAAATCCTCGTTTGAGAGATATCGTGGATTGTGATAACCCCTTGATAAACATATAGGTTTTTTTTCAATCTATAAACTTGATTAGGTGATAATTTTATAACTTGATAGACTATCAAATAAGTTAAGTTTGAGATCAATGAATAAGCAAGATGTCAGTGAAAATGAATTAGGAAAAAAATAAATTTGACCAAGAGGGTATTGTATGATTTATGCGAAGGAATCATATTATGCGACATCTAACTTTGCAAACATGGCCTCTTTATTTCAGAAATTCTAAAATAATTAAATTGGAGTGAAATTGTAATTATTTAGTTAAATTAATTACAACTAAATAAAAAGGAAATAAATTACAGGGTCATAATTTAAGATTTCCATGTTGTATTTAAAATTCAATATAATTATTTAGCCGTGGGTACCCTGTATAGTCCTTATTAAAGAAGTAAGATTTGAATTATGTCATTACTCTAAATGCCTTCAGTCAACCTCGGTTTTAACATTCAATTAAGGTTTCTTTGTATGAGTATCACTTTTGAAATGAAAGTTTAAATGAGGGATTGGTTGTCACGGTTACACAACCCATAGCCATCGAGTTAGTAGCCGTGCTCGCTCCTGTTAGATCCATGAGAACGGGATGTGTGGGGTTGGTATGGTCTTCTTCCTCAACTATTAAGGTTCTTGGATCTTTGTCAAAAATACATCATTTTTATCATCCGCAACCTTGAAACCTACATTAAAGGACCTTTAATCTTCATCATAATGTCATCGCAATCCATGAATATTCCACCATAATCAAATCCCACTATATTATTGGATAACTTAAAATAAAACTATTACATTCCTTTATAAACTCCTCAAAATAAATTTCTTAATGTTATAATTAGAATAATCAAATTATTACAATGAAATCGAATCAAGGAAAAGTAAGTACGGATAAACCATTGTAGGATACATTCACATAACATAAAAATATTGTGACCATTATGGAAGGAGTAATATGAATCCTATGAAAAAAAAGTTATTACAAAACATATACATCCATGAACATATTTTCTAACATGCAGCCTAGAGTTTCAATGGGGGGAAACCTAGACCTTTCTGAATCATGATCAATTAATAATCGGGTCTTTGATACCAATGGTTGAGGATTCATATTATAAAAAACTTCTCCATTATAAACTTAGATTGATCATGATTCCGTAAGTGAAAATAAAGAACTATATTGAAACATTGAATCTAGGGTTAGGATCATGATACCTTTTCAAAACTTGTAGGTTATTCGAATGAGGAGAAATATTTGATGTAGAAAATGAAGAGACTTATTTTCTTCATGCCCTAAATCCTTGCTAGAATGACCTGAATGCCTTTAATCTCCTACTATATGATCGTCCCAAAGTAAGCCTTGCGCATGGGTACTCACGGAGATGAAAACTTAGTATTTTTTTAGAGAAATCAATTTCTATCTCCTCACCCATTCACAAAAACCTGAACAGTGTTTTTTCCCTCCCTCTCTAACCCTATAGAATATCTAATTTTCTTAAACACGTGTCCCATTACCTATATAAATAGGTACATGAAGTGGGCTTAAGAAAATTAAGGTTTCTAGAGAGTTGGGACTACCACTTGGGTAATGGGTTATATCTGAGACCCAAAACTAATAATATAATTTATTTCCAAACAGAAACATTAAAAACTCATATTACATTCAGTAATATATTTTCTTTCCCATTTACTTATAATTAATTCCGTAAATAATTATAATTTCACCCCAAATTAATTATCTTAGAATCACTCGAATAATGATGTCCTGATTGCAAAATTCGATATCACATTAGATAATTCCGCGCATAAAGCATACAATAATTTCTTAGTAAATAAAATTATCTGCAAATATATTTTCACTAACCTCTTGTGTAATCATCGATCTTAAACTTAACTTATTTGATACACTTCGCGATTATAAAATCCATTAGCCAAGTTTACTAGTAGAATCAAAACTTATAAGTTTTGGATTGTCACAATCAAGGATATCTCTAAGATATGGATTCCTTCGGAACATGATTTTATAAATATTCACACAATGACTAACAAACATGAAAATATTTAGACACAAAAAATTTAATGTCACGCATTAAAATAAAATAAATAAGTGTGTGGATACTCCAATCATCGGGATTTAGAATCTATCAATCGTTTACAAACATTGTGAGATTGTGAAACTCTAATCTTGTTAGCACCTAGAATTGAATCTCACACTTGTCACATCTAATACATTCTCGATGTACTAATACTATCCTATTTTAACTATAAGTTACCGAACCATTAGAAAAGCTCTCATAGTCAAGTTAAACCAAAGATGTACTCGCCACTTTACCAGTGGGATGTCAACTCCCCATTGAGTCTGTGAATTATTCAGTTGAACTAGAATTAGAATTTCAATCTTCTATGATCAGGCCAAACCTAACTCAACATAATTCTTACCAAGTTCAATTAACCAATATATATACAATATATTAAAGAAAAATATAAGTCATTCTCACAATCATTATTCTTATTTAAATATGAACTTGACACACCATTTTTGAAAAACAAAATGTTAGACATGGTTCTAAGAATAAAAACATAATGGATAGAGTTAGAGATGGGAAGCTAAATGAAATGTGAGGAGAAAGGGAGTTAAAGACTTATGGAAAATGAGAGAATAAATATAAGTGTTTTCTCTAGAGATTCAAGAGCCAGCCTCAAGTGGGGACCATGCATCAATCTTAATTCGTATCAACATATAATGGAAGATTCAAGTCGTCTACATCTTCTTCATATATTAGTCTCTGTATAGAATTATTATAAGATTTGTAAAATTATTGTTATCTAAACCTTATATTTATTTTTTAGATATAGTTATTTATTTATTTATAAAACATAATCATTTAAAGCTTAGGCAAACAATGTTTTTTTACTATATAAATCCCCAACAATTTGTATCATAGGTTTTAGTTATAGATTGAGATTTGTTTTATAAATCTCCATGTTGTCAACCATTAAAAAAACTATATTTCTATGTTAGAATATATGTGCACGGATATACATGTTTTGTACGAACATGGTTTTGTAGGATTTTATTACTCCCTCCATTATGGTAGCATATCTTTGTTATCTGAATGAATCCTTTAGTGATTTATGCATAGTTACTTTTCCTTGATTAGATCTTGGTTATAATAATTAGATGGTTTTGATTATTGCAAAATTGATGTATATAGAGGAGTATGAGAGGGGATCTAATAGTTATTTCCTACGAGTTAAGGGTTTTTCTAGACTTAATGGAATATCTAACTTGATGAGACTTCTTATTGTTCTCATTTGAATAAGTTCTCCCTCATTTAAATGAGACAATAGCGAATATGAAGGTATTCTTTTGCCATCCCTTATTACGATGATATTTAGAACAATGAACTAAAGGAATATTAGTAAAAACCATGAAGAATCCCACTTCAAAGAGAATTCAAGTTCAAAGAGGAGTGTGCTTCAAATAGGATTCTAGTTCCTGGAGAATTTTATGTCATGAAGATGCCTTAGCCATAAAAGGGAACGATTTTATTTCCCTTTTGATATATAATTGCATATGCTTGTGATTGGTTATATCTACACCATCTCATATTTATATGTTGATACTTTTTTAGATGAATTAATTAATTAGGGACCCAAATTATTATGGACAGCGTGAATTTATTTATGTGACTAGGGTAGATTGTGATTTTTCTCGAAAATTAGATTTTATTTATTCTTTTCTTAAAAATTAATTTAATAATGTAATTAATTCAAGATTTAAATTAATTCAATGTTAGGATTTTATTTAATTAAAAAAATTTATTTTTCAAAAATTAAAATAGTGAGACCGAATAATTTAATTTGTACAAGAAATTGATGGATTACTAGTGATTTAATCCAAAATCTTTAAAATTAGATAAATATTTTACAAAATACCCCCATGTTAAAAATATTACGTAGGATAGGGGATTTAACGCAAAACCCACGGTTTCCATCGATGTCTTAAAATTGTGATGTGATTAATCTATCGCATTATCATAGGCTTTCCTCTGCATCGGGGATAATTAATCAGGGCATCGTTGTATTTCATAATTCTTAAGTGACAATTCTTTAAAATTGAATGTGAGTGAGTTCATCCCCCCCCCCCCCCCCCCCACACACACACGAAAGGGGAAGTTCTACACGGGAAGATTCAATTTTAACGAATGAACTCGTATCATTGTCTTCCCTAATTGAGTTACTATCATTGATTATGGGATCAAAAGACTCTACCTATTCATTTATATTGGACAATGGTTTTCTGGACAGTTTGGGTAACATAATTGAAAGATACAAAAGTCATTTAAGTTTAGGATGAAATGACTTAATCTCCTAAAGAGAAATATCACTTCATAAGGGAACTAGGATGTTCGATGGGATTAATTCTAGCTGGTGGTTGAGGGAAGCCGAATTAAAATTTAATCAAAAGTTCAAACATATTAAATTTGAAATTAATTTTTTCAAATGATGATTCTTTGATTTTAAAAATTGTCTCAACATTCAACCCACTTTCTTCAACTATAAAAGGAAAACAAATTAACTAGAATGAATTTCATCAACTGGAAAAGGAACTCAAACACTATCCTCAGTACTTAGGATTACAAATTTGTTTTAATCGAACAATGACAGACCAAGCCGAGCGAGGAGGCATTCGAGTCGGATGTTAGAGCTTATCAGATATGGAAAAAGGCTGATCAAATTGCTCGTTGTTACGTATTGACTTATATGACCAATATATTTCAACACTAGCATCATGATATGTCAAGTGCTTACAACATGATTTTGATTATTAGGGACATGTTCAAGAGTCAAAAGCATTTTGCATACTTAATATATGATGGCAAGGTTGTTTAAGCACACTATGTGCTTGACTCACTTGAGTCGAAATTATATAGGAGCTCATCTAGTTTGGAAAAGAAGACAAAATTTGAGTCGTCATATTCTCTTCATTACATTTTAATGATCTTTAAGCAAGTCTACATAAAAAAAGATCAAATTATCCTCAAGGTAGAGAACTAAGAACATAACACTCTAAGATTTCATTTATTCATATTTCATTGCATATATGAGGGGTGTGTGTTAATTTGGATTAAAATGATCTTCCTACATTTATTTGGAATTTTTAGGATTTTTTTAAACATTTAAAATATATTTTTAAGAAATTAAAATTAAGGTTTTAATATGGTTGGGTTGAAATTGAAAATATTATTTGAGCTCAAAATTTGCCTTGGGTAGAATCCAAAAGCGTTTCAGATTTATGGGGTAGAAAATGGGATTATTTAGAACTTCAAAAACACGCGTCTCAGACTTGATCTCAGCCTTACACGTGTTGAGTTCAGGATGGTTGGATTTGTTTTTTCTTTTACTCACATTTGTAGCTTTCAATCTGGTTCATTCGATCACCATTATCAATAATCTCCAGGCGTTTAAACTCAATCCATGCAATATCCATTTATACCAATCATCTTTCATTTAAAAGAGGTGCATTGTGAGCTATGAGATTTACATCGAACGTTAAGATTCAATCCAAATCGTTTATTTCTTTCGAGTTTCCAGATCCTTCTAACCACAGTATAAATAAACCCCATCATCCTCACATTTACAATCTTTGGAAAGATCAACTCAGAGAAAGAGAGAGAGAGGGAGAGAGAGAGAGAGAGAGAGAAAATAAAATAAAAAGGAGACGAAAATTCGTAAAACCAAACCTTACTCTACCAAAATTTCTTTAGAAAATATCTTTTAGAGTATTAGGGTTTTTTGAGTTTATGATTTTCTAAATCCGCTTTTGTTTTAATCTCTCATCTAATCAGCCTCACCCAAAATTAGATCTCGTTTTTGTTTAATAGAAACTTGAAGATATAATTTAAGTGATACAGTCACGTAGATCTTGATTATTTTGATTTATTTAATAAGAAATCATTTTCTTTTTTGTTGGATTCATTTTATATGTTTGTATTTTTGTTTATATCCAACATCTCTCTAGTTTTTGAAAAACTGATATAATAGCTTGCTTATTTCAGATCTGAGTTTATTTTTCAGTTCGAAAAATATTGTGCATAAATAAGATCTAAAGAATCCATGTTTTAAAGATTCTTAAGACAAACCGATCTGAAAATATTTTGTGATAAAAATCAAGTTTAATTTCAGTAGTGTGAAAGTTGCATTTCATACTTAGAAAATTTCTATAATTAATAGAAAATTATCCGTATTAAGTGTGTGTGAGTACATGCATGTGTTTAGTCACTTCACTCACAACATCATTTAAACAGTGTTGTTGGTTGATAGATTTCGATCATATGAGTTGACGTAAAGACTAAGGAGAAAAGGACCCAAGCTTAAGAACGACGTGGACCACTTTAGAGCCTTAAAGAGTTGGAACAACCGATAGCAGTTGGTATAATTCTTGACTTTGAATAGGTGTTTTAATGTGTGTTTAGTCCGTTAAATGCTTGTAACCTAAAACTCTAATCTAGTGGATTTTTGTTTTGACGTGTAGAGACCTCCGTGGATGTTTCTCCAAATGGGTGGGGTTTTACCATGTTAAAAATATCTCTTGCATGTGTATTTTTTATTTCTTCAATCCTCCTACTACATAGCTAGACTTAGTTGTTGGGACTTTAAAAAAATTTTAAGTAAGTGAAATATCTTGTTCATAATAGTCAAATGCATCTTGTGTTCCTATCTTGTTTTAGAAAAGATTTTCCTCAAAAAGGCATATCAGATCTTACTTAACTGATTTAACTTTTGTTAAAGATTTCAGTTGGTATCAGAGCAGTGTACTTAGTTTTCAAAAATTTCTAAGATCCCGTGCTTTTTAAAATCGTTTTAAAAAATAACTAACTATGGACGAGAAATTTGAGAGACTGGGAAATTTTTTGAGTCCTCCCCTCTTTGATGGGACTAATTTTCCTTACTGGAAAGTAAGGATGATATCCTTCATTCAAAGGATTTTGGGAGAAGATGTCTGGGATGCTATTGAAAATGGCTATATACATCCAACTAAGACTGCTAAAGAGGGTAGTACTATAAGAATCAAAAAACTCGTAAGCGAGTTCCCTTAAGAAGAAAAATCTACCTCTCTGGGTAATAATAAATGAAAGAATGCTATACTAATGTCAATCAATGATCATGAATTTAAAAGAATTTCTTTATGTTCAACTTCAAAAGAAGCCTGGGAGACGTTGGTTACTCCCCATGAAGGTGACACTCGTGTTAAGGCTGCCAAGACCCAAATGTTGATCCAACAGTATAATACACTTCTAATGGCTGAGACTGAAACATTTCATTAGTATTACATAATGTTGACTAATATTGTTATGAATTGCATGCTAATGGTATTATATATGAGAGGAGAGAAATAGTGTCCAAA
Organism: Sambucus nigra; assembly: GCA_949130495.1. NCBI lineage: Eukaryota > Viridiplantae > Streptophyta > Magnoliopsida > Dipsacales > Adoxaceae > Sambucus > Sambucus nigra. Next base: position 54,167,827 of record OX422213.1, read on the forward strand.
ATTCTAAGATCACTTCCACCAAAATTTGACAACAAACGGTTTGCAATTGAGGAGATAAACGATCCTAACCTAACTCCAAAACTCCTCGGTAGCAAGATTCAAAATGCAGAAATGGAATTATAATTTAAGAAACATCTTTCTAATAATCAAAAGAATCACACTAGTCCCAAGGTTATTTTTCAGTCTAGGATGAATACCCCTCAGTTTGTTGTCCCTAACCTTGACTTAGACTCTGATGAGGAATGTGACTTAGATAATTTGGACAATAAAATCACCATCATGTCTAAACATTTTAAGAATGTTCTTAAGTTTAAAAAAATGTTTCTAAACAAGGGAAGGCTTATTATCCAAATTCTAATAACAACCCTCATGAGAGAAAAAATGATAAACACAGTATTGAAAATAATAATAGACCTGACAGAGTCCTTAAAAAGACTAAATGTTTTAGATGTGATAAATTAGGTCACATGGCTGGAAACTGTAGGGTTAAGTTGAAACACAATAATGATAAGGCCAATATTTGTAAGACTTGGGACGATTCAAACAATTCTGATGAAGATGAGCCTGAATCATCCAATATCTTTGACCCATGCATGTCCTTTTTTGCCAAAATTGTATATACTGATGATATGCATGCAAGTCATGTTGAATTTGATGTTAGAATGCTGAATCCTGATATGTCCTGTGAAGTCTTGCCTGCTTCTGGTTTATCTGCTCTATGCCTAGATTCTGTTAATATTGTTGATATTATTAGTAGTTCATCAAGGGGTGTGTGAGTCAAAGGGAATGTTTGAATGATGAATAGAATGTGTGCGTGAGTACACAAAATGAATCACTAGGGGATAATTTACACACCACACTTAGTGATTCCATTAATGACAATCTCCCTAACATTGGAATAGCACAAAAATTGAAAAGACCATTAAGGACCTTACCGAGAAAATAGAAGCCATAAGTCTTATGGTAAAATAGAGTGTTGAGGATTATACCACTCAATGTCTGTCTTAAGAAAATAAAACTAAGGCTTCTCTTAAAAAAATCACAGATCTTTCAGAATCAAATGAAATTTTGGAAAAGAAATACAAAGACACTTTGTTGGAATTGGAACAATCTAAAGAGAATGTGTCAATTGTCTTCAAAAAGTTTTCTAAATTTGAAAATAATGCCAATTGTTTTGAAAATTGTGTAGCCTCATGTAAAACCAATTGTGAAGATAAAACTTTCATAGGGTTTGAATAGAAAACTAAGACAAAAAATAAAACTTTCAAAAATATCAAATTTGTGTCTTCTGGTAAAAGACCGATGGACCTATGTCCATATTTTCAGGATATAAAAGAAGAATTTACTAAAAAGGAAAAAGGGCCAAACATTGCAATGGCAAATTGTTCTAAGCCAATTGTTGAGCCTAAGGCTATATACGTCTGCCCCCTATAAGTAAAGGAGGTTCCTTGTTTCAACTTGTGGCAGTTAGACATAAGGCCAGAGTCCAACATATGGACAAACCCATCTTTAAAGGCTTAAAAAATGTGAAGAAACCATCAAGCCACCTATATTGTTCATATCATGATGTTTATAGACACGATTTTGAAGAATGTTTTCAAAAGTGTTTGTATAAGCCTGTCTTTTAGTCACCAGTTTATAAAAACTTTAACTATTCTATAAAGAATAAAAATAACTATGTTATCCCTAAGCAGCCCAACAAGAACTCTAACTATATAAATAGGAACAAAAAAGAAGTCCAAAAGAAAGTGTCCCAGATTCATTTCTAAACCAAATGCTCACAAATCTTTAAAAACAAGACCAAATGCTAATAAAACTTTTGAAACTCGAGCAATTTGGGTTAGAAAATATGATCTAATACCCCAGTTGAAGTGTACTATTATTATTAGTGCTTTAAAAGTTGAACACAATACTTCTAAATGGTATTTAGACTCAGGTTGTTCCAAACATATGGCCGAAGATGATACTAAACTATCCGACATATCTGACTTTTTAGGAGGAAAGGTTCTCTTTGGATATGGAGTATCAGCTCGAAACATAAGTAATGATCCATGCAAAGAACTTGCCAAATTACTTTTTCATTAGTTTGTATATAGTTGAATAATGTACCTTTTCATTTCTAGGATATGTGTGGATAGAATTTCATATAGGAATAAGGTTTATATATTTTATTTTATTATCCCTATGAGTCCTAGATGACTCAAAGGAGATTTTGTCTCTCATTTCCAAGGGGGGGGGGGGTGTATTGAAGCACACTACATACTTGACTCACTTGAGTATACAAAACATATAGTTTGGAAAAGAAGACAAAATTTGAGTCATCATATTCTCTTCATTGCATCTTAATGATCTTTAAGTAAGTCTACATAAAAAAAGATCAAATGATCCTCAAGGTAGAAAACCAACAACACAACACTCTAGGATTGTATTTATTATATTTCATTGCGTATATGAGGGGGGTGTTAATTTGGATTAAAATGAGTTTTCTACATTTCTTTGGAATTTTTCGGAATTTTTTAAACATTTAAAATCTATTTTTAAGAAATTAAAATTAAGGTTTTAAAATGTTTGGGTTTAAATTGAAAATATTATTTTGTCCTAAAATTTTCCTTGGGTAGAATCCAAAAGATCTTGAGAATTCTAGGGTAGAAAACGGGATTATCTAGAACTTTAAAAAAACACGTCTCAGACTTCATCTCATCCTTACACGTGTTGACTTAAGGACAGTTGGATTTATGTTTTCTTATACTCGCATACTTAGTTTTCAATTTGGTTCGTTTGATCACGATTATCAATGGTCTGCATGTGTTAAAAGTCAATCCATGTTATATTCATTTAAACCAATCATCTTGCATTTAAAAGCGTTGCACTGTGAGCCATGAGATTTACATCGAACATTAAGATTTTATCCAAATTGTTGATTTCATTCGATTTTCCATATCCTTCTAACCACAGTATAAATATACCCCTCGTCCTCACATTTACAATCTTTGGAGATATCAAAGTCTGAGAGAGAGAGAGAGAGAGAGAGAGAGAGAGAGAGAGAATAGATATAAAATAAAAAGGAGAGTAAAATTCGTAAAACCAAACCTTACTCGGCCAAAATTTCCTTAGAAAATATCTTTAAGAGTATTAGGGTTTTTCTGAGTTTCTGATTTTCTAAATCCACTTTTGTTTTAATCTCTCACCCAATCTGCCTCACTCAAAATTATCTCTCGTTTCTGTTTAATAGAAACTTGTAGATATAATTAAAGTGACACCGTCACGTAGATCTTGGTATTTTGACTTTTGTAGTAAAAAGTCATTTTCTTTTATGTTGGATTCATTTCATATGTTTGCATTTCTATTTATGTCCAACACCTCTCTAGTTTTTACAAAACTGAAATAATAACTTGCTTATTTTAGATCTGAGTTTATTTTTCAGTTCAAAAAATATTGTGCATAAACAAGATCTAAAGAATCTATGTTTTGAAGATTCGTAAGACAAATCGATCTGATAATATTTTGTGATAAAAATCAAGTTTAATTTCAGTAGTGTGAAAGTTGCATTTCATACTTAGAAAATTTCTGTAATTCATAGGAAATTATTCGTATTAAGTGTGTGTGAGTACATGCATGTGTTTAGGCACTTCACGCACAACATCACTTAAATAGTGTTGTTGGTTGAGATATTTCGATCATCGGAGTCGACGTAAAGACTAAGGAGAAAAGGACCCAAGCTTAAGAACGACGTGGACCCCTTTAGAGCCTTAAAGAGTTAGAACAACCTAAAGGAGATGGTATTATTCTTGACTTAGAATAGGTCTATTAATGTGTGTTTAGTTCCTTAAATGCTTGCAAACAAAACTCTATTCTAATGGGAAAAAAATTGAGGTGTAGAGACCTCCGTAGATGTTTCCCCAATTGGGTGGGGTTTTACCCTGTTAAAAATATCTCTTGCATGTGTGTTTCTTATTTCTTTATGCCTACTACAATATAGCTAGACTTCGTTGTTGGGACTTTAAACTAAATTCAAGTACCTTAAATATCTTGTTCATAACTTTTAAACACATATTGTGTTCCTATCTTGTTTTAGAACAGAGATTCCTCAAAAAGGCACATTGGATCTTACTTAACTGATTTAACTTTTGTTAAACAACTAAGTAAGAGATTTTCAGTTGGTGAACAAAAATATGCTTGACGTTAATCATGTGCGCAACCATATTCTTAAATCTAATATCCATTTTACGGTAATTAGAGGTCTTTGGATAAATCATAGATGGGGAAACCCTAATCGATTTCGTGCTCCAATAACTCCCGGAGTCCTTGAAGAAGTTTTTGTTAAATTATTCTATGAATAAATTTTATTTCCCCTTGGCACAACTAACTCCAGACTGTGGTGAATATCATCAAGGAAAAAAGAGTTACTGAGGTTGCTGTGGGAGGCTCATATACTTTTGTTTCGAAAGGTAAGAAGAAGATGAAGAAGGAAAAGTCTTAGATACACCATGTGGTAGGTAAACTAGTGGATAAGGCAGAAGGAGAAGGGAAACAACTAAAAGGAAAGTGTTAAATCTGAAAATGATTAGGAAATTAGAAGATGGAGTTCCTAATATACTTAGCTAAATAAAGAAATCAAAATGGTAATTTATCCTTAGTCACTGAGATATGTTTTTTAGTTTAATCTACCTAAACCTCGTGCGTAAATTCAGGAGCCACTAATCATGTTTGCAAATATATACATGGCTTTTAGGTAACTAGAAAGCTCAGTGAAATGGAAAATTTTATATTCATTGGTAATAGTGGTCAGGCTTTAGTATTAGGAGTAAGAAATCTAGTTTTATATTTTGGTACAAAAAAAACAATGATATTAGAAAAATTTTATATATACCCACGACTAGAAGAAATTTAATTTTCATTTCTAAATTAGTGATGATTGGATATTTGGTTTAGTTTCAATAAAATGTTTTTGCATTAAAATGGAAAATATTTGATATGTTCTCGTGTATTAGAAATTGATTTTTACATTATAAAGATTGTCTCACCATTATTGCTAAAAACTAAAATGAATAACTCAAATGGAAATAACCGAAAGAGGAGGAAATCTTCTTAGTTGAACCAAACATAACTTTGAATTTTAAGCTTAGGTCATATTAGCTTAAAAAGAATTCATAAAATGGATTCAATGGGAAATTAAGCTCATTATAAGTGGAGGACCTTCCAGTTTGTGAATCATGTTTAGAAGGTAATGTGACTAAATGCCCCTTCATTGCCAGAAGTTTTATGGTAAACGATGAGTTAGAACTGGTTCACCGTGATTTGTGTGGACCTGTGAATATTTGGGAAGGAGGTGGTTATGAGTATTTCATCATTTTTATTAATGATTATTCAAGGAATGGATATATTTACACTATGTGTCATAAGTCTAAAACCTTTGGTAAATTCAAAGTGTATAAGGCTTAAGTGGAGCGTAGGAATGGTAAACTAATTCAAACTCTACTTTTTAATTGTTGGGGTGAGTACCTCTTGTGAGAGTTTAGAAATCATTAATCAGATGTGGGGATTATATCATACTTATTTCCAATGGGTACTCCGAAACACAATGGTGTAATGGAAATATGGAACATGACTTTTTTTAACATGATTAGATTTATGATGCGCAATTCGGATTTGTCAAATTTTTTTAGGGGTTATGCATTATAGAGGACTACTTATTTACTGAAATCAGTTCCTTCTAAACCGATCATAATCACATCCACAAAACTACTGACTCGGTGCAAGCCTAGCCTATGACATATTCGGATATGGGTTTGCCAATCACACTTGCTGAGGAAAGAGATGGTGAAGTTAGAATCAATGACATATCTATGTATTATTGCAGGTTATTAAAAAGGAAACAAAGGTGTTAAATAATTCGATCCTAAGGACCAAAATATTTCATTTATATAAAATCACGGTACTTGGGGGAAGATTATATAATAGACCACAAATCTAGGAATACAAAAGCTAAGAGGGTAAGACTGAGTAATTTCTTCTAAACCATCCATTCATGATAAAATACAAAGTGATATCATTGATAATTTATTGCCTAATTGTAGTAAATGCATTACCAATGATTATGATATGCACGTCATTTACATTAGACCACAGGTGAAGAAAAGTCGTAGTGGGAGAGTCCGACATCATCCTGGCATGTTAGTGCATTTAGGAGTATTTGGGGTTTTATTCTTAAAAACATGTATCTCATTTTTTTACTAATAAAGGAGTCCCAGGTTTATGTGAAATGATAATAATATTTGCAAGAATGCTTTGCACAAGGACGCAATCACAACACCATTTCAAATATTGATAAATACTGTGAGGTTTATTTTGAAAACCCCTCTCTCACTTAGTATTTTGAACTTGAGGGTAATTTTACGAAAAAACATTATTCGATTATAATATCCAAAATTAAATAAACAATAAAATTCCAATTTCTTGGAAAAATTAAATAACCCTCTCTCGTTATTTTAATTTTCCAAAGTAACATAGAATAATTAATTAAAATAAAAGTCTAGTGGACAAAATTTAATTTGTAAAATAAATTGATTATATTATTTCTTTCAATTTAGAAAAGAATAAATAATATTTTTTTTCTAAAAAAATTATGATCCATGTTAGTTACACAAGTAATCCATGTTGTCTATAATTAGATGGGTTGCTAATTGAATAATTTAATCGGCACGCAATAATTATCAATATGTGAAAGAGATGACAAAATTATAATGAAAATAATCTCATGCAAGAATTGTAATTTAATAAAGAAACAAAACCCTTCACATTGTAGACTATAGCTATTCTTAAAGAAAAATACTTCAAAACTTGAGATCTCCACGATAAAGACTTTTGGAATACCTTCTCTACTGCTCCAATGATTATCATAATAAATAAAATGAGGAATCCACCAAAAATAGGAAAAATTGGGCTTCTTACTTAGAATGTAGAATATAAACAACATTCGTGTGAGCATACAAACATTCAAAAGTAGAATATGGATATTCTAAAACATGATGAATCCTTAACTATGGTGGTGCTCTGATACCAATAGTTTGGATTAACATTAAAAAAAACCTTCCTAAGGACTTTTTAATCATCATATTTTAGAAATGAAACAACATAAACCTGATCTTCTAACTAGATCTATGGTTTAAATCACCATACCTTTACAGATGTTGTACGTGAGCAAACATATGAGATAATGATGAAGTAGATGATTTAGTTGATGATTCACGAGTGCAAATCCTTTCTTAGATTATGAAAATAGTTTTGATTGTCTAGTTTATGATCGACCAAAAGCAAGCTATATGTGGGGGTACTCTTGGAGAAGAAAATTAGGTGAAATAACGCAATCATATTTTCTCTCTCCTCACTCCCTCATAAAAATGTTAACAATATCTTATCTCACCATATATAACCATTATAATTGATTAATGTATCTCAAATCCCTTCCTTTGACCTATACATACAGGTACACAAAGTTGGTTTGGGCCAATTATAGTTTCTAGATAGTTATGGTCTTGTTACTTAGAATCTGGACTATACGAGGGACTAATGCAATTAAATTGGCTTCTAAACAGAAATATGGAATCATAAATTATCACTTGTAATTTATTTCTTTTTATTTTTAATTGTAATTAATTTTACTAAACAATTACAACTTCACCCCCAAATTAATTTTCTCAAAATTACTTGAATAGATAAGCCTTGTTTGCAAAGTAAGATAGTACATAATATAATAATCTGCATTAAGCCTTCAATACTCTCTTGTTGAAATTCAATTTGTTACTAATCAATTTTCACCAACAACTTATATATTCCTTGATCTCAAACTCACTACAACTGATAATCTATCAAATTAAAATTCCATCGGTCGGGTTTATCAAGGGGACATCACAATCCATAATATCCCATTTACAGTGATTCCTCAAGAATATGATCTTAGATTTATTTACAGAATGATTGCACAACCTACAAATATAATTGATGCAATAAATTGAATCTAACTTATAGAATATCAAAACCATAATTATGTAATATATCAATCCTTATATCTCGGGGGTTAAGAATTTATTCATCATTTGCTAATTCTGAGATTGTGAAAGTTTAATCTATTTAACATTTATGCTTAAATATCACCATCGGTCTTGTTTAATGCATTCCTAATGTGACTGCAGAATCTTTCTTGAATTACCATACAAGTCCTATAACCATTATACAAGTCCAAGTAATCATGATAAACTACTAAGATTATACATGCAACTTTATTGATAGTATGTAAACTCCCTATCTAGGATATTAAGTGTTTAATAATACCTAAACCAAAATTCAAATATTCTTTGATGGAGAACCTAACTTACAAGAATTGCTACTAAGTATAATTTATCAAAATACATAATATATTTATAAACAAATATAATCCATTCTCACAAATATTATTCATATTTCAAAATTATCTAAGACAATCCATTATTCATAAATAATATATGTCATAAACATGGTTTTAATAATCAAACCCCAACTTGATAAGCATAAGTGACAAACTAAGATTGAGTTAAATTAATATTAAGATTCATAAAATACAATGCCTTAAGCTTTGGTTAAAGTAAAATCACGAATAATATTTTCAAAGAATTTTAACTACTAGTCTTCTCTTCCTCTATAAGTTTTTATAAATATCTTTTTTAAATTATATTTAGTAAATAACGACTTTAACTCAAAAAGGTTAGGCAACTCTTTTTAGGCAAATGAAAGTTATCACATTATCGCTTGTTACAACACTTTCCAATTCATACTCATGAGCTTTCCATTGATTTTTTAACTACCTCCAAACCATGGAACAAATTCTCATACATATACTTGAGGAATTAGACAATGTTTCACAATTCTCAAAGCTTTCTATACTCACAAAGTAGGATAAAACATTGTGTAGTGAGGTGTAAAAGTGGAGTAACAACATGTATGTAAAATATATTTTTCTACAAGTTATAATCCATAAGACCAAATAAATTCAAGCTCGTGAAGGACATGTTAGATTCCAGACAAATAAACCATCAAATGACTCATTTTGTTGTATAAGATATCTCATAGAATGTATCATTGAGAATGCTTATACATAATTGTATTAAAAAATTATTTTTTTAATGTTTCTTTGAAATATATAAAATTTTCATATATATATCTGTGTGTGTGTGTGCGTGTGTGTGTTGTGACACCCCGCTTAAAATAATAATGGGTGGCCAGCCCTATACTATATTAAATCAGGAATCTCAGATGGCTCAGTCTCAGCACCAACAAACTATACAATAACATATAAGGCTAACCACCCAAAATCATATAAGCGAGATGCCAAAATTAAATAAAACATGCCATAGACAACAAACCAACGATATAAAACTACTGGAAAAGGTAGAATGCACTCAAGTACCCATATAAAAGAAAGTGCTAGAATTAAAATAAAATAAGTACACAAAAAGGAAATAAACCCGAATAAGTTGTTGGGTCACGGACAGTACAACAACCAAAATAAAAGTATAAACAACTACCAATGACTCTTGGGTATAAACCAGATATACAATGTGAATCCTACCTAGATTTACAAGAAGTAGGAAGCGACTACAAACTAAATCCCGCCACAGTCCACAACTGCAACGGCTCACAAGACTCTGGATAGAAAAGAATCCGGTATCCATGTCGTAGGACACCTGTAGTAATATATACATACATATATATATATCAAAAGAGAAATATAAACAGGTCAGAGCCCGAGGTGAAAAATGTTTAGCAAGTGTGTTAACCGGGCATCATAAATATCAATGCATTATTTCATAATTAAAGTGGAGTCTCACTCTCGTGAGACCCCACTCTCACCTCTCATCTAAACAGCGCGCACCTAATCGTGTCCTGGAATCTTAATTAAGTTACCCTACCCATACAAGGACAACCTAACTTACCCTACACACGGTCCATACCCTCTTGACCTACCATCCTAACACACCCCAAGAATACTTTCCATTTTAATTTCACAGAAATATATATACACAAATAAGCCCTCATCGGCTTAGGTTCCTCCAATTATTAGTTTAAACCAATTATAAATCTTAATACTTCATAAATTAAATTTTAGCTTTAATGTAAGAGTTTATTCTCTAAACAAAATTCATACAAGTACTTAGGGACACAACTTATCTCCACTTTCAACATTGCACTACGTTTCTTGCGTGAGGCGTCTCGCAAAGCGAAATCCAAATAAGGACCCCCCCCACAATACACTACTGCTTGACAATGTCGATCGTAGGGATCCATTATGTCATCCACACAAATTCTATTACTACAACTACCTAAATATCAATTACTATCTAAGAACATAATTAGAACTTCTATTAAAACCTTGGGTCGACATGACAGTAATTTTTGCTAAGTACGATCCTTCAACCCCAAATAAACTCGTACACCAAAATCACCCAAGACGTACGTCATTGAAACTTCGTATCCTATTCACTTAGGATACACACACACACACACACACACACACACACACACACATATATATATATATATATATATATATATATATATATATATATATATAATCAATCATTCATTTCTATAACCATGTATACATAACACCCATAATGTATACTTTGCCATCAATAATATTCCACTTTAACAAGAATAGTTATATCACACACATATAGCGATTCTAAGACTGCCCGTCTGGGTTTCACCACTGTGCACGCCCCTAAATAGCTATCATCTTCCAGGGCCTATCACATCGGACAACCTGGGTATCCTATATCGCATAATGTCAAGAAGCGGCCATATACCTTCGACAGTGAGTCATAACCACACCCGTAATTACTCCCCTATGAATAATAATCACACAATATAATAACTGGTCCTATGGCCGAGGACTATATTCACCCTGCATTCACTATCCAGGGGACTTCACCTCTGTGCATAACTTCCCCTATGATAGCATTTAGAGAGGTCTTGTGACACCCCGACTAATTAAATATCGGGTAGCTACTCCTTTATTAAATTAATTCAAAATTCCAAGTTGGTTCAGTTAATAGCATCAATGTCGAAAGCATTTTAATAATTACTAACCACCTAGTATTTAAAAAGTAAGTGCCAAATTTTAAGTTAAGTCTGATTAACATGCAGTAAAAGAATAATGAAATAATATCAACCATTCACTATAATGAAGTAATGAATAACCAACAACATAAATATAAATCCGGAGGAAAACTCCTCACAACAATCCCACAACTGAAAAATAATACGACAAGTCTGAATCCTGAATAATTACATGCCAGAAGTCTGAATAACTGAAATAAATGAAATGTCTCTAAAAGAAATGGGCGACATGCCCTGCAACTGATAACTGAAGAATATCGAGTCAAGATAGATGAAGCGTCTACAAGCAAAGTCTTGTAACTTCCACAAACAGATACAGCTCGTCACCTGAATGAGAATCCTAAGCATGGTGTCCTTGTGACTGGGCACCTAAAATGGTTTTTACAAAAATAGATTTGAAAGCAAATGGGTCAGAGCCCGAAAGTTGAAATCATTTTAAAAAATAGCAAGTGTTTTAATAACATTAAAACATTAAATGAAAAATAAATGTTAGGACGTGCACTCACATGGAATTCTCACCTCTCGACTACATGTGCACTCCTAACGTACCGTACCCATCTATAAGACATCCATATCTAACCAAACTGTAATAAGTTCTACCCCTTACTACTCGATTCCCATATTACATTCTAACGTTATCAATTAAATAAAGGGCTTTACATACACTCGGATTCTCAATTAGTAATATAATTCACTATCAATTAACCCGTTATGTTTTCTCAAAACATTACCATAATAATATTCACAATATTAACATGAAAGTTCCCATTAATTAAGTGTATATTATTCACGTCATAAATATACAATACAAGCACCCCGAGACTAGCTGCGATGCACACATACTCTGTTATCCATCCCGGTACATCACGTACATAAGGATCACGTATTCCGAATCTCTCAGGAATCATTCTCAGATAACAGCATCACAAATAATGGAGGCGAACACAGTCACATCACATGGGTCACGCACATACCTGCGCTCCCACGATCAGCAGACTTATTAACATCCCAATAAGTCCTTCTCTGACCTATGTTCATCGAGGTAACCAATCTAAATCTGGGCAACACAAGGATTACAAGGCCCTAAGCGAACGTAAACCTCCCGTGATAGCAAGTATGGTAGATATGTCATACACATAAAATCAATACATATACTAAGTATGCACACCTTTTAGTAATTACCATAATATATTGGAGGTACACTTCTCATTATCGTACCGACATATAATACTACACAATTTATATGTTCTCGGTTAATATAATAAATTAGGCCGTCAATAGTTCTCGCAACGTAATAGACACTCACGTCCTACTTCATATTTTCCCTTAGTTTCAAACTACACTTCTAGGTTTGACTCCTCATTATATCCCAAACATCCCAAATGTAACCATTAATCATCAAGAAAAGGTTATCTCTACATATACAGAAGGTTACGGGACACTCGGGATCGAAACAGGCTAAAAAGTGTCAACTCGTTCGAAGTCTCGTTCGAACGAGGCTGTTCGAACGAGTGTTCGTTCGAACGAACTGGGCCTTCTAACGAGATCTCGTTCGAACGAAGGTCTTCGAACGAACATCCCTCTCGTTAGAACCCAAACTGTCAACTCGTTAGAATCTCGTTCGAACGAGTTCGTTCAAACGACCTGGGCAGGTCTTCTAACGAGTGGCCAGATTCGAGCTTAGGAATTCCTAATCTCGTTATTTCCAACTTTCTTCACTCCTAATCCCTCATAAAAATCGTTCCAACATCAATTTAAGGTTCCTAATTCGTACTAAACATTCATGGATCATAACTAAACGTTTATATAGGGCCAATAAAACTTAATCATCATCAAATCATCAAATCCCTTCATTTATCCCCCAAATTACATGAACATGAACCCTAAAATTTATAAATCATCAATGAGCCTAATAAATCCGTTTTTGTTTCATCCAAATTATAATATCATCAGAATAATCATCTAAATACAAATCTACATGCGATTCCTCATCAAAATGTAATTTCTACTTCCAATTTAAATGGGTTTTTCATTAACTCCCAAGAACATAAAATTTAATTGGGTTTCCTACGCATGGAAGAAGCATTCTCTATAAAAACGAAATTAAATCACTTGCCTTATTTGAATCTCTGAATTTGAGGTTGAATCTTGAAGGTTGAATTGCCTTCTCTCTCTTTCTGCAGAATCCTTTTGTTTCTCTCCCTCTCTACAAGTTCTACTCAAGGTGTTAATGGAGGTGGGTTTGGTTTTTATCATGTTATAAGGTTTCTAGCTTCTCCTGTAGCCCACTACCTAAATTGGGGTTGAAAATGGCTTAGTGGGTTAATACTAAGTCAGATTTTTAACTCTAATTTTCGTGGGTTTTAATTACCCAATTTCCGAAATTACCAAAATGCCCTTATAAGTTACCGGTATGGCCCAATAATGCCCCGGGACCCAAACTTAACCCCCGGCTAGTGTTTTCTGACTATTTTGACCCTTCCAGACACGTTGACGCACTCAAAACGACCATACGGTTAATAGAACTAAAATTCACTTTTTAATTAAAATAAATATTTCCCTGACGCGACTGTCACACGCGTCTCAATAAAATTTCCAAATTGTCGTATTTCAATCTCACGACAAATTTCATACTTCCATATTCATATATAATCATATATGCACATTATATTCAAATACCAACTCGCATCTCGCTAGTATTTTAATCCGGATTAATTTCCAATTAATACGCATTTAATATAATTAATCCCATAAATAAATATCACAAAAATATGGGGTATTACATACTTCCCCCTTAATAACTGAATTTCGTCCCGAAATTCGGAACTAGAAAGCACCTGGTAAAAAAAACTTTGGATAACGTTCGCGCATCTCATCCTCGCGCTCCCATGTGGACTCCTCAACATTATGATGTCGCCACTGAACACGTACTAATGGGACTATCTTTGACCGCAGTTTCCGCTCAATAGAATAACCACTAGTCTGAATCTAACATCTGAGACTAATACCGGACAACAAGTCCATACATAGAAGAGTGCGAGATCCTGTGCTAGATCTGACTGAGAGATATCGTCTAGTCAAATCCTGTAATACGCATTAAATATAATTAATCCCATAAATAAATATCACAAAAATACGGGGTATTACATACTTCCCCCCTAATAACTGAATTTCATCCCGAAATTCAGAACTAGAAAGTACATGGTAAAAACAACACTGGATAACGTTCGCGCATCTCATCCTCACGTTCCCATGTGGACTCCTCAACATTATGATGTCGCCACTGAACACGCACTAACGGGACTATCTTTGACCGCAGTTTCCGCTCACTTCGGTCCAAAATCGCAATCGGCACCTCCTCGTAGGAGCTATCAGGCTGGAAATCGATGTCCTCCAAAGCAATGTGAGAATGAGCCAAATCGTCTCTAAGATATTTCCTTAGCGAGGAAATATGAAATACATCATGAATCCGATGCAAATGCTCCGGTAATCCAAGTCTATACGCAACCGGTCCAATCCGCGCAATAATAGGAAATGGTCCCACATATCTCGGTGCCAACTTCCCTTTCTTCCCGAAATGCATAATTCCCTTCATAGGAGATACTCTGAGCAAAACCTGGTCCCCCACTTGGAACTCTCTGAAGAACCTCTTCGCATCAGCATAGCTCTTCTGCCTGTCTTGAGCTACCCTAATGCGACTCCGTATCAGTTCTATCCTTGCCGAAGTATCCTGAATCACCTCCGGTCCAAGTAGTTTGTTGTCCCCTACCTCCAACCAACATGGTGGGAAACAACAAGGTCTACCGTACAACGCCTCAAATGGAGCCATGCCAATGGTGAACTGGTAGGAGTTGTTGTAAGAAAACTCTACCAATGGAAGATACTGCTCCCATCCACCCCCGAAATCAATGATGCACATACGCAGCATGTCCTCTAACATCTGGTTCGTATGCTCGGTCTGCCCATCAGTCTGCGGGTGATATGCCGTACTCAATCACAATTTCGTGCCCATGGCCTCCTGAAAACTCTCCCAAAACCGTGAAACAAATATCTTGTCTATGTCAGACACGATATTTAGGGGCACACCGTGAAGTCTCACTATCTCTGAAATAAAGAGCTGGGCATACTGTCCCGTAATGTAATCCATCCTTACGGGTAGAAATTGAGCAACTTTGGTTAACCTGTCCACAATTATCCAAATGTAGTCGTGACCTCTCTGTGACGTAGGCAACCCTATGATAAAGTCCATGGATATGCTCTCCCACATCCACATCAGGACCTCCAACGGCTGTAGCAATCCTGCCGGTCTCTGATGATCCACTTTTACTAACTGACAAGTGGCGCATTTAGAAACAAACTCGGCAATATCTCTCTTCATCCCGCTCCACCAATACTGTCGTCTCATGTCTTGGTACATTTTGTCCCCACCAGGGTGTACCACGAACCGTGAGCCGTGTGACTCGGCCATCACCTCGTGTCGCAATTCCTCCCCTTTCGTAACTACCAATCTCCCATTGAAGCGTAATCCCCCGTCTGAGCTAACGGTATAGGATTCAGCTCCCTCTGCTAGTAATCGAACTATCTGCTCCTGACAGAACGAGTCATCTGCTTGTGCCTTTACGACTCTCGTAACAATCTGCGGTGTAACAGTCATTACTGACATGAATGATCGGGCCACTGCATCCTGGTGTCCCAATTCCTTCCACTTTGCCTTCCACACCCATGCCACCTCATCTACTAGCCTACGGCTCAACGCGTCTGTTACCACGTTAGCCTTCCCTGGGTGGTATTGGATATCAAACAGATAATCCTTCACGAACTCAAGCCACCTTCGTTGCCGCATATTCAACTCCTTTTGCGTGAATAGGTACTGTAGGGACTTGTGGTCCGTGAACAATCAAAACTTTTCCCCCAAAAGGTAATGTCTCCATATCCGAAGGGCAAATACAACTGCCGCCAACTCCAAGTCATGAGTGGGGTAATTCTTCTCGTGAGGCTTTATCTTATGGGATGCATAAGCAATGGCCTGACTCTCCTACTGTAACACACCTCCAAGTCCTTGCAAGGACGCATCGGTGTAGACTAGATACTCAACTCCCGATCTCGGCAATGCTAACACAGGCATTGAGGTCAACTTATCCTTAAACTCGTCGAATGCCAACTGACAGGCATCACTCCAGATGAACGGCACACCTTTACGAGTCAGATGTGTCAAAGGACCTGCTATCTTCGAGAATCCCCGAATGAACCTCCTGTAGTATCCTGCTAGGCCAAAGAAACTACGAATCTCAGTCGGTGTCGTGGGCTGTCCCCACTCCCTCACCGCGGATACCTTCCCCTGATCAACAGATATTCCCCGGCCGGAAATAATACGTCCCAAAAAGTGGACCTCCTTCAGCTAAAACCCGCATTTCTCATATTTGGCATACAACTCGTTCTGACGTAGTGTCTGCAAAACTTGCCTCAAATGCACGACGTGCTCCTCCTCTGTCTGGGAGTAAACCAGAATATCATCAATGAAGACAATGACAAACTGATCTAGGAAATCTCTGAACACCCTATTCATCAAGTCCATAAACACTGCTGGAGCGTTGGTCAAACCAAAAGGCATAACCCGAAACTCGTAAGATCCATATCTTGATAAGAATGTAGTCTTCGAGACATCCTCTTCTCTGATACACAACTTATGGTATCCCGATCTCAAATCAATCTTTGAGAAGAAATACGCTCCTCTCAGCTGGTCGAATAGGTCATCGATTCGAGGCAACGGGTACTTATTTCGTATCGTGACCTTGTTCAACTCCCGGTAGTCCACACACAATCTCAGTGAACCATCTCTCTTCTTCACAAAAAACACAGGGGCACCCCACGGCGAAGTACTCCTCCGTATAAACCCCTGACCCAACAACTGCTCAATCTGATCCCGTAACTCCCTCATCTCAGTTGGATCCATACGGTACGGTGCGCGTGCTATAGGTCTCGTATCTGGTAATAAGTCTATGACAAAGTCTATCTCTCGACTGGGGGGTAATCCAGGTATATCCTGAAATACATCGGCAAACTCTCTAACAACCGGAATCGAATCAAGTGGTATCACTACCTCCTTATAGGTCTCCTCCTCTATATAGTACAAATAAGTGGACGATCCTCCCTCGGAACGAGGCATCGCCACCAAAAACATCTCCTGCTCGGGAATGGCAAAGATAATACTCCTACTGAAACAGTCAATCATGGCTCGGTACGCAAGAAGCCCATCCATACCAATAATGGCATCATACTCGGTCATCTCTAATACTAACATATCTGCAGGTAATACCAAACTACCAATCTCTACCCCTACTCCCCGGCATATAAAGAAAATAAGTGACCCACTCCCCAATGGTGAGTCTACACACATCACTGTGCTCTCTGTTGTGGCTAACAACCCTAAGGCTTTCGCAAAATGTGTAGCTATAAAGCAATGTGTTGCCCCCGTATCAAACAAAACCCGACCCATAGTACCATAGATAGGAAACATACCCTCAATAGCGGGTGGTGCCTGCGAAGCTGCTGCCTGGTGGACGTTATAGACACGTCCATACTGTAAATGTCCCTGCTGCACAGGAACTGCTGGAATGGCTGGAAGAGCTGGCACCTGGGCTGGAGCTGGGAGGACTGGTGGAAAAAGTGGCCTCTATGGCTCATGTCGAGCACCCTGATGCTGCTGCGGGGCCCTGCCCCTATCAGGACAGTCCTGGCGTTTATGGCCAGTCTTGTCACAAATGAAACACTTCCCCGGGAAGTTCCCCCCTCTTTGTCCCTGCTTCCCCCGGCCCTGGTGGCCGTTACCGTTCCTCCACTGGCCCTGCTAAGACTGTTGTTGACCATTCTGACCCTGCTGGTGCTGATGGCCGTTCGGACCCTGATGGCCCTGCCGGAAACCTCCCTGTCCGTGCCTAAAATTTCCTGACCTGAACCTCTTGTGATCCCCCTGCTGGGTATCCTGATCACCCTGCCTCTGCCCCTGAACAGATTGTGCCCCACTGGCACCATTTCCTCCAGTCCTGCCCTGATGGCTAGACTCTCCCGATCGCTTGCCCTCAGTCATGTGAAAGCGATGATCCTGGCAATGGAACAATGCAGCGTTAACCACATCAGAATAAGTGGCTAACGAGAGGTTCCCTAACAAGTGCTGACAAATCCTCCATGTCAACCCGTCCGTAAATTTCTGTATCTTCTTCTCCTCCGTCGGTATCTCATTCGGAACAATGTTCAGAAGATCGTTGAATTTGGCCTCATACTCGGCCACAGTCTTACCCTCCTGCTTGGGGCTCATCAACTTCCTCCTCATCTCTGTGTGAACAGCCGACGGAAAGTACTTGCGGTCAAACCGCACCCAAAACTCCTGAATAGTGAGAGTATCTCTCTCCGCCACTGTGGTAATAGACTCCCACCACTACAGTGCATACCCTACTAGATTAAAGGTAGCTAGTATCTGCTTCTGGACATCTGTGCACTCATACATCCTCAGGTGTCGCTGGATGTCCTTCCTCCACTGACTCGAAACTACCATATCGGAGCTACCTGCGAATTCCGGAGGGTGTGCTTTCTGAAAAGAATCACGTACACGTTCCCAAGCAGACGGGAATGCATGTGCCTGAACTGGTGCGGCTATCGGCGCCTGAGTTGGCGCCTGCTGAACTACTGCTAGTGAGGCATTTACTGCCTAGGCCACAATGGCTGCAACCTCGGCGGCATTTATCGTGCCCTGAACTGGTGCGGGCTGTGGTTCTGGCGTTGCATCCCTGGGAACCCGTTGTGCACGTCGTGGAGGCATCTGAAATATTAATGAAGTTTATAAGTTCGCAATTATAAACTTAAAATAGCTGAAGAACGTAGCATATACAAAAGAATACAACAGTCCTAAAATATAGGGCTCTACATCAAAGAAGGCTCAGCGGAAACATAATAAGCCGTTCAGATCCTAAAGGACATTAGAACCTGATGCTCTGATACCACCTGTGACACCCCGACTAATTAAATATCGGGTAGTTACTCCTTTATTAAATTAATTCAAAATGCCAAGTTGGTTCAGTTAATAGCATCACTGTCGAAAGCATTTTAATAATTACTAACGACCTAGTATTTAAAAAGTAAGTGCCAAATTTTAAGTTAAGTCTGATTAACATGCATTAAAAGAATAATGAAATAATAACAACCATTCACTATAATGAAGTAATGAATAACCAACAACATAAATATAAATCCAGAGGAAAACTCCTCACAACAATCCCACAACTGAAAAATAATACGACAAGTCTGAATAATTACATGCCAGAAGTCTGAATAACTAAAATAAATGAAATGTCTCTAAAAGAAATGGGTGACATGCCCGACAACGGATAACTGAAGAATATCGAGTCAAGATAGATGAAGCGTCTACAAGAAAATTCTTGTAACTTCCACATACCTCTACAGCTCATCACCTGAATTAGAATCCTAAGCATGGTGTCCTTGTGGCTGGGCACCTAAAAAAGTTTTTACAAAAATTGATTTGAAAGCAAATGGGTCAGAGCCCGAAAGTGGAAATCATTTTAAAAAACAGCAAGTGTTTTAATAACATTAAAACATTAAATGTAAAATACATGTTAGGACAGGCACTCACATGTAATTCTCACCTCTCGACTACATGTGCACTCCTAACGTACCGTACCCATCTATAAGACATCCATATCTAACCAAACTGTAATAAGTTCTACCCCTTACTACTCGATTCCCATATTACATTCTAACGTTATCAATTAAATAGAGGGCTTTACATACACTCAGATTCTCAATTAGTAATATAATTCACTATCAATTAACCCGTTATGTTTTCTCAAAACATTACCATAATAATATTCACAATATTAACATGAAAGTTCCCATTAATTAAGTGTATATTATTCACGTCATAAATATACAATACAAGCACCCCGAGATTAGCTGCAGTGCACACATACTTTGCAATCCATCCCGGTACATCACGTACATAAGGATCACGTATTTCGAATCTCTCAGGAATCGTTCTCAGATAACAACATCACAAATAATGAGTCACGCACATACCTGCGCTCCCACGATCAGCAGACTTTTTAACATCCCAATAAGTCCTTCTCTGACCTATGTTCATCGAGGTAACCAATCTAAATCTGGGCAACACAAGGATTAGAAGGCCCTAAGCGAAAGTAAACCTCCCGTGATAGCAAGTATGGTAGGCATGTCATACAAATAAAATCAATACATATAATAAGTATGCACACCTATTAGTTATTACCATAATATATTGGAGGTACACTTCTCATTCTCGTACCGACATATAATACTACACAATTTATATGTTCCCGGTTAATATAATAAATTAGGCCGTCAATAGTTCTCGCAACGTAATAGACACTCACGTCCTACTTCATATTTTCCCTTAGGTTCAAACTACACTTCTAGGTTTGACTCCTCATTATATCCCAAACATCCCAAATGTAACCATTAATCATCATGGGAAGGTTATCTCTACATATACAGAAGGTTGCGGGACACTCGGGATCAAAATAGGCTAAAAAGCCTAAACTGTCAACTCGTTCGAAGTCTCGTCCGAACGAGGCTGTTCGAACGAGAGTTCGTTCGAACGAACTGGGCCTTCTAACGAGATCTCGTTCGAACGAAGGTCTTCGAACGAACATCCCTCTCGTTAGAACCCAAACTGTCAACTCATTAGAAGCTCGTTCGAATGAGCTCGTTCGAACGACCTGGGCAGGTCTTCTAACGAGTGGCCAGATTCGAGCCCAGAAATTCCTTATCTCATTTTTTCCAACATTCTTCACTCCTAATCCCTCATAAAAATCGTTCCAACATCAATTTAAGGTTCCTAATTCGTACTAAACATTCATGGATCATAACTAAGCGTTTATATAGGGCCAATACAACTTAATCATCATCAAATCATCAAATCCCTTCATTTATCCCCCAAATTACTTGAACATGAACCCTAAAATTTATAAATCATCAATGAGCCTAATAAATCCATTTTTGTTTCATCCAAATTATAATATCATCAGAATAATCATCTAAATACAAATCTACATGCGATTCCTCATCAAAATGTAATTTCTACTTCCAATTTAAATGGGTTTTTCATTAACTCCCAAGAACATACAATTTAATTGGGTTTCCTATGCATGGAAGAAGCATTCTCGATAAAAACGAAATTAAATCACTTTCCTTATTTGAATCTCTGAATTTGAGGTTGAATCTTGAAGGTTGAATTGACTTCTCTGTCTCTCTGCAGAATCCTTATGTTTCTCTCCCTCTCTACAAGTTCTACTCAAGGTGTTAATGGAGGTGGGTTTGGTTTTGTCAAGTTATAAGGTTTCTAGCTTCTCCCGTAGCCCACTACCTAAATTGGGGTTGAAAATGGCTTAGTGGGTTAATACTAAGTCAGATTTTTAACTCTAATTTTCGTGGGTTTTAATTACCCAATTTCCGAAATTACCAAAATGCCCTTATAAGTTACCGGTATGGCCCAATAATGCCCCAGGACCCAAACTTAACCCCCAGCTAGTGTTTTCTGACTATTTCGACCCTTCCGGACGCGTTGGCGCACTCAAAACGACCATAAGGTTAATAGAACTAAAATTCACTTTTTAATTAAAATAAATATTTCCCTGACGCGACTGTCACACGTGTCTCAATAAAATTTCCAAATTGATGTATTTCAATCTCACGACAAATTTCATACTTCCATATTCATATATAATCATATATGCGCATTATATTCAAATACCAACTCGCATCTCGCTAGTATCTTAATCCGGATTAATTTCCAATTAATACGCATTTAATATAATTAATCCCATAATATATATATATATATATGCCGTCAATCAGATCATATGTATAAATCATCACACAAGAAATATACATTTGTTCCATATTCACATAACCATTTCAATATATATTAATCTCTATATAAAAAAGAATACTCTACCTCCAATCCTTATTCATCAAGTAACATAAGGTGGCGATATATATACAACTCTCGTAATACTCACCCTTGTTACGATGCAAATATACTCAAAGCATTCTCCCTTATTCAGTGCCTCACTTAACACATATTTATCCATTTCCCTTATGATATAAATAGTCTCTCGATCCATATATCAATGAGGTTACTAACTCCGAAGTGTAGCATATATAACAATCCCTATACATTCCATCTATATTCGAATACACTTCGATATATCTAATAATAATTCTCGACTATAAGTATACACTTAACTAATAGTCCGAAAACCTCATGTTTAATCCTAAATTCTTTCCATGATCCCCTCAAGCATTAGAATCCCCATTGTTAATCACACACAACTATATAAAAACTATTCTAACCAGATTTACAACCCATCATTTTCTAGTTGATAGTACTATCTAATAGTCCTCAATTACGCCTATGGTTCAATTGCTCTTACGAACCTTTTAATCTGATTGCATTTACGATTTATTCCTTAAGTTAAACATTACTAAGGATACACGACCACTCTCTCTCATCGGTCCCCAATCATATCTTAAGTAGAATCATATAACTATAGGGAATTAACACAATAGTCAGCATCTAAATTTCACCTTATGCCATCACAACTTCCTTACAATGTCCTTAACCTCACCTCATGTATTAACTCACATCTAATCTCCAAATAGGACTCCCATCCCTAATGAGGTTGCCCACTACCTAGATACAATAATTTCAATACATCTATATCGTCCCAAACTACTACGATAGGCCCCCGTGATCATAGCATGTGAGAAACCCTAAAAAATACTCCAAACATATCTCTCGCATCATCTATGTGAATTCCAAATCGAGAAACCCAACTGAAAGCGATTTAAGACTCATTCTAGAGAATTAAGCAAAACTCCCCTGTTTTCGAATCGATTCGTCCCCTCCGAATCGATTCGGTCCTAGCTGCGAATCGATTTGGCCCATCTGAATTTATTCAGCCCAACTAGACCTATAAGTCTGCTACATACTGAATCGATTCGCAAGGGGAGAATCAATTCGGCCCTATAGACCTGATGCTTCTGCAACATGGCGAATCGATTTGCTAGGGGCGAATCGATTCGGCCAGTTCAGAAAGCCACGAAATGGGGCTATTTTCTCCAAACCCAAATCTCCTAAATCCATATATACGTCATCCCCAACCATCAATCTTCACACCAAACATATTTATAACCCTAGAATTCATCATATAACTACCCAACCATTTTTATAACCTCAATTGCAAGATTTAATCTAAAAAATCTAGGTTTTGACATATACCCAAAATTCAATTATTTTATCCACAAATTATTAAATAAACAACACAAATGAATTATTTAGCAAGATTAAACACTTTCCTCAGAATTGTAAAGGTTGAATCGTCCTCGTGATCGCGTTTGGGCTGGAAATTTCCAAGCTTTCTCCTATCTCTCTCTCTCTCTCTCTCTCTCTCTCTCTCTCTCTCTCTCTCTTCCTTTCTTCTTCTTTCTTTCTCGCAATGAGATTGGCTTGATCCGTAAGCCTCTAAATCCTTCAAAACACATAATCCCAGTTTTAAATGTTAATACACACTTTAAATGACTCGTTTACTCCAATTCGAGTCAAACATACTTAAAATTATTCCGGAACCAAAATAAAACCCAAGGACAGTCATTTCGACTATCTCATCTCATCTGGAATCAATGGCTCACTCTGAATCATCATCCGACATGCTTTAAAACGTCCTTAATTTTTGGACTTCAATTTCCAAATTTTAAAATTCTCCAATTTAAATAAATTTTATTTCTCCCAAAATTTAATATCTCGATACCAAAATCGTGGGGTGTTACAGATCTTCCCTCCTCCGCAAAATATAAGATATGCCTAGGACTTCGGATCTCATCTAGTCCTTACATATACCGTCTAAATCACTATACCGATCCTTTCTAGTTCTCACATCGAACCCTATATCTTTAAAGTAATATTAGCTACCCAGGGCATCCATACACCCCGTACCCGAGGTCAACTCATAAAAACATAACCCAGCTCCACTAGCTTGAAATCGTAATATAACTCTCCAATAAAATAAACTATAATAGCTTACTAAGTATACATATAAAAGTTTGAAATTCTCAACGGTGTAACTCTTCTCAATTCCTGACATAAGTTACCTTCATGCCGGGGAGGTCTCACCAGTGAAATCCAGACAAGGAACCCTCCCAATACACTACTATGTAGTTATGTCGGGGATTGAGATCAGTTAAACCAGGGTTAAGTTTTTATAAAAAAAATCGAGTTTTAGATATTGCATGAAGGCCTATGTAATAATATAATATAAAATAATTCCATGTCTTTCGACACGCCAAACAAACACCTTATGCTCTAGACACAAGGCTTTAACAAACACAATATTCTCACAAATACCTAGTTCTCAAAACTAGCACATCCGTGAGCTAAATTCCCGCTCAACCCTAATTTTGCTAAACTCTAAACCTTCTCAATTATACAAATCCTTTACATCACATTAAAGCACTACCTCAAGGTAAGCCCCTCCCTCACTAGAATACCACAATTACCCTTCCTAAACTATTCATAAAACAATAGCCCTATCGTTACTACTCAAGAATCTTAACGATCCATACTTCCAAAAATCAATAGCACGGCTCTCTAATAGCTCACCACGAGGCAATCTATTTTCCCAAAAGATGCCATACAAAGTCCACACTTGATTATTCCTTCCTATAAGGAAACTTTTACACCCATAATGGTTATAACATCTAACCAATCATAAACCTTACATGCAACGCTCCAAATCCCGCGCAAAGCATGAGCTAAACCCAAAGAAAGGAATTCTACCTTTTTTTTCCATAACCTAATTTCTTTACTTCATCCATGAATCCCTGTTCAAAGTCCTCTACTCTTCCCAGGACAATCTCTATTCCTAAAGCCTATTTCTTCACAAGAAAAACATCTTCCCAAAAGTCCTTCCTAACCATCCCAAAGGATAAGACGCTATTGCGACTCCCGACAACTCCCTCAGTCCTACTCAATGGACCTAAAACTCTAAATTTCTTACTCCCTCTTCCAAGAAGGTAATACTCCCGACATTGGGACAACTCCACACCTCACATCGGGAAAATCACCAACACCAAGATTCCTCACAAATGGTAGTAAATATATCAATCTAAACCTCCCAAGGGCTTCATTATTCTCTCCTCATCAGCACTTACCTTATTGATCAAAAAATTCTCCTTCTTATGTCTGCTTGAATCATAGAAAGAAATACCTCAAATCAAAGAATACCAAAAATCTGTTATGGGTATTACATCCCTCACCTTGCCCCTTACTAACCGACTTATTATTGGAAACGTCTGAGACGAAAGCAACTGTGTTAGAACTTCATTCAAATGAGTACACCTTACAGAAGAAGATAAACATGGTGAACACAGCAATCCTGATAGTAGGGATCTATATCAAGAATGTTAACGAAAGAACATAGAAAACCATCACAAATCCTAAAGACACTAGAACCTGATGCTCTGATACCATCTGTGACACCCCGCTAAAAATAATAACGGGCGGCCAGCCCAATACTACATTAAATCAGGAATATCAGATGGCTCAGTCTCAGCACCAACAAACTATACAATAACATATAAGGCTAACTACCCGAAATCATATAAGCGAGATGCCAAAATTAAATAAAACATGCCACAGAAAACAAACCAAAAATATAAAACTACTGGAAAAGGTAGAATGCACACAAGTACCCAGATAAAAGAAAGTGCTAGAATTAAAATAAAATAAGTACACAAAAAGGAAATAAGCCCAAATATGATGTCGGGTCACGGACAGTACAACAACCAAAATAAAAGTATAAACAACTACCAATGACTCTTGGGTATAAACCCGATATACAATATGAATCCTACCAAGATTTACAAGAAGTAGGAAGAGACTACAAACTAAATCCTGCCACAGTTGGCAATTGCTACGGTTCTTAAGACTCTAGATAGAAAAGCATCTGGTATCCATGTGGTAGGACACCTATAGTAATCTATACATACATATATATAGCAAAGGAGAAATATAAACGGGTCAGAGTCCGAGGTGTAAAAATGTTTAGCAAGTGTGTTAACCGGGCATAATAAATATCAATGCATTATTTCATAATTAAAGTGGAGTGCACTCTCGTGAAACCCCACTCTCACCTCTCATCTAAACAGCGCGCACCTAATCGTGTCCTGGAATCTTAATTAAGTTACCCTACCCATACAAGGACAACCTAACTTACCCTACACACCATCCATACCCTCTTGACCTACCATCCTAACACACCCCAAGAATACTTTTCATTTTAATTTCACAAAAATATATATACACAAATAATCCCTCATCGGATTAGGTTCCAATTATTAGTTTAAACCAATTATAAATCTTAATACGTCATACATTAACATTTAGCTTTTATGTAAGAGTGTATTCTCTAAAAAAAATTCATACAAGTAGTTAAGGACACAACTTATCTCCACTTTCAACATTGCACTACGTTTCGTATGTGGGGCATCTCGCAAAGCGAAATCCAAAAGAAGGAACCCCCCCCCCCCCGATACACTACTCCTTGACAATGTCGATCGTAGGGATCCATTATGTCATCCACACAAATTCTATTCCTACAACTACCTAAATATCGATTACTATCTAAGAATATAATTAGAACTTCTATTAAAATCTTGGGTCGATATAACGGTAATTGTCGCTAAGTACGATCCTTCAACCCCAAATAAACTCGTACACCAAAATCACCCAAGATGTACGTCATTGAAACTTCATATCCTATTCACTTAGGATACACACACACACAAATATATAATCAATCATTCATTTCTATAACCATGTATACATAACACACATAATGTATACTTTTCCATCAATAATATTCCACTTTAACAAGAATAGTTATATCACACACATATAATGATTCTAAGACCGCCCGTCCGGGTTTCCCCATTATGCGCGCCCCTAAATAGCTATCATTTTCCAGGGCCTATCACATCAGACAACCAGGGCATCCTATATCGTATAACATCGTGAAGCGGCCATATACCTTCGACAGTGAGTCATAACCATACCCGAAATTACCCCACTGCGAAAAATAAATACACAATATAATAACTAGTCATATGGCCTGCATTCACTAGCCAGGGGACTTCACCTCATGCGCGTAACTTCCCCTATGATAGCATTTAGAGAGGTAAATCACAATATATATATATATATATATATATATATATATATATATATATATATATATATATATATATATATATATTGTGTGTGTGTGTGTGTGTGTGTGTGTGTGTGTGTGCCGTCAATGACATCACATGTATAAATCATCACACAAGAAATATACATTTGTTCCAAATTCACATAACCATTTCAATATATATATTAATCTCTATGTATAAAAGCATACTCTATCTCCAATCCTTATTCTTCAAGTAACATAAGCTGGAGATATATATACAACTCTCGTAATACTCACCCTTGTTACGATGCAAATATACTCAAAGCGCTCTCACTTATTCAGTGCCTCACTTAACACATATTTATCCATTTCCCTTATGATATAAATATTCTCCCGATACATACATCAATGAGGTTACTAACTCCCAAGTGTAACATATATATAAATGCCTATACATTCCATCTATATCCGAATACACTTCGATATATCTAATAATAATTCCCGACTATAAGTATACACTTAACTAATAGTCCATAAACCTCAAGATTAATCCTAAATTCTTTCCATGATCCCCTCAAGCATTGGAATCCCCATTGTCAATCACACTCAACTATATAACAACTATCCCGACTAGATTTACAACCCATCATTTTCTAGTTGATAGTACTATCTAGTAGGCCTCAATTCCTCCTATGGTTCAATTGCCCTTATGAACCTTTTAATCTGATTGCATTTATTATTTATTCCTTAAGTTAAACATTACTAAGGATACATGACCACTCTCTCTCGTCGGTCCCCAATCATATCTTAAGTAGAATCCTATCACTATAGGGAATTGACACAATAGTCAGCATCTAAATTTCTCCTTATGCCATCACAACATCCTTATAATGTCCTCAACCTCACCTCATGTATTAACTCACATCTAATCTCTAAATAGGACTCCCATCCTTAATGAGGTTTCCCACTACATCGGTACAACAATTTCAATACATCTATATTGTCCCAAACTACTACGATAGGCCCCCGCGATCATAGCATGTGAGAAACCCTAAAAAACACTCCAAACATATCTCTCGCATCATATATGTGAGTTCCAAACTGAGAAACCCAACCCAAAGGGATTTAAGACTCATTCTAGAGAATTAAGCACAACTACCCTATTTTCGAATCGATTCGGTCCTAGTTGCGAATCAATTCGGCCCATTCAAATTGATTTGGCCCAGCTAGACCTGTAAGTCTGCTACATACCTAATCGATTCACAAGGGGCGAATCGATTCGGCCCGATAGACCTGATGCTTCTGCAACATAGCGAATCGATTGGCTAGGGGTGAATCGATTCGTCCAGTTCAGAAAGCCACGAAATGGGGCTATTTTCTCCAAACCCAAATCTCCAAAATCCATATATAAATCATCCCCAACCATCAACCTTCACACCAAACATATTTCTACCCTTAAAATTCATCATATAACTACCCAACCATTTTTATAACCTCAATTGCAAGATTTAATCTAAAAAATCTAGGTTTTGACATATACCCAAAATTCAATTCTTTTACCCACAAATTATGAAATAACCTACAAAAATGAATTATTTAGCAAGATTAAACACTTTTCTCAGAATTGTAAAGGTTGAATCGTCCTCGTGATCGCGTTTGGACTGAAAATTTCCAAGCTTTCTCCTCTCTCTCTCTCTCTCTCTTCCTTTCTTCTTCTTTCTTTCTCTCAATGAGATTGGCTTCATCCGTAAGCCTATAAAACCTTTAAAACACATAATCCCAATTTTAAATGTTAATACACACTTTAAATGACTAGTTTACTCCAATTCGAGTCAAACATACTTAAAATTATTTCGGAACCAAAATAAAACCCAAGGACAGTCATTTTGACTATCTCATCCCATTCGGAATCAATGGCACACTCTGAATCATCATCCGACATACTTTAAAACGTCCTCAATTTTTGGACTTCAATTTCAAAATTTTAAAATTCTTCAATTTAAATAAATTTCATTTCTCCCAAAATTTAATTTCTCGATCCCAAAATCATGGGGTGTTACATATGTGTGTGTGTATGTATGTGTGCGCTTGTGCATGGGTGGGTGGGTGGGTGGTTTTAAGTGGAGAACGTAATCATAAACATGCCATTACAAGAACAATTACACATGAAAATGCCCATTTAAGTCTGAAAAAATTTAAATATAGAGAAATCAATGGTTTTTTTTAAATTGATGCATAATAAACCTTTGGTATTATTACATGTCCCTATAAGCTTCATGGTTCATTAATTGGGCTTTAGGAAACTAAAGATCATATCTTCGAATTTATTGTCAACATAGAAACCTTTGGTAATATAGTCATAAATCACTCCTCTGATGTCCAAATGACTTTAATTCAAGGCTCATTGGAAAGAGGAATTCTAGGCCTTTCATTTGGTATATGGTTCAAATTTTAATTCAATGCACACATATAAAGGAAATAATTTTAAGCAACAGCAAATTCCCAAGCATATTAGTTTTGAATTCCAAAAGTCTAGTCTTTTTATGTATCAACTTCTAGTTTATTATTTTTCTCTTTAATATATTTCAATTACATATTGTTGATAGGTTATTCCAAGAACCTATATAAGGGTTGAGGATGTATGAAGAAAATGGAACATGATTTGATATTATAAAACAAACTTTTGTCAAAGAAATACATTCTTCTTTATTTTCTTTTAACCTTTTGGTGGATTCCAAATCGTGATGAGTGTTCCGCATTCTCTTCAGTGGATTACTTAGAGTTTGAGTGCGTTACATGCGTTCACACTTGTGTTTTCTCCTTCTTTTTCATTAATCGGTATCACGTTGTTAGCATATATTAGGTTGTGATTGTTAACCATTACTGTGGACCAAATGTTGATTCAATGGTATGCGAATGACACTTACGTGACATTGTAATAAAAATATTTTGAGGAGACAAGTGCAAAAACTCCAGCAGCACATGCTATGCTACGCAGATCAGGAGCATGTTGATTTATTTCATGTTTTGGAGAATGAATTATCACATGCAAAAGAGGATATTAACCCATTTTACAATGCCCATGATCGAGTGTCTAAATAAGAAGCTCCTTTGAATCGTAAATATGAAATAAATCAGCCTAGAAGTTGAAGTTCAAACCCAAGGCGATGATTTCATTGATTGGCTGAATATAATAGAAATCATCTTTAACTACCATGAAATTACCAAAATCAGAAAAGTGAAGTTGGTTATCATTAAGTTGAATAAACATGCCCTAATTTGGTGGGATCGTCTAAAGAAGAAACATGACCATAAAAGAAAATGAAGAATTGTAACTTGGGAGAATATAAAAAAGGAGTTAAAGAAAACATTCTTACATAGTCATTACTTAAAAGTTATTTTTCTTAAGTTTCACAGCATTAAGGAAAATGAGTTATCCACGGAAAAAGATTCAAAAGAATTTGATCATCTCATGATGAGATGTTATTTATCCGATTCGATGCAACAAACAATTACTCGTTGTCTTAGTGGTTTAAGGACTGCTATTTCAACTATTGTCCAATTATGACCTTATTGTAGTTATAATGATGTGTTCAAATTGGGAATAAAGGTCGATAAAAAGTCATAGATATAATTACTGTTCAAAATTGGAGTCATGAAGGAGCTTATAATCAGGGAAGTACTTCTACATCAAATCCTTCAAATACATCTTCTTTCACTCTACCTTTGAACCAAGATGCAATGAGCAAATCAATTCAGATCAGTTGTTTTTGAATTATCTTCAATGATTTAAATATGAAGAATTTGGATATATTTCATCCTAGTGTCCAAATCAAAAGATTATTTCATTAGTGGAGGAGGGCATCAATCAGATGTGGAATAAATTGCTAGTGATGAAGATGAAGTGAGGGAAAAATTATAAATAATGATCAAGGTGAATCACTTATTGACGTGGAGGATGATAAATGGATTTGAAATAACATTTTTCACACCCATTGCACTTTATATGGCAAGATGTGTAATGTTATCATTAATGGTGGTAGTTATGATAATGTTGTGGCTACTGAAATGGTGGAGAAATTGAAGCTCTAGACGAAGGAGTACCCACAACCTTATAAGTTGTTATGGCTTAAGAATGGAATGTAATACCCCGTACTTTTGGTTATATTTATTTTTGGGGATTAATTAATTAAATGAGAATTAATTGGGAATTAATCCGGGTAAAATACTAGCGAGTTGTGAGTTGGTATTTGACTATATTGATTATATATGATGTTATATGAATGTTGAATTATGAAATTTGTCGTGAGATTGATATACGACAATTTGGTCATTTTATTGGAACGCCTGTGACAGTCGCGTCAAGATATAATTATTTTATTTATAATAGTGAATTAAAATTCTATTAACCGTATGGTCGTTTTGAGTGCGTCAATGCGTCCGGAAGGGTCGAGATAGTCAGAAAACACTAGCCGGGGGTGTAGTTTGGGTCCCGGGGTATTTTTAGGCCATACCGGCAATATAAAGGGTATTTTGGTAATTTCGTATTTTTAGGAATTTAAAAATGACGAAAATTAGAGAAGTAAATCTGATGTGGGTTTGACCCACTAATCCACTAACCAACCCATGTTAACCCAATAGGTTACGTAGGTTATTAGAATTAGGTTCCATTACTTTCCATAAACAAACCCTAGCCACCATAGCCATTGGAGAAGAAAGCTTAGAGAGGGAGAGAAGGAGAAGTAATTCTGTAGAAAATCTTTACAAAATCAACACCAAATTCAGAGACAATCGAGGCAAGTGATTTAATTTCTTTTAATTCAGAGAATGTTTCTTCCATGTTAGATAATTTGAAAATTTACAATTGTTCTTCGAAGATAAATGAAAACCCATGTTAATTGGACTTAGAACTTGAATATTGAGGACAAATTGCATGTAGAATCACATAGAGATGATTATTCTGGTATTAATATATGTTGGATGTAACAAAAATGGATCTAGAATGGACTAATTGATGATTACAAATTCTAGGGTTTATGTTCTTGAATAATTGGGGGAAAAGTGCAGAGATTTGTAAATTGATTGATGTTAGGATGAATTAATCCTTTAAAACGTGTTAGGATGTGACTATAGTATATTTAGGATTGATTAGAGACCTTAAAACAATCGTTGGGACTAATTTTAGAGGAGATTTGAGGAGTAGAAATGAAGAAAAATGAGATTGGGAAAAATCTAGGCCGAAATTGGTCCCTCGTTAGAAGACCTTCCCAGGTCGTTCGAACGAGCTCATTAGAACGAGCTTCTAACGAGTTGACCAGTCGCTTCAAACGAAAGGGAACTTCGTTCGATAACTTCGTTCGAACGAGATCTCGTTAGAAGGTACAGTTCATTCGAAAGAACTGGAATCTCGTTCGAACAGCCTCGTTCGAACGAGACTTCTAACGAGCTGGCAGTTTAGGCCTTTTTGGCCTGCTTTGATTTTGGGAGTCCCGTAAACTTGTTCGAGGGTAGAGATAACATTCCTTTGATGATGTATTGATAGATTTGGGACTTTTGGGTTATTATGAGGAGTAAATTATATACGAGTGATTTAAATCAATGGACCGTTTGGGTTGAGACGTGAGTGTCTACTACGACGTGAGAATAAATTATGGCGCATATGATTATAAACCGGAATCGTATAAAGTGTATAAATTATATATTGGTACTAGATTGAGAATAGTACTACAATTAAACTACGGGATTACTAAGACGTGTGTTTACTTAGTATTGGTGTATGATTTGTGTGTATGACATACCTACCATACTTGCTATCACGGGAGGTTTGCGTTCTCTTAGGGCCCTCTAATCCTTGTGTTTCCCGGATTTAGACTGGTTACCTCGATGAACATAGGTCAGAGAAAGAATTATTGGGATGTTAGTAAGTCCGCTGATCGTGGGAGCATAGGTATGTACGTGACCCATGTGATGTGACTGTGTTCGCCTCCACTATTTGTGATTTGTGTTATCTGAACTATTCCTGAGAGATTCGGAATATGTGATCCTTATGTACGTGATGTACCGGGATGGATAGCAGAGTATGTGTGCACCGCAGCTTAGTCTCGGGGTGCTTATATTGTATATTTATGTTGTGGAAATATACGCATAATAAACTGGGAACTTTTATATAGTATTGTGTGTAACTATGGAATAACATAGAGGGTTAATTTATAACGAGCTGTATTACTCTTGTATGAGAACCTGAATTTACGTTAAGCACCTATTTAAACTGAGATCGTTATAATGTTAATGGAACCGAGTAATAAGGGTAGGACCTATGACAGTCTAGCTAGATATGATGTTACTTAGCTAGTGATTTGTATCGTTTTAGATGGGTACTTACGTTACGAGTGCACAGTTAGACGAGAGGTGAGAATATCATGTGAGTGCACGTCCTAACATGTACTTTGCATTTAATGTTTTAAATGTTTTTAAAGCACTTGCAGGTTTTTAAAATATCTCCGCATTCGGGCTCTGACCCGTTTGCTTTCAAATCTATTTTTCTTGTAAAACCATTTTAGGTGCCCAGCCACAAGGACACCATGCATAGGATACTCATTCAGGTGACGAGCTGTAGCTGTTCGTGGAAGCTGCAAGGAATTGCTTTTAGACGCCTATATCATTTGGATTCCGTATTCAGTATTCTATCAGTTGTAGGGCATGTTGCCCATTTCTATTAGAGACATCATTCCATTACAGTTTTTCAGACTTTGGCATGTATTGTTTCAGTATTCAGTTTAGTTATTTCAGTTGTGGTTTTGTAGTGAGGAGTTTTCCTCCAGACTTTATTTACATTATGTGATGGTTATTCTATTTACTTCTTTATGGTGAATGGTGTTATTATTCTTCATTACACTTGTTGCATGTTAATCAGACTTAAATTAAAATTTGGCAACTTACTTTTTAAATACTAGGTGGTTAGTAATCATTAAAATGTTTTCGACAGTGATGCTATTAACTGGACCAACTTGGCATTTTGAATTAATTTTATAAAGGAGTAGCTACCCGGTATTTAATTAGTCGGGGTGTCACATGGAAATGAGGTAAATGTCAATAAAAGGTGTTTGGTTCAATTTTCAGTTGGTAAAATTTATCGAGATTAAATTTGATGTGATGTTCTTCCTATGTATACTTGTCATTTAATTATCAGGAGATCTTAGGAGTTTAATAAGTATATTAAATGTGACGGGTTAAAAAATACTTACATTTTCATTAGGATTGAGTTAAAGTTACTCTATATGCTTTGAAGCCCCATAACTCGCTTACATCGTCAAAGGGTGATGTAAATCACTGACCCTTAATGGAAGAATCTGGTAAGGAAATCAAAAGGGAAAAAATTATTGTTTAGTGGTAATGGAGGAAAATTAAGAGAGGTTTAAAGTCCCGCCTAACTTCAAATCTTTACTTGATGAATTTCATGATGTGGCACCAAAGGAGATTCCATTCGAACTTCCACCAATGAGATGTATTCAACATTGTATTGACTTTGTTCAAAGTGTTATGCTTCCAAACAAAGCATCCTACCGAATGTATCATAGAGAATATGAAGAGATTCAAAACCCAGTTGATGATTTGATGAATAAATAGTTGATTAAAGAGAGCATGAGTTCATGTTATGTCCCGGAGTTACTTGTTCCTAAGAAAGATGGATCTTAGAGGAAGTGTGTTGATAATAGGGCAGTGAATAAAATTATCGTCAACTATCGTTTTCCAATTCTTCGACTTGATTGTCTACTTGACCAACTTTGTGGGGATATAATCTTTTCAAAACTTGATCTTCGAAGTGGTTATCATCAAATTCTCATGAGAAATGGAGATGAATGGAAAACCACTTTCAAGGAATGAGATGGTTTGTTTGAATGGATAGTGATTTGAACTTTTTAATGGTAGTGCAGTGGTAAATTTTTTACAATTTACTTTTATGATATTCTTGTGTTTATAAAAGACATAAATCAACATTTTGAGCATCTTTAAATGGTTTTTGATGTGTTGAGAGGGAATAAGTTATAAGTTAATTTTAAGAATTGGGACTTCTTGGAAAATAACTTAGTATTCTTAAGCTATGTTTAACTCAAGGGAAGGTGGAAAGGTGGATCCAAAAAAAGTGGAGGCAATTTCTAGTTGTCAAATTCCTAGTTTGATTCATGATGTTCAAAGTTTCCATGGCTTTGTTTCTTGTATAGAAGATTTGTGGAGAACTTTAGCACTATTATTGCTCCAAATACTGAATTCTTAAAGAATGGTACCTTTAAATGGAGAAATGTTGTACAAAAGGGTTTTGAGCTTATCAAAGAAAAATGGTGGAAGTGACAATTCTCTCTCTTCCATATTTTAACAAGGTGTTCGAAATTGATTATGATTATTAAAATGTGGGTATTGGTGTCGTTACTAGTCAAGAAGGTAATCTTATTACATACTATAGGCAGAAACTAAACAATACTCGCAAAAAGTATTCAACTTGTGAAAAGGAATTATGTGTTATTATGCATACCTTGGATCAGTGGAGACATTATTATATGCTTAAAAAGGTCGTTTTCTTTTCAAATCATGACGCACTAAAATACATTAATGGCCAACACAAACACAATTTGAGACACACCAAACGGGTTGTATTTTTATATGCCTTTACTTTCCATAACAAGCACAAAACTGCTATGGAAAATTAAGTGGCGGATGCGCTAAGTCGAAGGCATTACTTGCTTTTTATATTCAAGTAAAGATTTTGGGGTTTGAAGTGTTAAAAGATCTGCACAAAAATGATCCTTTATGTGGTCATGTTTTGGAGAAGTATTCTAATGATCCTTATCGATAATTTTTATTGCGTGGTGGCTATATTTTCATAAATAATCAAATGTGAATTTTATTGAGTGATCATTAAGATAATCAAATATAATTGAAGCCTATGGTGGTGGACTTGGTGGACACTCTTAGAGGGACAAAACACTTGCTCTTGTTAAAGAGAATTTTTATTGGCCAAGGATAGTGAGTGATATTACTAGGAATGTGGAGAGATGTGAGAATTTTCGCATTGCAAAAATCCATTCTCAAAATATGGGTTTGTATATCCCTATGTCCTTTCTATTATCTCCTTGGGAATATGTGAGTTTAGACTTTGTTATTGCCTCGAAGTCAAAGGAACACATATTCCATTATGGCGGTTTTTGATCATTTTTCTAAGATGGATTATTTTGTGCCATATAATAAGACCTTGGATTCATATCATGTTATTGATATAAATTTTCATGAAACCATCAAGCAACATGGAATTCCAAAGACCATTACTTTTCAACAAGGTTCAAAGTTTATAACTCACTTTTGGAGAAATTTATGGAGAAAGCTTGGAACTAGTTTGCAATTTAGATCATCTCATCATCCAAAAATTGATGGACAAACTCAAGTTATGAATCTAAGAATGGAAAATTTGTTAAGGATTTTGGTGGCAAGTAACATGTGAAAGTGG
Organism: Sambucus nigra; assembly: GCA_949130495.1. Taxonomy (NCBI): domain Eukaryota; kingdom Viridiplantae; phylum Streptophyta; class Magnoliopsida; order Dipsacales; family Adoxaceae; genus Sambucus; species Sambucus nigra. Next base: position 54,204,754 of record OX422213.1, read on the forward strand.
GATCATATCCTAGCACAAGCTAAATTTACTTACAATAGATCTTCAATCCAAACTACGGATGCTAGTCCATTCAAAGTTCTGTATGGGAGAAATTCAATCAATCCATTAGATTTGGCTCCACTTCTAACACATTACATATTCAATGGAGATTTAAAATATCAATTCAAGTATATCAAATAAAATTATGAGCAGGTGAGTGAGAAAATAATCAAGTAGAATGAGAAGTATCGAAATCAAGCAAATAAGCATCGTAAGACTGTTATATTCAGCGAAAGGGATTTTATGTGGATTCATTTGAATAAAGAAAGGTTTACTCATAAAAAATAAGAAAATCTTAAGTCAAGAGCTGATGGTACATTTAATGTCCTTGAGAGGTATGGGTATAATGCTTACAATATTGAACTTCCAGGGGAGTGCGAAATTTCAACAACTTTCAATATGTCAGATCTTTCAATATATCATGACGATGAAATTGACTTAAATTATTAGTTGAATATTTTTCAAGTAGGGTATAATGGTGAAGGAGAAATCTTTAAATTTCTACATGTCCCTAGAAGATTCATGGTTCATTAATTGGGCTTAGAAAAACACTAAGCCTATTTTAAGATTTTCTATCAGCACAGAAACCCTTTGGTATAACAAGCATAACTCACTCCCGAGATGTCCAAATTATGTGATTAAAGGCTCATTAGAAAGAGGACTTACATACCTTTCATTTGATATATGTTTCACATTTTAATTCAATGTATAAAAAAAATAATATGCATTTGAACTGATGCCAAATTCCAAGGCAGATTATTTTAGAGTTCCAAAAGTCTTGTGTTTAAGGTTTCGAACTTCTAGTTTATCATTGTTTTATTTAATATCTTTTAATTACCTATTTCGTGAAGATTTTTCCAAGACCTATACAAGGGCTGAGTATATATAAAGAAAAGGCATATTGATTTGAAATTATAAAACAAAATTTTTTCTCAGAAGTGGATTCTTCTTGATTTCCTCTTAACCTTTTAGTGGATTCTGATTGGTAACGAATGTTGATCCTTATCTTTGGTGGATTCCTTAGAGTTTGATTGTGTAACTTGAGTTTACACTTGTGTTCTTTCATTTCCTTCGATTATTTAGTGTCACAAATACTTTCTATTTAATTCTCCATTGGTACATAACTCAAAGGCACTACCTTTTCTTCAACAAGGTCACTAATAAAATCTTGGTGGATGTCAATGTGCTTTGAATGTACAATAATGTTAAATTGGATTCTTGAATCTATCAATGGCACTGGTGTTATTATAAAATATCATTATGAAATCTTGATTATTACTGTAATCCTTCAATAATTCTTCATCAAAAGTAATTATCTACAACTACTTGTTGCGATGTACTAGTGTATACACCACAGACAAAGACACCGAATTTTTCTTATTGACATAAAGTAGAAAACTTCATGTATGGAAGCAATAACTTGATAAGATTTTTTGAACCACCAAGAAGAAGCAGCCACTCAAGTGTTTGATGATACATATAACCTCTTTGAAGTGGTACCTCTTGGGGGAAGCTTGATATTGTGAGCAAACATAATCACCAAAGGTTATATTGATATGACAAGTTGTAAGGTAAAAATATGCTATCATATTCTGCCATACACATTTCATCAACATTATTTTCTTTACCATTCTTTTAAGGTCAAATTTCTTAACAAGGTTGTTAGGATATTTCAATTTTTATATTAAGATTACAATATCCATTTGATGCAACCATGCTTATCTCAAACTCCTTTTGCATCAAAAAAGAAAACTTTTGAGCATGTTGGTTATTTGTGGAGCCCAAAAAATAACGTGTCTAAAAAACTTTTTCTACCACAATGTCTCTCCTATTTCTATTAGAGAAAGTTTTGAACCAAGAAATGTGAACTTGATGTTTATTTTCGTGTTATGTTATCGTTTCATTTTGAAAATGGCCATATCTTCTGCTCATAATTTTAATTGAGAACTAACTCTAAATATGGAGGAATTGTATCTAGTAACTAATTTAAAATCTTGCAATCACAACTGCAACCATTACTAACAACAGTTGGGGAAAACTCATAATTTTTAGGTAGTTGATCAAACATTTTCGTCAAATGATTCCAAAGGATAAGTGGATGATTTAGCATGAGGTATAATGTTTTATGATCCGTCATTGATGATAGCTATGAGGATGGTTGATTTTGTTGTTTGCACATGTCCCAATTATTTTTTAATAATCATATAGATTTAACTACCAAGAATTAAAGATGTCTTTTTTAATCAGAATTTTCCATGGTGAGAAAATTTGGAGACATTAAATTTTTAAAAATTTATATACGGTAATATACTTAGCACCAAATGAAGACGTTGAATGTCAATGTATATCATACTCATAACATAAAATTAATTCCCACCATATATCTTCATTCTTAGTTCCGTTAAAAATTTATGACATGTAATGAAATTCATCATTCAAAAATAGTAGTAAAATAAGTAACAAAGAATAGACGAATGTCTGTTACTTCTCTTACTTGTTTACTAACATCATCTCATGCATACTCCATGTAGGCTTTCATCTTATTAATATATAAATAAAATAAATATGGAACAACTAGTTTTACCAACTATAATGATTTAGAAAAGTGGGAATAAATGGCGAGTCAATGAATAACAGGTTTGTCAAATGAGGAGAAAACTATTACTTCCTATAGAATCTTAGTATGAAAATGAGAGGAGTCCCAATTAATCACACAAATACTTCCCCTAATCTAACATGACAATAAATGTTATACATTTTATGGTTATACTTACATGACACAACACTTTATTATTATACCACATCGACTGATTTGGAGAATGAGTTTGAAAATTATATCATTACTGAGCCAAGTAAGAAAACAAATTATAAGACAATTTTAAATAAATAAATATATACACACACACACACAGACACACACACACACAGACACACACACACACACACACACGCGCGCGCGCGCGCGAAGGAAGATTATGGGGAGCAAGAAAGGGTTTAAAAAGTAAGTTTTTAGATATAAATAATTAATTCTAAAAATAATTATATGTTCTTACGGATAAAAAGTATCGTTACAAAATTATTAATATATATTATCCTCCAACCTGCACGATATGTGGGCGGTTGTTCAATATTTTTAATTGCAATTTGTTACATGACGTTTTTTCTTATGATTTCTTTGTAACTTCTTTCCAGTAGTATACGTATAGGTTCTTAGGTTCTCATAACAAACATATTTAACATCATCTTTAACACATTTCTACTATCACCAAGTTATACTATACACATAAATATAAAGTCCAATAATTGTAGCCAAAAGGAGAAGCAATAAGGCTAAAAAGATATATGTTACACTGCGCCTAATTAAATATCGGGTGATCAGTCCTTTATTAAATTATAACCAAGGTGAACGGTTGGTTCATTCTTAGCATCACTGTCGCAAAAATAACTTTTCCAATTAAACAACCTAAATAATTAAGCTAAGTGACAAAACCATTTTTAAAACATCAATTTCCAAATTTAATTTAAAACCAATGTTTAAACCTTTTCAGAATCCATAGTTTAAAATCCCACAATAACAAGACTAGAAAATAATCCAAGTAATATAAGCAATCAACTAAACAATTCCAACATGAAAACTTCGAAGGAAAACATCCTGACAGTAACAATCCCGAAATATAAATACTGGAAATAGACAATCACAATCTCTGATAAAACCAACTGAATAATGGAAAAGGGCGACACATGCCCAACTGGATAAAATAAAACTAGAAGTTGAATCAATAATGAGGTCGTCTAAGCAAGAGGCCTGCAACTCCCACCTAAGCTGCAGCACGTTCCTTCCAAAGGATTCTATGTAAGACGCCCTTATGGCAGGGCACCTGTAATATATACATATATATACAAAAGAGAAAAGAAAATAGGAAACGAGTCAGAGCCCGATTGTAAAATAGTTTAAAAATTAGTTTAGCAAGTATTTAAAATGCTTACCGGCTAATGCAACAATCATATTAGTGTGCGACACTCTCTTGAGAAATTCTCACCTCTCTTCTAATGTGCACACCTACCGCACTATTTATCCTAACTGTTTATCTTATCTTAAGTTACTCACAAGGTCTCAAGCCGGCAATTTCTAGTTGTTAAGAGATTTAATTTTAAAAGAAAAGTTCTCACATAACCTCATTTAGTTATAAAGTTTCTCAGTTTTGCTTCACACGTTTTCAAACACTTATACCCAAGTTGAAATAATTATTCATTTCTTACCTACCTTTAGTCACAGTAGATAGTTCCCAAATTTTGAGTTTATATATATATATATAATCAACACCCCACATAAATTTATGGTACTGGCATACTTTGCTATCAAGTCCCCGTATCACTGTATTAAGGGAAATACTAGTTCAGAATCACTCTTGAACTTATTAACACAAAGCACATACAAATTGAGGCGAAGCATAGTTCCAAGTCACTAAGAGGTCAGCACATACCGTCACGTCTCTTAGGACCATCTGACTATCGATCCGATAGCTTGTACCAAGGATTTCTATGTTCTAGAGTACAAGTCAATATCCCCCATAAAGGTCCCATCGAGATAAGACTCTACCAGCGCAGTAACCTCAGTGATAGCAAGTAGCGCGGGCATGATTTTTACACGTATATAGTATGTACACAAACACAGTCATATAAGTATACTACTATTCCCATTTTTAATTTAGGTACTCCCACGACCCATACTTATGATATTTATTCTCATTCCACATTACTATATTATCCTGTATAACGGTTTGTCTCTTTTACTTATTTATGGGATTATTTCAACTTACTAACACTCGTGAATTCCTATTTCCCCAAGTGAAATTTCAGTAGGTCCTCATTTATTTTACAACGTAACTTTCTTACGAGTCTCACCCTTTAAACACATGTTTCCATTTTCTTAAGTGTAAGACACCTTTGTTAAATATTAATCTCAACTTACGTTAAGGGTTCCATTTTCATCAATACCTACTTGTCTTCTTTATCTCCCAAAATATTCTAACAATAATGTCCAAGAATTTCTACTCATTTAAGTTGGAACCAACTATTTAAAAAGGGGAATTTGAGTTTTCCAAGAGGGGTCGATCGATCGATGGCAAGTTCTCGATCGATCGATGCGTCGATCGATCGATCAAGCAGGTATGACGAAACTACAGAATTTTCAGTTACGGGTTTCTTCTTCCGAAATCATACAAACCAATATATTTGTCTCCCAACCTCCCAATAATTTATACTGTAAGTGTTATATTCTCAAATAAGTTGTATTCTACGTAAGGCATGCGAATTTTCATCATGTATAACGAATTTAGAGGGGTAAAATCCATACAAATATCAAGAACCCTAATATTTTCTTTGTTTAGTTTCTTCCCATTCTTTTACTAGATTTTATACTCCTAACTTAATACAATTTCTTTGTTCAACCTCTAAATGTGAATTTGAATTCCAGAATAAGTCTTATACCTATACATCATGCAATTTTGAGTATCCAAACTAGGTTTTTCTTTCACAAAAACTAGTCATAATCAACACTAGACTAATATATTGAAGCATTAACTGAAATAGAGCAAGATAGATACTTGCCTTGGATTTCTTGATTTAGATTTGTGGAAAAGATTGGCATGGTTGTGATCCTCGTTGCGCGATCTAACGTTTGGCGACGACGACGGTGCAAATGGTGGAGTTCTAGGCCTAGAACTCCTTGGAAAGCTCTTCCTCTCCAATGGCCATTTATGGTTTATGGCCCTTCTAACCCTAGAAGATGACTCCTACCATATGATATAATCTTAGAAAAATCATGGGTTTCCATGCCCAAAAATATAAAATGCCTAAAACGCCCTCTCGGGATGTTAATTAGGCCTAAAAATGCCCCGAGACCCAAACTAAACCCCCGGGTACATTATTTTGACTATATCGACCCTTACGGACACATTGGAGCACTCAAAATTACCATACAGGTGACTTATAATTTATTCAATTTTAATAGTTTAAATTTAATCCCGACAAGACACAAGCGCGTCCCGATAAATTTCCAAAATTATTAAATTAGATTCTCATGATAATTTTACTAAATACAATTACACCTCTTACTTTACCCACAATGTAATTTACAATAAAATTCCAATCATTACTAACTCTCATCATGCTAGTAAGTATTTAAATGATTTTCTGAATTAATATTAAATTAATATTTCTAATTAAATTTAATAAATCCCGAAATTTAAAAGTCATACAAATACGGGGTATTACATACTTCCCCCCTAATAACGGAATTTCATCTCAAAATTCAAAAATAAGGTATACCTGGTAAAAATAACTCTGGGTACTTTTCACACATGTCGGCCTCACGCTCCCAAGTGGATTCCTCCAGATTATGATGCTCCCACTGGACCCGTACAAGTGGGAGTACTTTTGACCTCAATGATCTTTCGCTATGATCTAGAATAGCTACTGGCCTCTCCTCATAAGAGTTGTCAGGCTGTAAGTCAATCTCTTCAATCGTAATGTGGGTGTGGGCCATGTCATCCCGAAGGTATCATCTCAATGACGAGATGTGGAATACATCGTTAATGTGGTGTAAGTGCTCTGGCAGTCCCAATATGTATGCTACCGACCCAATCCTCTCGATAATGGGAAATGGTCCCACGTACCTTGGGGACAATTTCACTTTCTTCCCAAACCTCATCACTCCTTTCATAGGAGATACACGTAGTAATACTTGGTCCCCCACATTAAATTCACGGAAGAATTGTTTTGCATCGGCATAGCTTTTCTGCTTGTCTTGGGCTACCCGAATGCGACTCCTGATAATATAAATCCTCGTGGAGGTTTACTGAATCACCTCTGGTCTGAGCAACTTGTTGTCCCCCACCTCTAACCAACAAGTGGGAGAACAACAAGGCCTGCTATACAATGCCTCAAACGGAGTCATGCCAATCGTGAACTGATAAGAGTTATTATAAGCAAACTCCACAAGTGCAAGATGTGGCTCCCAACCTCCCCCAAAATCAAGGACACATATGCGTAGCATATCCTCCAACATCTGAGTGGTACGCTCTATTTGTCCATCTGTCTGTGGGTGATAAGTTGAACTCAACTTCAACTCTGTACCCATGGCCTTCTTATCCCTATCTGATACAATATCCAGGGGCAGCCCATGTAATATAACAATCTTAGCAATGAACAACTGAGCATACTGGCCCGTGGTATAGTCTGTCCTTACTGGAAAAAAATGAGCCACCTTGGTCAAATGGTACACAATCACCCAGATGGAGTTGTGGTCCCGCTATGATGTAGGCAACCCCATAATTAAATCCATGGAAATACTCTCCCACTTCCACATGGGTATTTCCAACGGCTTAAGTAACCTCGACAGTGTCTGGTGGTTCACTTTTACCATCTTCGATGTACAACACTTGGACACGAACTCAGCAATGTCCTTCTTCATCCCACTCCACCAGTATTGCCGCCTCATATCCTCGTACATCTTATCTCCCCCAGGATGCACCACAAATCGAGACCTGTGTGACTGGGTCATCACTGCATGACGTAAGTCTACTCCTTCTGGGACCACCAATCTTCCATTAAACCTCAAACCTCCATCGGAACTAATTGAATAGGACTCGGCACCCTCGGCTAAAAGACGTATAATTTGTTCCTGGCAAAATGATTCTGTTGTCTGTGCCTGTATTACTCTCGTAATAATCTCGGGTGTCCCCATCATGGCAGATATGAATGAACAGGATATCGCGTCCTGGTAACCCAACTCTTTCCACTTTGCTTTCCAGACGTCCGCTACAATGTCTACCGGTTTACGGCTCAACGCATCAGTAACTACATTGGCCTTCCCCGAATGGTACTATATGTCGAACTGATTGTCTTTCACAAACTCTAACCACCTGCACTGACGCATATTTAGCTCTCACTGAGTGAACAGGTACTGCAGTGACTTGTGGTCTGTGAACAAGTGAAATTTCTCCCCCAATAAGTAGTGTCTCCATATCCTCAATGCAAAGACGACTGTTGCTAACTCTAGGTCATGGGTGGGGTAATTCTTCTCGTGCGGCTTAAGCTTGCGAGAGGCAAAAGCTATAGCCTTCTCTTCCTGCTGAAGTACTCCTCCAAGTTCTCGTAAGGAGGCTTTGGTGTAAACCAGATACTCCATGCTCGGCTTGGGTAAAGCAAGGACTGGTGCCGAAGTTAGCTTGTCTTTCAGCGCATCGAAATCCAATTGACAAGTATCGTCCCAAACATACGGTACCCCCTTGCGAGTCAGGTTTGTCAATGGACCCGCTATCTTAGAGAACCCTCGAATGAATATCCTGTAGTACCCGATTAACCCCAAGAAACTACGCTCTTCCGTCGGTGTCGTGGGTTGTCCCCACCCCCTCACCGCTGACACTTTACTCGGGTCAAGCGCTATCCCCATTTCAGAAATGACATGTTCCAAGAATTTCACTTCCCGTATATAGAATCCACACTTCTCGTACTTAGCATACAACTAATGCTCTCACAGAGTCTGAAGAACCTGTCTCAAGTGCTCAGCATGCTCTTCCACAGTATGTGAATATATCAGAATGTCATCTATGAAGACGATAACAAAATGATCCAGGAACTCTCTGAATAGTCGGTTCATCAAGTCCATGAATACGGTTGGAGCATTTGTGAGTCCGAATGGCATCACTATGAACTCATAGGACCCATATCTCGTCAAAAAGCAGTCTTCAAAACATCTTGCTCCCTAATACGTAGCTGATGGTATCTTGACCTCAAATCTATCTTCGAAAAGAAGGTTGTTCCCCTCAGCTGGTCGAATAGATCATCGATTCGAGGCAACGGATATTTGTTCCATATCGTTGAAAAACGTCGCTAATGCCATTTAACACAAGGTTAAACTGTATAAGCAACTCCAAATGTTTGTTGGAGAAACCCTTTTCTTTTGAAAATAAAAAAAAATATAAACAAGATGTGTTTACAAAGAAACATATGTACGAGAGTAATTAAGATTGTGTAATCAGTTTTTAAAACTAAGGCGGTTTCAAAAATTCAGCACACTTAGATAATGAGATGAGTAGATGAAGATAATCAACACAATGATTTTAAGGTGGTAAAACCTCTCCCAATAGAGGAAACATCCACGGTGACTTCTAAGTCACAAAAACAAAAGTCCACTAACAACAAAAATCAGTTACAAACTATACAACATGCAAGCACACAAATCAACCAATTCTAAGTTTAGGAATATACCCCCTTGGTGTCGTTCTAACTTCTCATAGATCTGACTTGTTGATGATGTTCTTCAGTTTGCTAACTTCCTTTGCTTTAGCTTCTTTACATCGACTCAATGATTTAAGATCTTAAACACAACACTTCCAGTGCAGTAGTGTGTTAAGTGTTGTGAAGTGATTCCTATACACATGCATGAACTCACACACACTTAGATTTACAAATAGTCCTAGTAAATTACATATAAAGTCTATATGCAGTGATTTTAATTTATTTCTTTCTCATAGAACTCAAATCCTTTTGACCTTTAAAGATAACCCAGATTTCACGGAGATCTTGCTTCAGAAATCGGTCAAGACCTTAATCAATCTCTTTTGAAAACATTTATGAGATTGAAAACCCTCCAAGTGCGAATCCAACTAGGTCAGGATTAAGTTTCGTAAGAAAAGAAACCAGAAAACATTTTAAAACCAAATCAGTAAGATTTTCTTAAATCAAGTATAAAAAATGCAGATCTAGTGAAAATGTAACATATAGTATGTAGATCTAACGTTTCTATTAAAGAGAAACAAGATCTTCACACAAATGTTTAAGTTGTGTACAAGATCTAAAGATCAAGAGGTTACAGCAACACACGAACAAACCACTCTCTCTCTCAAACACTCAGGTTGTGTTTTTGATTGACTGTACGAAGGTTTGTTTCTGAGAAGATGAACTGTTTAGGGTTAGGGTTAGGGTTTGGCTAACAGGTTTCCCTTTCTCTCTCTTCTCTCTTTTCTTTTCTCTCTTCTCTCTCTTCTCTCTTCTCTCTTATTTCTTTTCTTCTCTCAGGAAGATGAATGACCAAAAGTTCTCTAAGGCTGAGAAGAGGAAGGTATATATAGTGCCTAGAGAAGGTTCTGGATGATCGAGGCAAATCAATGGCTGTGATGAAGTCTTGCAAGGTTTGACTTGATCCTATGGTTATAAAATAGCGGTGGATAAGATGGTTCTGATTGGTTCAAAAGGTTTGCACTGGGATTAACTAAGAACGCATGCAGACCCTTGATAAGGGAAGATCCAACGATCACCAATGCACCTGGCTATCCTCTCACATAACAAACACAAACTAACGCACCAAAAGGATGACAAGTGTTGGCTGGTAAGTGGCTCTCACACGCGAATCAAACTAATTACAAAACATCACCCTGAAGTCTCTAGCGCTTTGAGATCGTACCCAACCAAACATTTCAGTGAAAAATGAAGTTTCCAAAATAGTATATTAACCCCACACATTTTATAAACCCATTTTATTAATAAAAACATTTATTAAAAAAAGTTTTAAAAAAAATGTTTAAAAAGGATTAAAAATTCCCAAAAAATATTAAAGCCCCAATTCAAGGGGAATTAAACACACACTCAATTTTAGGCAATATTAACACATGTATGCACTTCTAATTGTGTGTAGTGTGTTCATTTTACACCATCAAAGATCATAGAAGAGGATTAGAGAGATAGGTTCTGAGGCTTTTTGGTTTCTAGGATGGACTACCAATTTTGTCAATATTTCCAAATTAGTTGAGCACTTATACAATGTAGACTTAAGCAAGTCAAAGGTATAAGGTGCTTAAATCTCCCCCTTTGGAAATATGAGACAAAATCTCCTTTGAGTTAGCTTAAAACTCGTAGGGAACAAAAAAAATAAAATCTAGTCCTATACAAAAGATACTATCTACCCAAATCCTAGAAAGTCAAAAATTACATAACTCAACTATTTACAAATTTTTACCCTAGTAACGGTAGACAATCAGTAGAAGAGCTTCCTGCAAATATGCACACTAAGATCAAGCAGTTTTGATGAAATGTGAAAAAAATGAACTCATAAAACTCAAATTTCTCTCCCATTTTGTCTCAAATGGACAAAGGGTAAAACTTAAAGTCTTGAGAGTTTAATCAGCGCATACCATGCCTATAGAATTTCGCAAATACAAAAATATGTTATAGTCCAAAGGTTTAGTGAACATGTCTGCAAGTTGCAGATCAGTAGGCAGGTAATGAATTTCTAATTCCTTAGTTTCAACAAGTTCACGTATAAAATGATGCCTTATTTTAATATGCTTAGTTCGCTAGTGTTGAATCAGGTTTTTAGATATATTAATGGCGCTTTGATTGTCACAATACAATTGTAATTGATCTTCTTTAATCCCATAATCACTTAACATCTGTTTGATCCATAAAAATTGAGCACAACAACTTCCTGCTGCTATATATTCGGACTCAGTCGTAGATAATGATGTGCAATTCTATTTTTTACTACTCCAGCCAACTAAATTATTGCCGACATAATAATAGGCACCTGATGTACTTTTACTATCATCAGTACAACCGGCCCAATCAGCATCAGTATACCCTATGATGGTGCTACATGTATCCTTAGTGTACCTAAGTCCAAGATTAAGAGTGCATTTTATGTACTTTATTATACGTTTTACACTCAATAAATGGCTCTTTTTAGGGTTATTCTGGTAACGAGCACACAGACATACAGCATACATTATGTCTGGTCGTGAGGAAGTTAGGTAGAGTAGGCTACCAATCATACTACAATAAAGTGTGGAATCAACTGACTTTCCATGTTCATCTTTACATAATTTAACAGTAGTACTCATAGGCGTTTTGGAAACTTTATCATTCTCTAAGCCAAATTTCTTAACAAGGTCTAAGGCATACCTGGTTTGAGATACAAAAAGACCATCAGAATTCTGTTTCACTTGAAATCCTAGGAAAATTTGTAGTTCCCCCATAAGGGACATGTGGAATTCCTTATGCATACTAGCAGAAAAGGATTTAACTTCAGAGTTTGAAGTTGACCCGAAAATGATATCGTCTACATAGACTTGGGCTATAATAATGTTTTTGTCAAAATGTTTGACAAATAGAGTCTGGTCATTTCCTCCTCTCTTAAAACCCTTATCCAACAAAAAGTTGGAAAGGCATTCATACCAAGCTCTAGGAGCTTGTTTTAAGCCATACAAAGCCTTTTTTAAACGAAAGACATGATTAGGGTATTTAGGATCAATGAACCCTTTGGGTTGTTCTACATATGTCTCTTCGGACAGGATTCCATTTAGGAAGGCAGATTTGACGTCCATTTGATAAAGTGTGAATTTTAAGTAACACGCTATGGCGAAAAGAAGTCTAACAGATTCAAGACGAGTGACAGGGGCAAAAGTCTCGTTGAAATCTATCCATTCTATTTGAGAGTAGCCTTGAGCAACTAGTCTAGCTTTGTTTCTAAGGATTACCCCATTTTCATCAGATTTGTTCTTGAAAATCCAATGTGTTCCAAAAACATTTTTATTTTGAGGCCGAGGTACAAGATACCAGACATCGTGAATGACAAATTGTAAAAGTTCTTCCTGCATAGCAGAAATCCAGTGTGTGTCATTCAATGCTTCATTAACATTTTTTGGTTCCACAAGGGAGACGAAACATGCATAATTAGCATAATTTCTTAACTGGGATCTAGTACGAACTGGCTCATTAAGATTACCGACCACGTTGTCAATGGGATGATCTTTAGATACCCAGCCAGGTACTTCTGGATTCTCAATAGGTAATGAGTCATCTATTTCTGGTGAATCAGTTTTGAAATCATTTTCAGATTCAACCACAATAGGTGATTTAGATATGTTATTTTCGACAATAGTGTCACTTACAATTACATTTATCGATTCCATAAGAGCCTTAGTACGCAGATTGTATATACGATAAGCACGACTGTTTGAAGAGTATCCTAAGAAGATGTCTTTATCACCACGAGTTTTGAATTTAGACAGATGTTCTCTATCTTTACAGACATAACACTGACTTCCAAAGGTTCTTAGGTATTTCAGGTTAGGCTTCTTACCGTACCACAACTCATAAGGGGTTTGTTTAGAGTTTTTCCTAAGATAGACCCTATTAGTGATGTGATAGGCAATTCTAATAGATTTTACCCAAAAGTATTTAGGTAGGGATTTGGCATGCAACATGACACGTGCCATCTCTTGAAGAGTTTGGTTTTTCCTTTCAGCAATGCCATTCTACTGAGGAGTTTTTGGGGCACTAAATTCATGTTTGTAACCGTTGTAATCACAATATTAAACTATTCCTGTGTCTATGAACTCTCCCCCTCTATCACTACGAATGCGATTGACTTGTGTGTCCTTCTCATTTTCAATTCTTAGAAGAATTTTCAAAAAATTCTGAAACGTGTCAGATTTATGTTTTAAGAAGGCAACCCAAGTGAATCGTGTGAAATCATCAACCATGACAAGGATATAACTGTGTCCACAAAGACTAAGAGTTCTAGAGGGACCAATGAGGTCCATATGGATGAGATCTAAAAGTCTAGAGGTGAGAATGTCTTTAACCTTTTTATGCGAAGTCTTAACTATTTTTCCTTCCTAGCAATGACCACAGACAACACTTGAAATATGTTTAATTTTAGGAATACCTCTAACTATCTCTTGACTAGACAATCTTCCAAGGATATCATAACTTAAGTGACCCATACGATTATGCCAGATCTCATTGTCATCCATTCTGACAATGTTACACGTTTCAGAACTAGTCTTGACAGTATAACAATTGTCAGGTGTTCTAAATCCTGTAATAATGCATTCACCTTTATCATTTAGAATTTTACAATTGTTCTTTGAAAAGGTGACAGTATCGTCAGAGTCACAAAATTGTGATATACTTAGGAGGTTGGCTTTAAGACCTTTAACTAATAGAACATTTTCGAGAACAGGCATTCCTTCTTCTTTTAGGGTTCCTTTACCTATGATCTGAGATGAAACACCATCACCAAAAACTACTTTCCCACCAGAAAATTTGGTTTTGTTTAAAAGTTTGGTTCCATCTCCTGTCATATGTTTGGAGCATCCTGAATCTAAATACCAACCAGATGAAGTGTGTTCGGCTTTTAAAGCAGTGATGACAATGTTACACTTCATTTTGTGTAAAAGGTCCTCTTTTCTAACCCAAATAGCTCTAGTTTTAATTTTGCGCAAGTTTCCCCTCATTTGATAAAATTTTCGAGATACAGTTTTTTGTCGAAAAACATTTGGAGCAGCAAACTCATTGTTGTGAAAAAGTTGAGCTTTTGGTTTAGGAAAGTTTCTGGGAGCCTTTCTCTTAAATGAACTCTTAGTTTTGATCTTTCTATTTCTGTAGTTAGAGTTCTTATCAGGTTGTCTTGGAAGGACATAATTGTTACAACTTTGCCTAGAATAGTTAAAGTTCTTGTAGACAGAAGTGTTGTAAACAAGGGTATTTAGACGCCTAGCATAACAACCTTCAAAGGAGTGACCATAAATGTCACAGTAGGAGCAATATAGATTGCTCAAGGGATGAATTTCCTTAGGAAAACTTCTAAAGATAGGTTTAACAGTATTCTGTTCAGAAGTCCTATTCCTAGGAGGTATGGTCTTGTAGGTAAAATCAGCCTTTCTGATTAAAGGACAGACGTATTTAGTCTTAAGTGTAGTGTCAGCCTTAGAGTTACTAGACTCTCCAATGTCTTTCTGTTGTTGTTTTTGATCAAATTAATTTTTAATAAAATGAAAGTCTGGACATGTTTCAATTGGTCTTTTGCCCCCAGACACAAACTTAATAGGTTCAAGTTTTGTTGTTTGAGATTTGTTCTTAGGGCAAAATCCAATACCGGTTCTATCATCAGAATTGGTCTTGGAGTCAACAACAAAGTCAGTAAAGCAATTTGAATTATTTTCAAACTTAGAAAACTTTTTGAAAACAGTAGCTGTCTTTGTTTTTGCTTCCTCCAATTCTAATAATGTTCACTTATATTTCATTTCCAGAATTTCATTAGTTTTAGTCAACTCCTTTAATTTTTTATCAAAAGTTTCAATTTCAGATTGATGAGTCACACACTGGTTAGTGTACTCTTCATCATTCAACTTCACAATAAGACTTAGATCATCTAATTTCTTAGTTAGGTCTCTAATAGTCTTCTCCAATCTAGTGCTTTTTTTAAGAGTTTTAGCATACAATGTATGGATATCAGGGAGGTCATCTGTGTCTGAGTCGCTAAATCAAGTGTGTGAAGTGACCCCTAACGATTCAGTTTTAGTACTCACGCACCCATTTGCATCGTCATTATCGAGATCACTTTGACTCACACACACGGAACTAGAACTAGCAACATTTTCAGACAATAAAGCATCTAGGCCAAGCACAGGAGTATTCACACAAGCAAAAGTAGGAGCATCATTATCACACACAGGCATATCATCATTGTAAATGATCTTAGCATAAAAAGACATGCAAGGGTCAAGTACATTAGATGACTCAAGTTCCTCTTCATCAGAGTCACTTGAATCATTCCAAGTTTTACAGACATTGGCTCTATTGTGTGTGTTGGCTTTATTCAGATTAACTCTGCAGTCGTGAGCACTGTGACCTAGTTTCCCACATCTAAAACATTCAATCTTTTTAAGGTCTCTAGTGGGTCTGGAATTATTGTCTTTAGGATGTTTGTCAAGACCTCTCTCATGAGGTTTGGGATTAGACAAAGTAGGATAATTAGGCTTGCCTTGTTTAGTTGCCTGTTTGTTTCGAAATTTGACAATTTTCTTAAATTGTTTAGACGTCAAGGCAATCTGACTATCTAGTTTGTCTATATCACAATCCTCGTCAGAGTCAGAGTTGGTCAAATTGGACTCAAGTTTGGGTATCTTAGAGGCAAAACTCAAGTTAGAGTTAGGTTGTTTTCTTTGAGAATGATTCAATTGTTTCTTAAAGTCTAATTCCATTTCCACAGTCCTAAGTTTGCTACTGAGTAACTCAGGAGTAAGGTTTTGATCATTCATTTCCTCAATAGCATACCTCTTACTGTCAAACTTTTGTGGTAATGACCTTAGAATTTTAGAGACAATCTCATTTCTATCATAAGTAATACCATTAGCATGCAACTTAGTGACTATATCAGTTAAGTTTATGTAAAAATCATCAAAAGATTCAAAGTCAGACATGATTAAAGAGTTGTACTGCTGGATAAGCATTTGAGTTTTAGCAGCTTTAACTCTTGAGTCTCCTTCATGGGCAGTGATTAATGTGTCCCAAGCTTCCTTAGAAGTGGCACAAGATGAGATTCTCTTGAACTCATACTCATTAATGGAGATAAAAATGGCATTCTTGCCTTTATTGTTATTTCGAGAAATGGTTTTCTCTTCTTGGGTAAATTCATTTAAGATTTTCTTTACCCTCTCATCACTTCCTTCAGTGGTTGGTTTAGTAGGATAAGTGTATCCATTTTTGATAATGTCCCAGACATCATCTCCTAAAGTCCCTTGGATGAAGGCAACCATTCTTACTTTCCAGTAAGCAAAGTTGTTTCCATCAAAGAGTGGAGGTCTGGACAGATTACCAAACCTTTCATTCTTCTCGTCCATAGTTAGGTTTTTCAGAAAACGATTTCAGAAACACAAGATCTTTAGAAATAAAAAGTTAACAGGGCTCTGATACCAATTGAAAAACGTCGCTAATGCCGTTTAACACAAGGTTAAACTGCATAAGAAACTCCGAATGTTTGTTGGAGAAACCCTTTTCTTTTGAAAATAAAAAAAAATATAAACAAGATGTGTTTACAAAGAAACTTATGTACGAGAGTAATTAAGATTGTGTAATCAGTTTTTCAAACTAAGGCAGTTTCAAAATTTGGCACACTTAGAGAATGAGATGAGTAGATGAAGATAATCAACACAATGATTTTAACGTGGTAAAACCTCTCCCAACAGAGGAAACATCCACGGTGACTTCTAAGTCACAAAAACAAAAGTCCACTAACAACAAAAATCAGTTACAAACTATACAATATGCAAGCACACAAATCAACCTATTCTAAGTTTAGGAATATACCCCCTTGGTGTCCTTCTAACTTCGCATAGATATGACTTGTTGATGATGTTCTTCAGTTTGCTAACTTCCTTTGCTTTAGCTTCTTTACGTCGACTCAATGATTTAAGATCTTAAACACAACACTTCCAGTGTAGTAGTGTGTTAAGTGTTGTGAAGTGATTCCTATACACATGCATGAACTCACACACACTTAGATTTACAAACAGTCCTAGTAAATTACATATAAAGTCTATATGCAGTGATTTTAATTTATTTCTTTCTCATAGAACTCAAATCCTTTTTACCTTTAAAGATAACCCAGATTCCACGGAGATCTTGCTTCAGAAATCGGTCAAGACCTTAATCAATCTCTTTTGAAAACATTTATGAGATTGAAAACCCTCCAAGTGCGAATCCAACTAGGTCAGGATTAAGTTTCGTAAGAAAAGAAACCAGAAAACATTTTAAAACCAAATCAGTAAGATTTTCTTAAATCAAGTATAAAAAATGCAGATCTAGTGAAAATGTAACATATAGTATGTAGATCTAACGTTTCTATTAAAGAGAAACTAGATCTTCACACAAATGTTTAAGTTGTGTACAAGATCTAAAGATCAAGAGGTTACAGCAACACACGAACAAACCACTCTCTCTCTCAAACACTCAGGTTGTGTTTTTGATTGACTGTACGAAGGTTTGTTTCTGAGAAGATGAACTGTTTAGGGTTAGGGTTAGGGTTTGGCTAACAGGTTTCCCTTTCCCTCTCTTCTATCTTTTCTTTTCTCTCTTCTCTCTCTTCTCTCTTATTTTTTTTCTTCTCTCAGGAAGACGAATGACCAAAAGTTCTCTAAGGCTGAGAAGAGGAAGATATATATAGTGCCTGGGGAAGGTTCTGGATGATCGAGGCAAATTAATGGCTGTGATGAAGTCTTGCAAGGTTTGACTTGATCCTATGGTTATAAAACAGCGGTGGATAAGATGGTTCTGATTGGTTCAAAAGGTTTGCACTGGGATTAACTAAGAATGCATGCAGACCCTTGATAAGGAAAGATCCAACGATCACCAATGCACCTAGCTATCCTCTCACATAACAAACACAAACAAACGCACCAAAAGGATGACAAGTGTTGGCTGGTAAGTGGCTCTCACACGCGCATCAAACTAATTACAAAACATCACCCTGAAGTCTCTAGCGCTTTGAGATCGTACCCAACCAAACATTTCAGTGAAAAATGATGTTTCCAAAATACTATATTAACCCCACACATTTTATAAACCCATTTTATTAATAAAAAAAATTTTAAAAATGTTTAAAAAGGATTAAAAATTCCCAAAAAATATTAAAGCTCCAATTCAAGGGGAATTAAACACACACTCAATTTTAGGCAATATTAACACATGTATGCACTTCTAATTGTGTGTAGTGTGTTCATTTTACACCATCAAAGATCATAGAAGAGGATTAGAGAGATAGGTTCTGAGGCTTTTTGGTTTCTAGGATGGACTACCAATTTTGTCAATATTTCCAAATTAATTGAGCACTTATACAATGTAGACTTAAGCAAGTCAAAGGTATAAGGTGCTTCAATCGTGACCTTGTTCAGCTCTCGGTAGTCCACGTATATTCTCAGTAAACCGTCTCTCTTTTTTACAAACAACACTAGAGGGCCCCAAGGTGAGGTACTCCTACGAATGAAGCCCTGACCTAACAGCTGCTCTATCTGATCTCGTAACTCTTGCATTTTTGTCGGATCCATACGGTATGGAGCACGTGCTATTGGTCGAGTAACCAGTAACAAATCTATGACAAAATCTATTTCTCGACTGGGAGGTAGGCCTGGTATCTCCTAAAATACATCAGAATACTCACGAACGACTGCGATTAAGTCTAAGGGAATCACGACCTCCTTAGAGGTATCCTCCTCTATATAATACAAATGAGCGATAGAGACCCCTCTGGGTGAGGCATCTCCACTACAAACATCTCTTGCCCCAGAATGTAAAATACAACACTCCCACCAAAATAATCTATCATGGCTCTGTATACTGCGATCCAATCCATACCAATAATAACGTCGTGTTCATGCATATCTAAGACTAACATGTCCGCTGGTGAAATTAAGCTACCAATCTTTACTCCCACACCTCGACATATAAAGAAAATGAATGATCCATTTCCTAGTGGTGAGTCTACGCATGTCACAGTGCTCTCTACTATGGCTAATAACCCTGAGGCCTTCGCAAAGTGAGTAGCTATAAAATAGTGTGTCACCCCAGTATCAATTAAAACCCGACCCACAGTACCATGGATAGGAAACGTGACCTCAATCGCGGGTGGCGCCTGAGAAGCTGCTCCCTGGTGGACGTTATAGACACGTCAGTACTGTAATTGCTCCTGCTCAACTGGAGCTACTAGAATGGCTAGTAGGGCTAGGGCCTGAGCTGGTGCTGGGAGGGTGGCTGGAAAAAATGGCCTTTGTGGCTCATTACGGGCACCCTGCTGCTGTGGGGCCCTATCTCCCTCTAGACAATCATGGTGCGTCTGGCCATTTTTTCCACACCCGAAGCATCGGCCCCTGAAATTCCCTCCCCTCTATCCCTGCTGATTACGGCCCTGCTGGCCGTTACCACCCCGCCATTGGACCTGTTGGCCCTAATGGCCCTGCTGTTGACCCTCCGGCTGATGATGTTGGCCATACTGATTAGATTGGCCCTGTTGGCCCTTCCTGAATCCCCTAAATCCCTGCCTGGAGTCCCTTGATCGGAATCGCTTGGCAGTGTCCCCCTGATGGGACCTCTGCTCATGCTGACAAGTCTGCCCTTGAGATGTTGGTGTTCCACTAGCACCACTACCCCCTGTCCTGCCCTGTTGGCTGGAATCTCCTGCTCGCTTGCTTCCCTGTAGGTGGAAGCGATGATCCTGGTAGTGTAATAAAGCAGCATTGAGTACGTCCATGTAGGTACTCAATGACAGATTGCCTATGAGATGCTAACGGGTCCTCTAAGCCAACCCGTCTACAAACAACAGTATCTTCTTCCCCTCAGTGTGTGCCTCATCTGGCACTATAGTGAGAAGTCTTGTGAACTCCTCTTCGTACTCAGCAACAGTCGAATTCTCCTATTTTACATTCAGTAACTTTCTCCTCATCTCAGTCTGCACGGTGGATGGAAAGTATTTGCTATCAAACCGCACCCAAAAAGAGTGAATAGTGATAGTATCCCTCTCCTCTAAGGTGGTGGTGGATTCCCACCAATGCAAAGCGTCCCCCACTAACTTGAAGGAAGACAAAAGTTGTTTATGCACGTTCGTGCACTCGTACATGCGTAGATTCCTCTGGATATCCTTCTTCCATTGGCTGGCTACCATAATATTCGAACTACCAGAAAACTCTAGGGGATGCGCCTTCTGAAAGGCATCCCTAACTCGCTCCCATGCAAAAGGAAGCGGTGTCGGTACTGGCGCCACTTCCTGAACCTAGGGTGGATCCAGCTGCACTACCACTAGCGCGGCATTCACCACATGAGCAACGATAGGGGCTACCTCGATTGTGTTCATCATTCCCTGAGCCAAAATGTTGGCTGCTCGGCTTGGGCACGCCTATCCTTGGGTGCGCATCTCAGAGCGATCTGAAACGTAAAGAAATTTATTAGTCTACAGTTATTATCAAATATCAAATAGCTGAAGACATAATCGTAAAAGCAAGAATACAAAAATCCTAAAAATAGGGCTCTATAGCAAGAACGCTTGATGAAAGCAAAATAAGCCGTACAGATCCTAAAGGATACTAGAACCTGATGCTCTGATACCACCTGTGACACCCCTCCTAATTAAATACCGGGTGATCAGTCCTTTATTAAATTATAACCAAGGTGAATGGTTGGTTCATTCTTAGCATCACTGTCGCAAAAATAAATTTTCCAATTAAACACCCTAAATAATTAAGCTAAGTAACAAAACCATTTTTAAAACATCAATTTCCAAAATTTAAAACCAATGTTTAAACCTTTTCATAATCCAGAATTTAAAATCCCACAATAACAAGACTGGAAAATAATCCAAGTAATATAAGCAATCAACTAAACAATTCCAACATGAAAACTTCGAAGGAAAACATCCTGATAGTAACAATCCCAAAATATAAATACTGGAAATATACAATCACAATCTCTGATAAAACCAACTGAATAATGGAAAAGGGCGACACATGCCCAACTGGATAAAATAAAACTAGAAGTGGAATCAATAATGACGTCGTCTAAGCAAGAGGCCTGCAACTCCCACCTAAGCTGCAACACGTTCCTTCCAAAGGATTCTTTGCAAGACGCCCCTGTGGCTGGGCACCTGTAATATACACATATATATACAAGAGAGAAATAAAATAGGAAACGGGTCAGAGCCCGATTGTAAAACAGTTTAAAAATTAGTTTAGCAAGTATTTAAAATGCTTACCGGCCAATGAAACAATCATATTAGTTTGCGACACTCTCTTGAGAAATTCTCACCTTTCTTCTAATGTGCACACCTACTTCACTATTTATCCCAACAGTTTAACTTATCTTAATTTACTCAAAAGGTCTCAAGCCGACAATTTCTAGTTGTTAAGAGATTTCATTTTAAAAGAAAAGTTCTCACATAACCTCATTTAGTTATAAAGTTTCTCAGTTTTGCTTCACACAATTTTAAACACTTATACCCAAGTTGAAATAATTATTCATTTCTTACCTACCTTTAGTCACAGTAGATAGTACCCAAATTTTGAGTTTATATATATATATATATATATATATATATATATATTAATCAATCATAATATATATATATATATAGATATAATCGGCACCCCACATAAATTTATGGTACTGGCATACTCTGCTATCAAGTCCCCGTATCACTGTATTAAGGGAAATACTAGTTCGAAATCACTCTTGAACTGTATTAACACAAAGCACATACAAATTGAGGCGAAGCATAGTTCCAAGTCACTAAGAGGTCAGGACATACCCTCACGTCTCTTAGGACCGTCTGACTATCGATCTGATAGCTTGTACCAAGGATTTCTATGTTCTAGGGTAAAAGTCAATATCCCCCATAAAGGTCCCATCGAGATAAGACTCTACCAGCGCAGTAACCTCAGTGATAGCAAGTAGCGCGGGCATGATTTTTACACGTATATAGTATGTACACAAACACATTCATATATGTATACTACTATTCCCATTTTTAATTTAGGTACTCCCACAACCCATACTTATGATATTTATTCTCATTGCACATTACTATATTATCCCGTATAACGGTTTGTCTCTTTTACTTATTTATGGGATTATTTTAACTTACTACGTAACACTCATGAATTCCTATTTCCCCAAGTGAAATTTCAGTAGGTCCTCATTTATTTTACAACGTAACTTTCTTACGAGTCTCACCCTTTAAACACAAGTTTCCATTTTCTTAAGTGTAAGACACCTTTGTTAAATATTAATCTCAACTTACGTTAAGGGTTCCATTTTTATCAAGCCCTACTGGTCTTCTTTATCTCCCAAAATATTCTAACAATAATGTCCAAGAATTTCTATTCATTTAAGATGGAACCAACTATTTAAAAAGGGGAATTTGAGTTTTCCACGAGGGGTCTGTCGATCGATGGCAGGTTCTCGATCGATCGATGCGTCGATCAATCGATGCTCCTGGGTCGATCGATCGGTCAAGCAGGTATGACGAAACTGCAGAATTTCCAGTTACGGGTTTCTTCTTCCAAAATCATCCAAACCAATATATTTTTCTTCCAACCTCTCAATAATTTATATTGTAAGTGTTATATCCTCAAATAAGTGGTATTCTACGTAAGGCATGCGAATTTTCATCATGTATAACGAATTTAGAGGGGTAAAATCCATAAAAATATCAATTTCTTTGTTTAGTTTCTTCCCATTCTTTTATCAAATTTTATACTCCTAACTTAATGCAATTTCCTGCTTCAACCTCTACATGTAAATTTGAATTCCAGAATAAGTCTTATACCTATACATCATGCCATTTTGAGTCTCCAAACTAGGTTTTTCTTTCACAAAAACTAGTCCTAATCAACCCTAGACTAATACATTGAAGAATAAACTGAAATAGAGAAAGATAGATACTTGCCTGGGATTTCTTGATTCAAATTTGTGGAAAAATTTGGCGTGGTTGTGATCCTTGTTGCACGATCTAACGTTTGGCGGTAGCGGTGGTGCAAACGGCGGAGTTCTTTGCCTAGAACTCCTAGGAAAGCTCTTCCTCTTCCTCTCCAATGGTCGTCTATGGTTTATGGTTTTTCTAACCCTAGAATATGACTCCTACCATCTCATATAACCTTAGAAAAATCGTGGGTTTCCATGCCCAAAAATATAAAATGCCTAAAACGCCCTCTCGGGAAGTTAATTAGGCCTAGAAATGCCTTGAGACCCAAACTAAACGCCCGAGTACAATATTTTGACTATATAGACCATTCCGGACACATTGGCGCACTCAAAATTACCATATGAGTGACTTATAATTTATTCACTTTTAATAGTTCGAATTTAATCCCGACAAAACACAAGCGTGTCCCAATAAATTTCCAAAATTATCAAACTAGATTCTCGTGATAATTTTACTAAATACAATTACACCTCTTACTTAACCCATAAAGTAATTTCCAACAAAATTCCAATAATTACTAACTCTCATCATGCTAGTAAGTATTTAAATGATTTTCCAGATTAATATTAAATTAATATTTCTAATTAAATTTAATAAATCCCCTGAAATTTAAAAGTCATAAAAATACGGGGTATTACAATATGGTTATATAACTTTTTGACAACACAATATATATATATATATATATATATATATAAGACAAACCCACAATTAAAAGAAGAACAAATGTGTAACTCCAAAATTTATTTAAGAAATGCAAGCATTGAAATCTTGAACAATTTATAACTCAAACAACTAATAAGAAAAAAATGTACCTCATGATTGTAATACCCCGTATTTTTATGGCTCTTAAAATTGGGGATTTATTGAATTTAATTGAGATATTAATTTAATATTAATCCGGCATTTTATTTTAAATATTTATTAGCATGACGAGAGTTAGTAATTATTGGGAATTTGTTGAATATTACTGGATGAGAAGAGTAATATATGAGATTGATTTTATTAAAATTGTCACAAGTGAATAAAATGGAAATTATGGAAATTTAATTCGGGATGCGCCTATGTCATGTCAGGACTAAATTATTATTATGAAAGATAATAGATTATACGTCATCCGTATAGTCGTTTTGAGTGCGTCAAGGTGTCCAGAAGGGTTGAGATAGTCAAAAAAGTGCACCCGGGGTTTTAGTTTTTGTCTCGGGGCATTCTTAGGCCTAATTGACACCCCAGGAGGGTATTTTAGACATTTGGTATTTTGGGGTAATTAAACCCACGAATTTTCTTAGTATTTATTAGACATTTAGAGTTGTCTCTTGGGGTTAACAAACATAAAGCCTAAGCCAGCCATTAGAGAGGAGGTTGAAGTGATTAGAGAAGAAGGTGAAGAGATTTGAGAAAAAGGCGAAGAGTCTTCAAGCAATCCAAGGCCTAGAACTCACCCGATTTCATCGCCACCACCACCAAAACGTAGATTGCACGACGAGGAACGCAACCATATATTTTTAATCAACAAATTAGACCCTTGAATTCGAGGCAAGTGTCTATCTTGCTGATTTCCAAGTTAATATACCTTCCATGTTAGTCTAGGAATGAAAATCATATGTTTTAATGGAAAAATTATATATTTTGGAAGAGAATTTATATGTGTTATGGGGAGAACCCATGTAGTCTAAAATCTTGATCATATGTAGAGGATTACCCATAAAAAATATTTTGATATTTGGGAAGAAAATCTTGATTAAAATAGAGGGTGGTGATTATTCATGCAAAATTTGGTTTTATAAAGAGATTTGAGATTAAACCCCTTTTTGATGGATTCGTTGAGGATTTATTGATGTCGTTACGTTAGAACTTATTTATGTACATTTCTTATACACTTGGATTACTTTGATGGGAGTTTGGGATGAAATTATAGAGGTTTGTAGGGGTTAAAATGATTGAACCCGTATGTTAAAATTTGCCGCAAACTGGGCAAGAACTGCTTGATCGATCGATCAACCAAGATCATCAATCAATCGACGATCGATTGATCGACCCCATTCCTCGATCGATCGACCCCTCCTGGAAAATTGCATATTTTTCCTTTTTTTTTTGTTTTGTCTAGTTAAAACGCGTAGGAACCCTTGATCATCATTGATAGAGTATAAAGGGTTATGCAGAGGACCAATAGGGTCTAAGTATACTCTGTTGAGTGAAATTAATATGAGATGATATTGTGGGTTAACGGGGAGTTATTCATATATTGGAAATTGTGCGTACGTTTACTAAGAGATTGAGACTCGTGAAAGATTTAGACTAGAAGGTAAGTGAGGGTATACATACTGAAATTTATACGTAGTGAGAAAGAATACTTCGAGAGATGTGAAGTAAGAACGACGTAAATAATAAATGTGAATAAAAGAGATGAATTTGTTACGAGAAATAATTGAGTAAAATTTGTGTTGAGAATGGATAATAATAATAATTATGGGTCGTGGGCAAACCTAATTTGGAAAATATGAATATTTATATGTATGACTTTGTGAATGTGCTTATATTATGTATCTTTGTATGACATACCTAGCTTACTCGCTATCGACGGGAGTTTGCGCATGAGGGCAGTCATATCCTGATGAATCTATGGGATTTTTGATTTGTTGCTCGAGAACATAAGCTATGAAAGACTTATCGGTAAGTTGATAAGTCCGCTGAATATGGGAACGTAGGTATGTTCATGACCCGTGGGTATGAGAACTGTGTTCGTCTCCAATTAATTGTGATTTGATATTTGTGGTTCGAGGAATCTTTATCAAACCTATAGTCCCCTATACAGTGACGTGGTGTATTAGGACAAGATAGCAGAGTAATGCAGCACCGCAGCTGTGTCTCGGGGTGCAGTATAGTGTATATATATATATATATATATATATATATATATATATATATATATATATATATATATATATATATATGTGATGATATCTACTATGTGGCTAAAGTAGAAATGTAAGATAGTTATGTATGAAAACACTTAGTCGAATTGAATTAATAAGGGACTTATCCATGTTGAATCTAAATGGATATATATATATGTATGTATTTTAAGGTTAATACGTGTGAATAATTTGGGCTAGAAAGAATGGATACATGTGGTTAATCTAGTTAGCGGGGGAACTATAACTAGGATGTCCTAGAGGTACGTTAGGGGTGCACACTAGATGGGAGATGAGGATTCTCAAGATAGTGTCGCATACTAACATGGTTGTGATATTAACCAGTAAGCGTTTTAAATTCTTGCTAAACTATTTTTAAAACTGTTTTACACTCGGTCTCTGACCCATTTTTTGTCATTTCTTTCTCTCTTGTATATATACGTATGTATTACAGGTGCCCAGCCACAGGGGCGTCATGCTTAGATTCTTTGGATTGGACCTGCTGCAGCATATGTGGTAGTTGCAGGCCCTTGCTTTAGATGACTTCGTCATTGAATCAGTTCCTACTTTAGATCATCATAGTTAGGGCATGTGTCGCCCGATTTCCTATTACAATTGGATTTGTTAGAGATTTGTTATATTTCTAGCGTTCAGTACTCCTTGGGAGTTAACTCTTGTTAGAATGATTTCATTTATAGTTCATAATTTGGTTTTGTTTATCTAGATGGTTTAATTCTTGTGTGTTAATTTCCATCCTTAGCATTTATGTAATTCTTAACTATTGGGTATTAAAAAGTTTTTATTGGTTTTTAATAAAGGAAAAATGAGGTTTTAAATGGTTTTGACACTTAGCTTAATTATTTAAGGAGTTCAAATTGGAAATATTATTTTGCGACAATGATGGTGAGATTGAACCAACCGTTCACCTAGTTTTAATTTAATAAAGGACTAATCACCCGGTATTTAATTAGACGGGGTGTTACAAGTGGTATCAGAGCATCAGGTTCTAGTGTCCTTTAGGGTGTCTACGGCTTACTATACTTTCAGCTGAGCGGTACTTTGTTTGATATAGGTCCCTATGATTAGGATTGTTGATTTCTATGGTAACATTCAGTTCTCCTGCTATAACGTATATATTAGTGAATCTTATTTGTGTTTAGACGTGTTCATAGAAGAAGTATAGCAGATGAGGGCCATTAAACGGATAGCGGAGGTCGTACTTAGGAGGTTATGAATTATGTTCGAGGATGATGACCATAGTCGAGGTCACCCCTAGTATGGAACGAGAGGCCATGACTGTAAATATGGTTAGGACGCAACCAACAAATTTCAAGTGTTGCTATAGTCTAAGGTGATGCCAAATTAGACTCACCCAACGTAGTACGCTTGGGAGAGGGTCAAATGGAAAAAAGAGGAGAGTCATCGGTAGAAGTTCTAGAAGTGCGAGAATTGTGTGTGTTACCCAACAAAGGCAATATATTCAAAGGCTTTGACATATAGTGGAGTGTGGTTAACTAAAACTGTAAATTTAGGGTAAAATTTTCTTGACTCATTGGAGCAAAGTTATAATAGTGGGAGTGAACAACCACCGCCCCCGAATGAGGGTACGTTTGCAATCTATGGAATTATGGGGCTCATAATGATTATTATTAGGACCTAACATTCTAGACCATAGGGTTACTAGACTTGGCCATTGGCACTATTATTAATGTAGACTCACCGATTGGTAGTGGGACGCCTATTATTTTCTTGTATATATCAAAGCGTGAGTTTAATTTTAACGGGGATTTACTTGTTATAGACATATCCGAATAAGATGTGATTATCGGCATGGATTGACTTGTTGTAAATGAGACCAAGATTGATCGTTATAGCCAGCGTATTGTCTTTGATACGAGAGTGAATAAGTAGGCTTTTATAAATAGATAAAACTTGTTGGGATGCTATACACTATAGACTAAGGACCTGAGGAGTTTTGATGACCAACTATTTTAGGTAGTAGTGTATCGGAGGGTTCCTTGTTTGGATTTCGCTCTGCGAGACACCCCACGAATGAAACAAAGAATGTTGGGAGTCGAAGTACGTTAGGTCTTTAGAATATGAGTTTATAAACTTTGCCATTATATGTATATATTTATATTAATTAGGGAGTTATGAGTTGTAGCATGATTTGAGGCAAATGAAATCGCCAAATGAGAATGTGGAAATCATAGAAATGCGGATTATAGACAAGGTAGTCAGTTAATTAACGGTAACCTTGCAGAGGAATCACATTCATTTAGACCTTATGATGGAATGTACACACATTGGGTGTATGGGCGCCCTGGATGGTTTGATTGTAGTATTTTCCATGTTTGTGTCACAGTAAGTATTCTTGAGGTTCATGAAAGTAGAAGTTGTGACTTCCAGATTTAGTTGTTTGATGACGTAGGATCGTTACTCCCCATAATTTTTCCATGAGGATGGTATAGTACGGATTGGGTAATGTTTAACTCAAGATAATCTAAAATAAATGGTAAGTCTTGGAGTATAACATTAGTGGGGGTATTCGATAATTTACTGTATGAGTGGTACGACGGAAATTACATGAGATGTGAGATTAATAACCGGAGTTGCCCTTACCAGTTACGCTTTATTTTTCCGAATTTCAGGACAAAATTCCATTATTAGGGGGGAAGTATGTAATACCCCGTATTTTTATGGCTCTTAAAATTGGGGATTTATTGAATTTAATTGATATATTAATTTAATATTAATCCGGCATTTTATTTTAAATATTTACTAGCGTGACGAGAGATAGTAATTATTGAGAATTTGTTGAATATTGGTAGATGAGAAGAGTAATATATGAGATTGATTTTATTAAAATTGTCACGAGTGAATAAAATGGAAATTATGGAAATTTAATTCGGGACGCGCCTATGTCGTGTTAGGACTAAATTATTATTATGAAAGTGAATAGATTATAAGTCATCTGTATCGTCGTTTTAAGTGTGCCAAAGTGTCCGGAAGGGTCGAGATAGTCAGAAAAGTGTGCCCGGGGGTTTAGTTTTGGTCTCGGGGCATTTTTAGGCCTAATTGACATCCGAGGATGGTATTTTAGACATTTGGTATTTTTGGGTAATTAAACCCACGAATTTTCTTAGTATTTATTAGCCATTCAGAGTTGTCTCTTGGGGTTAGCAAACACAAAGCCTAAGCCAGTCATTAGAGAAGAAAATGAAGTGATTAGAGAAGATGGTGAAGAGATTTGAGAAAAAGGTGAAGAGTCTTCAAGCAATCCAAGGCCTAGAACTCACCCAATTTCATCGCCACCACCACCAAAACGTAGATCGCACGAGGAGGAACGTAACCATATATTTTTCATCAACAAATCAGATCCTTGAATTCGAGGAAAGTATCTATCTTGTTGATTTCCATGTTAATATACCTTCCATATTAGTCTAGGAATGAAAATCATATGTTTTAATGGAAAAATTATATATTTTGGAAGAGAATTTATATGTATTGTAGGGAGAACCCATGTAGTCTAAAATCTTGATCATATGTAGAGGATTACACATAAAATTTATTATGATATTTGGGAAGAAAATCTTGATTAAAATAGAGGGTGGTGATTATTCATGCAAAATTTGGTTTTATAAAGATATTTGAGATTAAACCCCTTTTTGTTGATTCGTTGAGGATTTATTGAAGTCATTACGTTAGAACTTATTTATGTACATTTCTTATACACTTGGATTACTTTGATGGGAGTTTGGGATGAAATTATAGAGGTTTGGAGGTGTTAGAAAGATTGAATTCGTAGGTTGAAATTTGCAGCAAACTGGGCAAGAACTGCTTGATCGATCCATTGACCAAGATCATCGACGATCGATCGATCAACCCCTCCTGGAAAATTACATATTTTTCTCTTTTTTTTTGTTTAGTCCGGTTAAAATGCGTAGGAACCCTTGATCATCGTTGATAGAGTATAAAGGGTTACGAAGAGGACCAATAGGGTCTAAGTAGACTCTGTTGAGTGAAATTAATATGATATGAAATTTTGAGTTAACGGGGAGATATTCATTTATTGGAAATTGTGCGTACCTTTACTAAGAGATTGTGACTCGTGAAAGATTTAGACTAGAAGGTAAGTGAGGGTATACCTACTGAAATTTATCATTAGTGAGAAAGAATACTTCGAGAGATGAGAAGTAAGAACGAAGTAAATAATAAATGTGAATAAAAGAGACGAATCTGTTATGAGAAATAATTGAGTGAAATTTGTGTCGAGAATGGATAATAACAATTATGGGTTGTGGGCAAACATAATTTGGAAAATATGAATATTTATATGTATGACTTTGTGAATGTGCTTATATTATGTATCTGTGTATGACATACCTAGCTTACTTGCTCTCGAGGGAGGTTTGAATGTGAGGGCAGTCATATCCTGATGAATCTATGGGATTTTTGATTTGTCGCTCGAGAACATAGGACTATGAAAGACTTATCGGTAAGTTGATAATTCCGTTGACTATGGGAACGTAGGTATGTTCGTGACCCGTGGGTATGAGAACTATGGGAACGTAGTTAGCGTGGGAACTATAACTAGGATGTCCTAGAGGTACATTATGGGTGCACACTTGATGAGAGATGAGGATTCTCAAGAGAGTGTCTCATACTAACATGGTTGTGATATTAGCCGGTAAGCATTTTAAATACTTGCTAAACTATTTTGAAAAGTGTTTAACACTCGGGCTCTGACCCGTTTTTTGTCATTTCTTTCTCTCTTGTATATATATGTATGTATTACAGGTGCCCATCCACAAGGGCATCATGATTAGGTTCTTTGGATTGGACGTGCTGCAGCTTATGTGGGAGTTGCAGGCCCTTGCTTTAGACGACTTCATCATTGAATAAGTTCCTACTTTAGATCTTCATAGTTAGGGCATGTGTCACCCAATTTCCTATTACAGTTGGATTTGTCAGAGATTTGTGATATTTCTAGCGTTCAATACTCCTTGGGAGTTAACTCTTGTCATAATGATTTCATTTATAGTTCATAATTTGGTTTGGTTTATCTAGATGGCTTAATTCTTGTGTGTTAATTTCCATCCTTAGCATTTATGTAATTAATAATTGTTGGGTATTAAAAAGTTTTTATTGGTTTTTAATAAAGGAAAATGAGGTTTTAAATGATTTTGACACTTAGATTAATTATTTAGGGTGTTCAAATTGGAAATATTATTTTGTGACAGTGATGCTGAGATTGAACCAACCGTTCACCTCGTTTTAATTTAATAAAGGACTGATCACCCGGTATTTAAATAGGCGGGGTGTAACAAGTGGTATCAGAGCATCAGGTTCTAGTGTCCTTAAGGGTCTGTACGGCTTACTATAATTTTAGTTGAGCGTTACTTTATTTTGATATAGAGCCCTATGATTAGGATTTTTGATTTCTATGGTAAGATTCAGTTCTCCTGCTATAACGTATGTATTAGTGAATCTTATTTGCGTTCAAACGTGTTCGTACAAGAAGTATGGCAGATGAGGTCCATTGGACGGATAGCGGAGGTCGTACTTAGGATGTTATGAAGTATGTTCGAGGATGATGACCATAGTCGAGGTCACCCCTAGTATGGAACGAGAGGCCAGGACTGTAAAGATGGTTAAGACGTAGCCTACAAATTTCAAGTGTTGCTATAGTCTAAGGTGATGCCAAATTAGACTCACCCAACGTAGTACGCTTGGGAGAGGGTCAAATGGAAAATTGAGGAGAGTCATCAGTAGAAGTTCTAGAAGTGCGGTAATTGGGTGTGTTACCCAATTAAGGCAATATATTCAAAGTCTTGGACATATAGTGGAGTGTGGTTAACTAAAACTGTAAATTTAGGGTAAAATTTTTCTTGACTCATTGGAGAAAAGTTATAATAGTGGGAGTGAACAACCACCGCCCGCGAATGAGGGTATGTTTGTAATCTATGGAATTATGGGGTGCATAATGATTGTTATTAGGACCTCACATTCATTTGTAGCTATTAGAATTGGGTGGACCATAGGGTTACTAGACTTGGCCATTGGCACTATTATTAATGTAGACTCACCGATGGGTAGTGGGACGCCTATTATTTTCTTGTATATATTAAAATGTGAGTTTAATTTTATCGCGGATTTACTTGTTATAGACATATCCGAATAAGATGTGATTATCGGCATGGATTGACTTGTTGTATATGAGACCAAGATTGATCGTTAAAGCCAGCATGTTGTCTTTGATACGAAAGTGAATAATTAGGATTTTATAAATAAATAAAACTTGTTGGGATGTTATATACTATAGACTAAGGACCTGAGGAGTTTTGATGACCAACTATTTTTGGTAGTAGTGTATTGGGGGGGTTCCTTGTTTGGATTTCATTTTGTGAGACACCCCACGCATGAAACAAATGAATGTTGGGAGTCGAAGTACATTAGGTCTTTAGAATATGAGTTTATAACCTTTGCCATTATATGTATATATTTATATTAATCGGGGAGATATGAGTTGTAGCATGATTTGAGCCAAATGAAATCGCCAAATGCGAATGTGGAAATCATAGAAATACGGATTATAGACTAGGTAGTCAGTTAATTAATGGAAACCTTATAGAGGAATCACATTCATTTAGACCTTATGATGGAATGTACACACATTGGGTGTATGGGCGCCCTAGATGGTTTGATTGTAGTATTTTCCATGTTTGTGTCATAGTAAGTATTCTGGAGGTTAATGAAAGTAGAAGTTGTGACTTCCAGATTTAGTTGTTTGATGACTTAGGATCGTTACTCCCCATAATTTTTCCCTGAGGATGGTATAGTACGGATTGGGTAAAGTTTAACTCAAGATAATCTAAACTAAATGGTAAGTCTTGGAGTATAACATTAGTGGGGGTATTCGGTAATTTACTGTATGAGTGGTACGACGGAAATTACATGAGATGTGAGATTAATAACCCGAGTTGTCCTTACCAGTTACACTTTATTTTTCCGAATTTCGGGACAAAATTCCATAATTAGGGTGGAAGTATGTAATACCCCGTATTTTTATGGCTCTTAAATTTGGGGATTTATTGAATTTAATTCAGATATTAATTTAATATTAACTCGGCATTTTATTTTAAATATTTACTAGTGTGACGAGAGTTAGTAATTATTGAGAATTTGTTGAATATTGCTGGATGAGAAGAGTAATATATAAGATTGATTTTATTAAAATTGTCATGAGTGAATAAAATGGAAATTATGGAAATTTAATTCGGAACGCGCCTATGTCGTGTCAGGACTAAATTATTATTATGAAAGTGAAATGATTATAAGTCATCTGTATAGTCATTTTGAGTGCACCAAAGTGTACGAAAGGGTCGAGATAGTCAGAAAAGTGTACCTGGGGGTTTAGTTTTGGTCTCGGGCAATTTTTAGGCCTAATTGACATCCCAGGGTGGTATTTTAGACATTTGGTATTTTTGGGTAATTAAACCCACGAATTTTCTTAGTATTTATTAGCCATTTAGAGTTGTCTCTTCGGGTTAACAAACACAAAGCCTAAGCCAGTCATTAGAGAAGTAGGTGAAGTGATTAGAGAAGAAGGTGAAGATATTTGAGAAGAAGGTGAAGAATCTTCAAGCAATCCAAGGCCTAGAACTCACCCAATTTCATCGCCACCACCACCAAAACGTAGATCGCACGACGAGGAACGAAACCATATATTTTTTCATCAACAAATCAGACCCTTGAATTCGAGGAAAGTATCTATCTTGCTGATTTCCAAGTTAATATACCTTCCATGTTAGTCTAGGAATGAAAATCATATGTTTTAATGGGGAAATTATATATTTTGGAAGAGAATTTATATGTGTTGTAGGGAGAACCCATGTAGTCTAAAATCTTGATCATATGTAGAGAATTACCCATAAATTTTATTATGATATTTGGGAAGAAAATCTTGATTAAAATAGAGGCTGGTGATTATTCATACAAAATTTGGTTTTATAAAGATATTTCAGATTAAACAACTTTTTGATTGATTCGTTGAGGATTTATTGAAGTCGTTACGTTAGAACTTATTTATGTACATTGCTTATACACTTGGATTACTTTGATGGGAGTTTGGGATGAAATTATAGAGGTTTGGAGGTGTTAGAATGATTGAATCCGTAGGTTGAAATTTGCAGCAAACTGGGCAAGAACTGCTTTGATCAATCGATTGACCAAGATCATCGACGATCGATCGATCGACCCCTCCTGGAAAATTACAAAATTTTCCCTCTTTTTATTTAGTCCGGTTAAAATACGTAAGAACCCTTGTTCATCATTGATAGAGTATAAAGGGTTATGAAGAGGACCAATAGGGTCTAAGTAGACTCCGTTGAGTGAAATTAATATGAGATGAAATTGTGGGTTAACGGGGAGTTATTCATTTATTGGAAATTGTGCGTACATTTACTAAGAGATTGAGACTCGTGAAAGATTTAGACTAGAAGGTAAGTGAGGGTATACCTACTGAAATTTATACTTAGTGAGAAAGAATACTTCAAGAGATGAGAAGTAAGAACGAACTAAATAATAAATGTGAATAAAAGAGACGAATCTGTTATGAGAAATAATTGAGTAAAATTTGTGTTGAGAAGGGATAATAACAATTATGGGTCGTGGGCAAACCTAATTTGGAAAATATGAATATTTATATGTATGACTTTGTGAATGTGCATATATTATGTATCTGTGTATGACATACCTAGCTTACTTGCTATCGACGGGAGGTTTGCGCGTGAGGGAAGTCATATCCTGATGAATCTATGGGATTTTTGATTTGTCGCTCGAGAACATAGGACTATGAAAGACTTATCGGTAAGTTGATAATTCCGCTGACTATAGGAACGTAGGTATGTTCGTGACCCGTGGGTATGAGAACTATGTTCGCCTCTAATAAATTATGGTTTGAAATTTGTGGTTCGAGGAATCTTTACCGAACCTATAGTCCCCTATACAGCGACGTGGTGTATTGGGACAAGACAGCAAAGTTATGCAGCACCGCAGCTGTGTCTCGGGTGCAGTATAGTATATATATAATATAGTGAGTATATATATATATATATATATATATATATATATATATATGTGTGTGTGTGTGTGTGTGTGTGTGTGTGTGATGATATCTACTATGTGGCTAAAGTAGAAATGTAAGATAGTTATGTATGAAAACACTTAGTTGAATTGAATTAATAAGGGGCTTATCCATGTTGAATTTAGATGGATATATATATATCTGTGTGTGTGTGTGTGTGTGTGTGTTTATTACATCATTATATGTATTATAAGGTTAATACGTGGGAATAACTTGGGCTATAAAGAACGGATACATGTGGTTAATCTAGTTAGCGTGGGAACTATAACTAGGATGTCCTAGAGGTACGTTAGGGGTGCACACTAGATGATAGATGAGGATTCTCAAGAGAGTGTCGCATACTAACATGGTTGTGATATTATCCGGTAAGCATTTTATTTACTTGCTAAACTATTTTTAAAAGGGTTTTACACTCGGGCTCTGACGCATTTTTGTCATTTCTTTCTATCTTGTATATATATGTATGTGTTACAGGTGCCTAGCCAAAAGGGTGTCATGATTAGGTTCTTTGGATTGGATGTGTTGCAGCTTATGTGGGAGTTGCAGGCCCTTGCTTTAGACGACTTCGTCATTGAATCAGTTCCTACTTTAGATCTTCATAGTTAGGGCATGTGTATCTCGATTTCCTATTACAGTTGGATTTGTCAGAGATTTGTTATATTTCTAGCGTTCAGTACTCCTTGGGAGTTAACTCTTGTCAGAATGATTTCATTTATAGTTCAAAATTTGGTTTGGTTTATCTAGATTGTTTAATTCTTGTGTGTTAATTTCCATCCTTAGCATTTATGTAATTCTTAATTGTTGGGTATTAAAATTTTTTTATTGGTTTTTAATAAAGGAAAAATATGGTTTTGAATGGTTTTGACACTTAGATTAATTATTTAGGGTGTTGAAATTGGAAATATTATTTTGCGACAGTGATGCTGAGATTGAACCAACCGTTCACCTGGTTTTAATTTAATGAAGGACTGATCACCCGGTATTTAATTAGGTGGGGTGTTACAGGTCATATTAGAGCATCAGGTTCTAGTGTCCATTAGGGTCTGTACGGCTTATTATAATTTTAGTTGTGCATTACTTTGTTTGATATAGAGCCCTATGATTAGGATTGTTGATTTCTATGGTAAGATTCAGTTCTCCTTCTATAACGTATATATTAGTGAATCTTATTTGCGTTCAGACGTGTTCGGACAAGAAGTATGGCAGATGAGGGCCATTGGACGGATAGGGGAGGTCGTACTTAGGAGGTTATGAAGTATGTTCGAGGATGATGACCATAGTCGAGGTCACCCCTAGTATGGAACGAGTGGCCAGGACTGTAAAGATGGTTAGGACGCAGCCTACAAATTTCAAGTGTTGCTATAGTCGAAGGTGATGCCAAATTAGACTCACCCAACGTAGTACGCTTGGGAGAGGTTCAAATGGAAAATTGAGGAGAGTCATCAGTAGAAGTTCTAGAAGTGCGAGAATTGGGTGTGTTACCCAATGAAGGCAATATATTCAAAGGCTTGGACATATAGTGGAGTGTGGTTAACTAAAACTATAAATTTAGGGTAAAATTTTTCTTGACTCATTGGATAAAAGTTATAATAGTGGGAGTGAATAACCACCGCCGGTGAATGAGGGTACGTTTGTAATCTATGGAATTATGGGGCGCATAATGATTGTTATTAGGACCTCACATTCATTTGTAGCTATTAGAATTGGGTGGACCAAAGGGTTACTAGAATTGGCCGTTGGCACTATTATTTATGTAGACTCACCGATGGGTAGGGGGACGCCTATTATTTTCTTGTATATATCAAAACGTGAGTTTAATTTTATCGGCGATTTACTTATTATAGACATATCCAAATAAGATATGATTATCGGCATGGATTGACTTGTTGAATATGAGATCAAGATTGATCGTTAAAGCCAGCGTGTTGTCTTTGATACGATTGTGAATAATTAGGCTTTTATAAATAAATAAAACTTGTTGGGATGTTATATACTATAGACTAAGGACATGAGGATTTTTGATGACCAACTATTTTAGGTAGTAGTGTATCGGGGGGTTCCTTGTTTGGATTTCTCTCTACGAGACACCCCACACATGAAACTAAAGAATGTTGGGAGTCGAAGTAAGTTACGTCTTTAGAATATGACTTTATAACCTTTGCCATTATATGTAAGCATTTATATTAATCAGGGAGTTATGAGTTGTAGCATGATTTGAGGCAAATGAAATCGTCAAATGAGAATGTGGAAATCATAAAAATGCGGATTATAGAATAGGTAGTCAGTTAATTAAGGGTAACCTTACAGAGGAATCACATTCATTTAGACCTTATGATGGAATGTACACACATTGGGTGTATGGGCGCCCTGGATGGTTTGATTGTAGTATTTTCCATGTTTGTGTCACAGTAAGTATTCTTGAGGTTAATGAAAGTTGAAGTTGTGACTTCCAAATTTAGTTTTTTGATGACTTAGGATCGTTACTCCCCATAATTTTTCCATAAGGATGGTATAGTACGGATTGGGTAAAGTCTAACTCAAGATAATCTAAACTAAATGGTAAGTCTTGGAGTATAACATAAGTGGGGGTATTCGGTAATTTACTGTATGAGTGGTACGGCGGAAATTACATGAGATGTGAGATTAATAACCGGAGTTGTCCTCACCAGTTACACTTTATTTTTCCGAATTTCGGGACAAAATTCCATTATTAGGGGGAAGTATGTAATACCCCGTATTTTTATGCCTCTTAAAATTAGGGATTTATTGAATTTAATTGAGATATTAATTTAATATTAATCCGGCATTTTATTTTAAATATTTACTAGCGTGACGAGAGTTAGTAATTATTGGGAATTTGTTGAATATTTCTGAATGAGAAGAGTAATATATGAGATTGATTTTATAAAAATTGTCACGAGTGAATAAAATGAAAATTATGGAAATTTTATTCGGGACGCGCCTATGTCGTGTCCGGACTAAATTATTATTATGAAAGTGAATAGATTATAAGTCATCCATATAATCATTTTGAGTGCGCCAAAGTGTCCGGAAGGGTCGAGATAGTCAGAAAAGTGTACCCGGGGGTTTAGTTTTTGTCTCGGGGCATTTTTAGGCCCAATTGACATCCCAGGATAGTATTTTAGACAATTGGTATTTTTGGGTAATTAAACCCAC
Source organism: Sambucus nigra (assembly GCA_949130495.1). Lineage (NCBI taxonomy): Eukaryota > Viridiplantae > Streptophyta > Magnoliopsida > Dipsacales > Adoxaceae > Sambucus > Sambucus nigra. The sequence goes on from OX422213.1 coordinate 54,243,344, forward strand.
GAATTTTCTTAGTATTTATTAGCCATTTAGAGTTGTCTCTTGGGATTAACAAACACAAATCCTAAACCAGCCATTAGAGAAGAAGGTGAAGTGATTAGAGAAGAAGGTGAAGATATTTGAGAATAAGGAGAAGAGATTTGAGAAGAAGGTGAAGAGTCTTCAAGCAATCCAAGGCCTAGACCTCACCCGATTTAATCGCCACCACCACCAAAACGTAGATCGCACGACGAGGAACGCAACCATATATTTTTCGTCAATAAATCAGACCCTTGAATTCGAGGCATGTATCTATCTTGGTGATTTGCAAGTTAATATACCTTCCATGTTAGTCTATGAATGAAAATCATATGTTTTAATGGAAAAATTATATATTTTGGATGAGAATTTATATGTGTTGTAGGGAGAACCCATGTAGTCTAAAATCTTGATCATATGTAGAGGATTACCCATAAAAAATATTTTGATATTTGGGAAGAAAATCATGATTAAAATAGAGGGTGGTGATTATTCATGAAAATTTTGGTTTTATAAAGAAATTTGAGATTAAACCCCTTTTTTATTGATTCGTTGAGGATATATTGATGTCGTTACGTTAGAACTTATTTATGTACATTGATTATACACTTGGATTACTTTGATGGGAGTTTGGGTTGAAATTATAGAGGTTTGGAGGGGTTAGAATGATTGAGCCCATAGGTTGAAAATTGTAGCAAACTGGGCAAGAACTGCTTGATTGATCGATCGACCACGATCATCGACGATCGATCGATCGACCCCTCCTGGAGAATTGCATATTTTTCCCTCTTTTTTGTTTAGTCCGGTTAAAATGGGTAGGAACCCTTGATCATCATTGATAGAGTATAAAGGGTTATGAAGAGGACCAATAGGGTCTAAGTAGACTCCGTTGAGTGAAATTAATATGAGTTGAAATTGTGGGTTAACGGGGATTTATTCATTTATTGGAAATTGTGCGTACGTTTACTAAGAGATTGAGACTCGTGAAAGATTTAGACTAGAAGGTAAGTGAGGGTATACCTACTGAAATTTATACTTAGTGAGAAAGAATACTTCGAGAGATGAGAAGTAAGAACGAAGTAAATAATAAATGTGAACAAAAGAGACGAATCTGTTATGAGAAATAATTTTGTAAAATTTGTGTTGAGAATGGATAATAACAATTATGGGTCGTGAGCAAACCTAATTTGGAAAATATGAATATATATAGGTATGACTTTGTGAATGTGCATATATTATGTATCTGTGTATGACATACCTAGCTTACTTGCTATCGAGGGATGTTTGCGCATGAGGGCAGTTATATCCTGATGAATCTATGGGATTTTTTATTTGTCGCTCGAGAACATAGGACTATGAAAGACTTATCGGTAAGTTGATAATTCCGCTGACTATGGGAACGTAGGTATGTTCGTGACCCGTGGGTATGAGAACTATGTTCGCCTCCAATTAATTATGATTTGATATTTTGAGGAATCTTTATCGAACCTATAGTCCCCTATATAGCAACGTGGTGTATTGGGACAAGATAGTAGAGTAATGCAGCACCACAGCTGTGTTTCAGGTGCAGTATAGTATATATATGTGATGATATCTACTATGTGGCTAAACAAGAAATGTAAGATAGTTATGTATGAAAACACTTAGTTTAATTGAATTAATAAGGGACTTATCCATATTGAATCTAAATGGATATATATATATATATATGTTTATAACATCATTATATGTATTATAAGGTTAATACGTGGGAATAACTTGGGCTATAAAGAACGGATACATGTGGTTAATCTAGTTAGCGTGGGAACTATAACTAGGATGTCCTAAAGGTACATTAGGGGCGCACACTAGATGAGAGATGAGGATTCTCAAGAGAGTGTCGCATACTAACATGGTTGTGATATTACCTGGTAAGCATTTTAAATACTTGCTAAACTATTTTTAAAAGTGTTTTACACTCGAGCTCTGACCCGTTTTTTGTCATTTCTTTCTCCCTTGTATATATATGTATGTATTACAGGTGCCCAGCCATAGGGGCATCATGATTAGGTTCTTTGGATTGGACGTGCTACAGCTTATGTGGGAGTTGCTGGCCCTTGCTTTAGATGACTTCGTCATTGAATCAGTTCCTATTTTAGATCTTCATAGTTAGGGCATGTGACGCCCGATTTCCTATTACAGTTAGATTTGTCAGAGATTTGTGATATGTCTAGCGTTCATTACTCCTTGGGAGTTAACTCTTGTCATAATGATTTCATTTATATTTCATAATTTGGTTTGGTTTAATTCTTGTGTGTTAATTTCCATCCTTAGCATTATGTAATTCTTAACTGTTGGGTATTAAAAAGTTTTTATTGGTTTTTAATAAAGGAAAAATGAGGTTTTAAATGTTTTTGACACTTAGCTTAATTATTTACGGTGTTCAAATTGGAAATATTATTTTGCGACAGTGATGCTGAGATTGAACCAACCGTTCACCTGGCTTTAATTTAATAAAGGACTGATCACCCGGTATTTAATTAGGCGGGGTGTTACAATGATACCCCCACGATAATAAATAAAGAATATTACTATTTAAACAAAAGAAGTAGTAAAATATAATATAAGATGTTATCTAACAAAAAAATATGTGTTCGCTTGGTGCTAAGAGTGCATGCATTCACCCTTTGTCAGATGATGTACAAGTGAGAAAAGATAAGTGTATTTGTAATGACCCCACTTTTATATGCTCATATATATTGTTTGTTTTTACCCTCATATTTTACTTATTATCTTATAAACGTTGAATTATTAAATATGTGGTATTATTGTCTATCAATATAACAAACCCCATTTTTAAATACGAAGAATCAACTGTAAATTGGATCAAATCGAAGTTTTATGACATATCTTAAGGTAAATAATATGTTTGGGGTAGAAAATCTAATTTTATGAACCTTTAGGGACTAAAATATAAATATAAAAATGCCCACTTTGTAAATATAAAATTTTCAAGGACTTCTAAGAAATATTGAAAATATATAGTATGAAATTACCATAATACCCTTCATGTGTAAAATGACCCTTATACCCATATCACCTTTCCACCACATGCTGGTCACCTCCACCTTACACATGTCGTCTTTAGAGAGAAAGCTAAAACACTGGTCATCATTTTGTGATGTTAAGATTGCAAGACCACCCCGGAACGCGACACCCAAACAATGACTTGCCACCGTAAATGCTTGATCACCTAGACATATGTTAACACCGTAATACTTTTGGAAACCTATAAATAGGGCCTTTGGGATCATTTTTTACTCACACCAATTCCTTGAGAATTATAGTAAGAAAGAGTGATAGAAAGCTTGGGAAATATCTTAAGAAGGAGTTCTATAATTTTGAAGAAAGAATTCATTTCGTAGGTATGATTTTATTTAAATGTTATAATGTATTTTTATAGTTTTAATTTCGTATTTTATAGCTTTACTTAGTAGTTATAATGGTAAAATACACTAAAGACTTCACTAAACAAAACATAAAATTTGGAAACAATCTAAATTGATTTTATTTTCAAAATATGTCAACTTGTTCGAAAATATATATACGCTTTTTGTAAGTAATTGCTTGTTATTATGGAATCTCATTTAAGACATTCCAAAGTCAGTCCCGGTGAAATTATGTCTAGTTGAGATGGTTTTTAAGTGGTGACCCTGTGACACTCTATCTCTACTGGGAATAAATCCGAAAATGTTTTATCTAGATGAGATGGTATTTAAGCGGTGCCCCTGTGACCCTCCATCTCTACTGAACCCATTGATTAGGAAGAACTATGAATTGAATTCTTTAAATATGATGAATGAATATTAAAAATTATGAAAATGGTTATACTAACCTTTTACATCAAGTTATTTTAGGATTAAAATACAATATTTAGAATCGGGATTCATTTAGAATATATAATTAAACTTTTATTGTATTTATCAGATTTAAGTGTGATCCAAGTCTTAATATCTATATTTTCGAGCCTCTATTTTAGGTGAGTACTCTATGTCATTTCTTATCCATTTAAATTATATGATATTATGCAAACTATGTATTTTGTGAAATGTTTTTATTCTCAAAATGCATCTGATACCGATGATTGATTCATTTATGATATGTTTATATCTCTCCATATAGACATAATGATTGAAATGAGTATTGAATAATAAAAATAAGATTTGGCCTAAAGGACCTCCCTTACTGACTAACCTTCCCAGTAGGGTTATTACTGGTGTGCCCTAAATGAGGCATTATCGGGGTATAATACGGTAGAAGAACACGGTATTAGAGTGTAATTGGCCATTAAAATGATATGATTGAAAGAAAAAGATATCACATTTGATTTGTTGCATTATTCTTATTCTGAGCTATCCAATTGTGATATATATGCTATCATTTCAAAATATATATATCTATTTACTGCAAATTCCTATCCATATATGTATATGCCTTCTCTTTTGACTTGAATAGGTATCTATTTTCTGAAAACCTTAGAATTTTTGGAGATTAAATTTTATTCAGATTTTAGCCGAAGTTGTATAAATAATGATTTTCAGTAAATAATTAGACTATAGGATGGAGTGTCGAAGGACTATGTTGAAGATTTAGCTTAAGGAGCTCCTTTGTTAATACTTTTAAATATTACGTTTGTTTTTATGAGATAGAGCATGTTTGGCTCCTTAGTAACATGTTTTTAATTTTGGTATAAGTTGTAATTCGCTCGTACTTATGAAGTTTCCTTTTAGAACGCTCTGATGGCGTAATTTCATTTTTTCAATAGTTTACGATTCATGACCATGTGATTGTATTTCCGCTGCAATTATTTTAAGAAAAATTTTAAGGCCAGAATATTGAATTCCTTAGTGGCATGTCAAGACACTCATTCCTTACTACTATTAGGTTGGGGTCATGACAGAGTTGATATCAGAGCATAGGTTATGAACCCGTAGACTACTGAACATAAGTTTCGAACGTTATAGATTTCATGTTTCCATCCTTAGGAGATAGTATTAAATATTTGATTTATGTGATAACCCTCCCTATGTGTTATATTATTTGTAATTGGTCTTTTAATTTTTAATCTTGATATAGTATAGTAGATCTTATGTTTGGGCATGACTTTAGAAAATGACCAAGAGAAGATCAACTATTGGAACTAGCGATACAAGTATGGAAGGACTGGAAGGCGCATACAAGGTGATTGAAAGTCTAGCAAAGATTGTGGAGCAGCAGGTGAATAATGGAGTACCAAGGAATCCTGAATAATGTAAATGTACTATTGAACAGTTCAAGAAGTTGATTCTGCCATCTTTTAAAGGTACTCCTAACCCCACTGAAGCAGAAAGTTGGGTGATGCAAAGAGAAAAGATACTTGATGTTGTTAAGTGTACTGATGAATAAAGAGTTTCATTTGGAACATTTATGTTAGAAGGTGAAGTCGACCATTAGTGGAGAATGACTAAGAGAATATATGAGGAAAGGAATAATCCCATAGGTTGGAATGACTTCTTAGTGATATTCTATGAGAAATACTTTCCTGAAACGGTACAAGACCAAAAAGCAACCGACTTAATGAGTTTAGTTCAAGGAAATATGACGGTTAGTCATTACGAGGCGAAGTTTATCGAGTTGTCCCGTTCTGCACGTCATGTTGTGATAACTGATGTTTTAAAGACCAAGAAGTTTGAATGTGGGTTAAGGTCGAAAATTAGTAGTTGAATTTCCATCATGAGGTTGACATCATATACTAATGTGGTGACTAGAGCAATGATAGCTGAGAAGGATAGTGAAGAATATAATCAGATTAGAGAATGGAAGAGGAAGTTTGGCTAGATGAGAGGAAGGAACCCCAATAATAAACCCTTTAGGACTATACCCAATATAGGGCGACCTTTTATGAACAAACCCTTTAATGTCGAGAGATGCCAACGATGTGGTAATATTCAAAGAGGGAAACCATGTTACCTGGAGACAGGAAATTGCTTTGGGTGTGGCCAAAAGGGAGATAAAATGAGAGATTGCCCTAACAAAGGGGAGGCGCCAACAAAGACTTTTAATGACAATAAGGATCATGGCTGACAAGGTAGAATTTTTAATCTTTCATATGCAAAGGCTTCTAATGCAGTAGTGTCAGGTATACTTTCTATATGTGCACAACCTTTTCAAGTTTTAAGAGATCCTGTTTCTACCCATTCATTTGTGTCTTTACATTTTGCTAAACACTTTCCTAATATCCCTAAACCTTTGAATCATAATATACACGTTTTGACTCCTTCTGGTGATTTATTGACGGGTACATTAGTATATAAATCTTTCCCTATAGATGTCAGTAGTCATAAACTATTAATAGATTTGATAGTTTTAGACATAAGAGATTTTGAAGTCATTTTGGGGATGGATTGGTTAGCATCATGAAGAAGCGGAATCCCCGGATTTTAAATAATTATATCTCGATTAAAAAATATTTAATTTCCTTTTATGTAAATCGATGCGGAAGCGTTGTAAAACAGGTGATGGTTCAACTTTCAAAGCAACCAATTAAACAGATTTTAGTTTAATAAAATAAAATTAAACAATTCATTAATCCAAGTCCTAGAATTTGCCTAAGTCATATTTATCAATTATCCAAAGTTAGGCGAAACCAATTTTAGCAAATGACTTGAATAAACCAAATTTACCCAATATTTAATTAAGTCCCAAATTAAATATAGTGTGAGAATTAAACCAAATTTTATCTTAAATTAAACCTAAAGCATGGATTCTAAATGATGAACAAGATAAAATAAACAATGTCGCACTACGCCGAGATGTACGAGGAAAAACCCAAGACGAGAAACAACCTCGGACGGCCCTAGACACAAGTCCACTAGATACGGAATTACAATTACAAGACAGATAGACTTACAACGACTGACTCGATCCCTCTCAAGCCTAGACGCTCCTTCTCGTAGAAACCTCTTCCTAGCGGACAACCTCGGAACACCACCACGGTCTCGGAATCCACCGATGGGACTTTATATGGTCACCGTCACCCAAGCATGGAGCCTTTCTCCGTGTGGGTAGAATCTCAACAAAAAGTCTTCATTGTGATGGGGTGTAGAAGCAAACCCGAAAATTCTCTTCTTGAATTCGGTAGAGATAAACCGGTGCCAAAACTCCAAGTAAAGAATATGAATATAGAAACTTGAAATAAACAACTATTGGGTGTAAACTAGAGTGTGTATGAATTTTTCTATAAAAATTAACACTCAAAACATGAACATTTTCCCTAAATAAATTTGCTCTCAAACTCTCTCTAAGAGATGGATATGGAATGGAAAAGTTGATTGGAAAAATGTGATTCCCGAACATATTAAGTCTTGAAAAAGTTGGTTAAAAACCAAGTGGGGAAAGTGGGAGAAAACTGCAAAAAACTGCTCAAAATTGTTCCCGCCCTGGTGTGTCGTTCGAATGAACTTGACTCTCGTTCGAACGAGACTTCTAACGAGTGACCAGCCTGGGCTCGTTAGAATCTCATTAGATATCTCGTTAGAACGAAAAACTCGTTCGAACGACATATCGAACGACTGGCCAGTTTAGGGTCGTTGGCAAACTGGTTCGAACGAAAAACTCGTTCGAACGAAACCTGGTTCGAACGAAAAAACTCGTTCGAACGACATTTCTAACGAACGACCAGAAAGTTTGTAAAATTCGATTTTGGCCCAGAAACTTTTATATACTTATTTTAAAGTTCTAATTGATTCTTTCTGAAAATAAAATGCAGTTTTTATTACACCTAACACCCAATACAAATTGTTCCAAGCTCCTATATAAATATAATTACATTCATACCTTGGGAGCATGGAACCTTAGTTGATGACGTAGAAACGAGGCACACAAATCGGCATTTTGATGAAGCTTTAAATTCTTTGCCGCTACGTCTTCAACATATACTTCATAGGCTTGAGAATATTACAATTGGATACTATCCTATGAATAAATGTTTTTGTCTGGAATTGAGCCAAAAACTATATATGGACTCAATTGGAAATTTGTGTCCTTACAAATCTCCCCCTTTGGCTATTCCGGGACAAAAACCAAACAAAAATCCTAAAGGGCCGTCAAGCTCTCCTAGACTCAAAATATAACCCGCCCAAACTTGACTCAACCCAAGGATCAAACGCTTTGCCATTGAAAGATGCCGCTATAGAATAATTCCTGCACACTTAAGCAAACTCATCAAATGCATAGGGAATATCAAAAATTTAAATGCAATTAAATAATTACTCCCCCTGAAATAATTCTCCCCTTTATCAAACAAATGACATTTACTTAGAAAGACGTCTCCCCCTAAGATAAATCTCCCCCAAACTAAGATACAATAATAATAGGTTTAGATACCATTTCTCCCCCTATCATCATTCTCACCCTTTTTGTTCAGGAATAGGCAAAGGAAAAAGAATTAATAAACAGCATGTGGATGCTTAAAGTGATAAGACATGAAAGCATATGGACAATAAAAGCAGGGCAAAGACAAATATCATATATATAGATACAAAAAAAAATATACCAATAGAGCACTTGCATATATATATAGATATAAACACACACATGACACAAAATACAATAAGTTTGCACACTCGTATGGCAAAAATGTGTCATATGGAAACGAAAGTGTAGGGGTGTGAACTAGCAACAATTAAATTTAGACCCAAACACTTAAGAAACGTTCACGGAGTTCTCATTTGATTGCAAACTTCATCACAGTTAAATATAACCTCATGTGACAATATAGATTGAACTCAATGAACAAACATACACAATGCATACAAGCCTAGCATGATGATGATTCTACAAACCAAATAGAGTCATGACATTAAAGACAACTAGGATAAACGGACATTGTGCAAACCATTGATATACCATCCAATTCTCCCTCAATGAGCATATATATTCTTTTGTTTTTGAATGAATATATCAAACAAACATAGGCCTTGGCAATTGCTGCCAAATATTCTGTTTTTAGGCCTTTGGATCACGTATTTCTTTTAGATCCAATCAACGGTGGCTTACTATTGCAAAGGATTTAATTCATCCTTTCGGAGCCCTTCCCCGTGCACATTTTTATTTAACATGTTTTCAATTTTACACAAATCTCACGTGCAACGGATTTTAACATGCACTAGTCCTCCTAGGTCATAGATATGAAGATGACTAGATTGATAGGAGAACACCTCAAAAAGCTCAAATATAACATGTGACATTAAGATTTCAAAAGAGCTCGTGCATGTGTGAAAAGAGAGGCATATAAAAATAGAATCTATTTAAACAATACAAAATCCAACTACTCCATATAAAACATGGTAAAGAACATTTTAAGGATTGAAAATCTAAACCAAAAGTTCTAGCCACGTGGGAGCGTAAAAGATGGGATTCAAACACAAATATATGCCACATAAAGTGTGTCAAACAAAAATACACACAAAAAAATCTTTTTGAGTTTTTAACATTTTTTAATCAAAAATAAATATATATACTCAAAAGACTAAACATGAAGCATTTGTATTTTTCATTTAGCTTAAATGAAATAAATAAAACCACAAATGATAAACAAAAAATCTTTTTATATTTTTCAGTTAAATCAAACACAAAATATAATACAAAAAGATAAACAAGTCATAATTTCTAGCATGTGATATGAAATAAGGCAATGGCTAGAAAATGACTAAACAAGCATACATTTAGCATATGAATATGGCATGAAGTACAAATGCTAAAGCATGCAAACACTAACACATTTATCCTTTAGATTTAGTAAGAGAGTAAGCATGTGAAAGTAAATGAGAATCAAAATCCCTATTTTGTAAGGCAACCAAGTCGGATTTCCTAACCCAAATTAATGAAGAATTACTATCTTGGGGTGTAGGAACGTTAGCTATCGTGGTTACTTTACTATGGGATTTTCTAGGAATTCGTTTAAGATCTAAACAAAATTGACTAAGATGACCTTTTCAACCACAATGAGTACAAATAAGAACATGTCGAAAAGATTTATCTAAGGAGTGATCATTAAATGCATTCCTAGAAGATTCTCCTAAAACATTGGTTTTGACTTTAGGGTAAAATTCATTACAAGAATTGAAGCCTAAACCAAAAGTGTCATTTTTAATTTGGATCGTTCCTAACATTTTATCTAGTTTTTCCGAACGACACTCCAAATCAAATTTGACATTACTAGAATCTTTTAATTTATTTTCCAAATCTAAAATTTTAGATTCTAGTAAAACATTTCGCTCTTCAAAAGCAAGAACCTCCTTTTTCAAGGATTCCATTAAACCCCTAAGGCTATCTCTCTCGCCTTCTACATAGTTAAGCTTCTCTTGAAGAGTCCTCTCATGTGTCCTAAGGTCTTCTATTAAGGCACTTTCATTAATGACCTTTACACTCTCTCTTAAACAAGCTTTTAACTTCAAATTAGTTCTTTTCAAATTAATAGATTCTTTATATAATTCATGAAAAGCATTTTGAAGTTCACTCACATCAACCTCTTCTTCATTTTCACTCTCACTTTCTTCTTCATTTTGAAGTTTACTCTCACTATCATTAAAAACAAGGGAATCATGAACAATGACCTTGGAAGTGGCATGTGCTATCGTGTCATCAATCGATGAGTTCTCATTATCACTCACATGACTAGCCATAAAAGCCACAAAATTTTTCTTAGTGGGGGAATCGGGCTTTTCTTCCTTATCACTATCACTAAGGGTTGCATTATATGAAATAGGTCGCTTACCATCTTTCCTTAGTTTAGTGGGGCACTCATAAGCCCTATGGCCATAACCTTCACAACCAAAACACTTATTAGACTCGTCCCTATCTAAATGTTCATTACTAGGTTTAGGGATTTTCTCGACTTTAGAAATCTTCTCGCTTTTATCATGTTTAGAAGTATCAAATTTCTTAAAATCATTTTTAACTTTATCTTTGTTAAATTTAAGAAATTTTCTAAATTTACGAGCAAACAAAGCCATATCTTCTGAGTCACTATCATTATCGCTCTCTACTACTTGTTTGACCTCTTTTCGGGCTTTTAAAGCAACGCCCTTTTCGATTTTCTTTTCATTTTTAGAGGGAAACGTGTCCAGTTCATAGTTTTATAAATCACCTACAAGCTCTTCTAATTTCGTAGAGGCTAAAGTGGGTAAAGAATTTAAAATGGTCACCTTAGGAATAAATATATCGGGTAGGGACCTCAAAATTTTCTTTACAACACGGTCGTCATGTATTTTCTCTCCCAAGTTAAAGGATGAATTAACAAGATCAGAAAGTCTAGCATAAAATTTATCAAAAGTTTCTTTTTCATCCATTTTGATAGTTTCAAATTGAGTGGTGAGGTTTTGGAGTTTAGAAGCTTTGACGACACTTGTTCCTTCATGAGTTAATTGTAAAATATCCCACGCTTCTTTAGCGGTTTCACACGTCATAATACGTCGGAATTCATCCGGTGTGACAGCGCTAAACAAGGCATTTAAACCACGGGAATTAAAATTAGCAAGTTTAAACTCATTTTCAGTCCATCTATCGACGGGTTTGGGAACATGTTCATTTTCAATTAAATGTGTTGGTGGGGTCCAACCGTTAACAACAGACATCCAAACACGTTCATCGATAGATTTAAGTGCCGATTTCATTCGCGCTTTCCAATACGCGTAGTTTGAACCATCAAAAATAGGAAATTTTGAAAATGGGGAAAAATCCATTTTAGCCAAAAATTAAAGGATCTTAACGAAATAATTTATCGTTTTTGGCTCTGATACCAATTTGAAGAAGCGGAATCCCCGGATTTTGAATAATTATATCTCGATTAAAAAATATTTAATTTCCTTTTATGTAAATCGATGCGGAAGCGTTGTAAAACAGGTGATGGTTCAACTTTCAAAGCAACCAATTAAACAGATTTTAGTTTAATAAAATAAAATTAAACAATTCATTAATCCAAGTCCTAGAATTTGCCTAAGTCATATTTATCAATTATCCAAAGTTAGGCGAAACAAATTTTAGCAAATGACTTGAATAAACCAAATTTACCCAATATTTAATTAAGTCCCAAATTAAATATAGTGTGAGAATTAAACCAAATTTTATCTTGAATTAAACCTAAACCATGGATTCTAAATGATGAACAAGATAAAATAAACAATGTCACACTACGCCGAGATGTACGAGGAAAAACACAAGACGGGAAACAACCTCGGACGGCCCTAGACACAAGTCCACTAGATACGGAATTACAATTACAAGACAGATAGACTTACAACGACTGACTCGATCCCTCTCAAGCCTAGACGCTCCTTCTCGTAGAAACCTCTTCCTAGCAGACAACCTCGGAACACCTCTATCCTATGAATAAATGTTTTTGTCCGAAATTGAGCCAAAAACTATATATGGACTCAATTGGAAATTTGTGTCCTTACAAATCATATCATGATAATTTAGATTATTTTGAGAAGAGAGTTAGTTTCCAAATTCCTAACCAACCAAAATTCAATTTTGAAGGAACTGGCGTCCTATCTCCCATGGGTATTATCTCTGCAATGCAAGCTTATAGTTTTCTTAAAAAGGGGTATCAAGGATTTCTTGCAAGTGTTACTGAATTGCGAATGAAAGAGTCTAGTTTAGAAGATATTCCTATAGACAAACATTTTCTAGATATTTTTCTAGCTGATTTACCTAGTCAACCTCTTAATAGAGAAATAGGGTTTATGATTGACCTTATTCCTGGACTGATACCAATCTCAAAATCACCATATCGCATGGCACCTTTAGAATTAATGGAATTAAAAGTTCAATTACAAGATATGTTAGACAAGGGTTTTATTAGACCAAGTATATCCCCTTGGGGTGCTCCAGTGTTATTTGTTAAAAAGAAGGATGGGATGATGAGGTTATGTATATATTATCGTGAACTGAACAAGGTAACTATTAAGAATAAATACCCCTTACCACATATAGATGATTTGTTTGACCAACTAGAAGGTGCGCAAGTATTTTCTATGATTGATCTTAGGTCAGGCTATCACCAATTGAAGATTAAGGAAGATGATATTTTGAAATCAGTTTTTTGTACTAGATATGGTCACTATGAATTTCTTGTGATGCCATTTGGACTTACTAATACACCAGCCATTTTTATGGATATGATGAATAGAGTGTTTAGGAAATATTTAGATCAATGTGTGGTTATTTTCATTGATGACATCCTTATTTATTCCAAGAGTATTGAGAACACGAGAAGCATTTAGAGATAGTATTACAAATCCTTAGGAAGGAAAATTATATGCGAAATTAAAAAAGTGTGAGTTTTGGTTACCTAGTGTTTCTTTTCTAGGACATGTCATTTACAAGGAGGGAGTGTCGATTGACCCTCAAAAGATCGAGGTTATACTAGATTGGCCTAGACCAACTAATGTAATAGATATTCATAGTTTCCTTATATTAGCGGCTTATTACTGATGATTTGTTGAAGGATTTTCTTGCATTGCCAAACCTCTATCTACATTAACACAAAAGATTGTAAAATATGAATAGTCTGAGGAAGTTAAGAATACTTTTCAAGAACTTAAGAATCGATTAGTAACTGCCCCAGTTTTGACTATTCCTTTAGGGACAGGAGGATTGGTGATTTATAGTGATGCTTCAAAAATTAGTTTGGGATGTGTGCTAATGCAAAAAGGAAAAGTAGTAGCTTATGCCTCGAGAGAATTAAAATCACAGGAACATAATTATCTAACCCATGACTTAGAATTAGCTACTGTAATTGTTGCTCTTAAGATTTTGAGACACTATTTATATGGTGAGACTTGTGAGATTTATACCGATCATAAGAGTTTGAAATATATATTTACTCGGAAATAATTGAACATGAGACAAAGGAGGTGGTTAGAATTGATTATGATTTAAATATTCATTATCACCCAGGGAAATCAACTATAGTAGTTGGTGCTTTAAGTATGAAGTCTAAAACAAATTTAGCATGTCTCATTACAAATCAGTAACCTTTGTTAAGGGATTTGAGAAGTATGGAGATAGATTTACGTATTTATAGCAAAGGAGGAATAATTGTAACCTTACAAGTACAACCCACGTCGATGGAAAGGATGAAAATTGCACAAGTAAATGACCCACAACTGAACAAGATTAGAGAATAGGTTATTGAAGGGAAGAGAATTGAATTTGCGATACGGGATGATATATTAAGGTTTAGAAATAGAGTGTGTGTTCCACGTGATGCCCAACTAAAGAGGCAAATTTTAGAGGAAACTCATTACTTGAGATTTACGTTTCATCCTGGAAATACCAAGATGTACAGAGATCTTCGAGAAGTGATTTAGTGGAACAATATGAAAAGGGTGATAGCAGAATTTGTATCTCACTGTTTGGTTTGTCAACGAGTAAAAGATGAACATCATAAACCATCAGGATTATTACAACCTCTACCTATCCCTGAGTGGAAATGGGAACATATTACGATGAATTTTGTTATAGGATTACCAAGGAGTTAAAATGGTAATGATTCTATTTGGGTAATTATTGATAGGTTAACTAAATTTGCTTATTTTCTTACCATTAAGATTACCCGTCCTTTAGAAAAGTTAGCCAAGTTGTATGTGCGGGAAATTATTAGGCTTCATGGAACCCAATTTTAATTATTTTTTATCGTGGCCCTAGATTCGTTTCTCATTTTTGGAAAAGCCTACAAGCATCCATAGGAACAAAATTGAATTTCAACACCACTTTTCATCCTCAAATAGATGGACAATCTGAGAGAACCATTCAAACCTTAGAAGATATGCTTAGGGAATGTGTACTTGATTTAAAGGGGTATTGGGATGATCATTTACCATTAGTGGAGTTTGCCTATAATAATATTCATCAAGTACGTATTCAAATGGCTCCATATGAAGAACTATAAGGTAGAAGGTGTTGTTTTGCTGCATGTTGGGTAGAAGTTGGAGAAAGAAAATTTTCGGGACCAGAATTGATTCAGATCACAATAGAGAAAGTGACATTGATACAAAACCGACTTCGAATCGCTCAAAGCCATCAAAAGAGTTATTTTGACAATCGACACTGACAGTTAAAATTCCAAAGAGGATATTATATGTTCTTACAAGTATCTCCTTCAAAGGGAGTAATAAGATTCGGGAATAAAGGAAAGTTGAGAATAGGATACATTGGACCTTTGGAAATCCTTGAAAAGATAGTAGCTGTTGCGTATAAAATAGCCTTACCTCCTAAACTCTCTAGTGTACATAATCTGTTTCACCTATCAATGATAAAGAAATATGTCCCCGATCAAACACATATCTTAAGTCACGAGCCTCTTCAAGTTAGAAAAGATTTGTCACACATTGAGCATCTGGTAGAAATTTTGGACAATAAAGATTAAATATTACAAACCAAGGTAATTCGACAAGTCAAAGTATTATGGCGTAATCATTCAGTTGAAGAAGCAACATGGGAGCGAGAAGATGAAATAAAGGAGAGATATCCATACTTGTTTGTAAATTAATATAAGTCAAGTTTGGCAACCAAACTTTTTATAAGGAGGGTAGGATGTAATGACCCCACTTTTATATGCTCATATATATAGTTTATTTTTACACTCATGAGTTACTTATTATCTTATAAATGTTGTATTATTAAATATATTGTATTAATGGCTATCAATATAATAAACCCCATTTTTAAATAGGAAGAATCAACTATAAATTGGATCAAATCGAAGTCTTATGACATAACTTAAGCTAGATAATAAGTTTTGCGGTAGAAAATATAATTTTATGAAACTTTAGGGACTAAAACATAAATATAAAAGGGATATTTTGTAAAAAAAAAATTTAAGGACCTCTAAGAAATATTAAAAATATATAGTGTGAAATTACCTAAATACCCTTCATGTGTAAAATGACCCTTATACCCTTATCACCTTTCCACCACATGTTGGTCACCTCCACCTTACACATGTCATCTTTAGAAAGAAAGCTAAAACACTTGTCATCATTTGGTGATGTTAAGACTGCAAGACCACCCCGGAACAAGACACCCAAACGATGACTTGCTACCGTAAATGCTTGATCACCTAGACACATGTCAACACCGTAATACTTTTAGAAACCTATAAATAGGGCCTTTGGGATCATTTACAACCCACACCAATTCCTTGAGAATTATAGTAAGAAAGAGTGATAGAAATCATGGGAAATATCTTAAGAAGGAGTTCAATAATTTTGAAGAAAGAATTCATTTCATGGGTATGATTTTATTTAAATGTTATAATGCATTTTTATAGTTTTAATTTCGTATTTTTTTAGCTTTACTTAGTAGTTATGCTGGTAAAGTACACTAAAGACTTCACTAATCAAAACTTAAAATTTGGAAACAATCAAAATTGATTTTATTTTCAAAATATGTCAACTTGTTTGAAAATATATATAGGCTTTTTTTAAGTAATTGCTCGTTATTATGGAATCTCATTTAAGTAATTCCAAAGTCAGTCCCGGTGAAATTCTGTCTACTTGAGATGGTATTTAAGTGGCTCCCTTTGACCCTCCATCTCTACTGGGAATAAATTTGGAAATATTTTGTCTATATGAGATGGTATTTAAGTGGTGCCCCTATGACCCTCCATCTCTACTAGGAACCGACTGATTAGGAACAACAATGAATTGAATTCTTAAAATATGATGAATGAATATTAAAAATTGAGAAAATGGTTTTAGTAACCTTTTACATCAAGTTATTTTAGGAGTAAAATACAATATTTAGAATTGGGCTTTATTTAGAATACGTAATTAAACCCTTATTGTATTTATTAGATTAACGTGTGATCCAAGACTCAATATCTGTATTTTCCAGCCTCTATTTTAGGTGAGTAATCTATGTCATTTCTTGCACATTTAAATTATATGATAATATGCAAACTATGTGTTTTGTGAAATTCTTTTATTCTCAAAATTCATTTGATATCGATGATTGATTCATTTGTGACATTTTTATATCTCTCCATATAGACATACTGATTGAAATGAGTATTGAAAATGAGATTAAATATTGGAAATAAGATTCGGCCAAAGGGACCTCTCTTACTGACTGACCGTTCCAACCGGGTTACCGCTGGTGTTCCCTAAATAAGGCATTGTGACGAACTAGTTCGATTGACCTTCAACTACCGAGGTAAAATATGGTCGAAGAACACGGTATTAGAGTGTATGTAATAACCCTCGCTTTTAGGAGTCTAATTTTATATTAATTTACTGTGTAAGGTAGTTATATAAAATGTAGGGAATGGAGTAAATATTAATTGAATGAGTTGAAAGTAAATAATTACTAGAATGTTGCGTATTTACTGTATGTGTAAGTAAATATCATCATATTGCATGTTTTATAGTGTTTGTGTTTTAAATGACATTATAGTTTAAATGAAAGCCGAACTCGAAATGATTTATAAAATTTCCAGATGCCAATTTAGAGGGCGTAGTTAGTCCCGGTATGTGCGAGACAGTCAAAATAAGTGCCATATTGTATTTTTATGTTTCAGGCACTTTTGACTGGTTTTTACACAAGTAAGTATTTATGAGTCATTTTAATGTGGTATTAACCATTTAAGTTGGGAATTTTAGACTTAAGTCACGATTTTAAGTCTTGCACCTGATTTCATTTCTCATTTGTGTGTTACCAAACCTAGAGAGAGAGTAAGAAGAGAATGGAGGAGAAAAGAGGAGAAAGAAGATAGATTGGAGATGGAAGCTTTGGATTGCATCGACCACAAAAAAATCTGAGATTTCAACTTTAAGGCAAGTTTTCTACTTGCAAATATATGATTTAATATGAATAAATTGTTGTGATTGTTATGTGTATGTGAATCAAATGGAAATTATGGATTTTATGGGGTTTGAACCCTAATCATGGCTTATATTGATTATATAGGGTTTTATAATAGTTGATAATCATGTAAGATGATTTGGGGTAGTTTAATATTGATGGATGTGTGTAAATATGGAGTAGAAATAAGTTTGGGTAAAAGCTAGGGTTCATAACCCGTAGCCCCTTCTTGGCCAATTCGCAGGGGAAAATCGATTCGGCCCAAGGGCGAATCGATTCGCTAAGGGGTCAGCCTACAGGTCTGCAAATCCTAATCAATTCGGGTTAAGGCCGAATCAATTCGGCCAATTGCAGAATGTTGTATTTGTCATCCAAATCGATTCGCTTTTGGGAGAATCGATTCGCTGCCTGGGGCAAATCGATTCAGCTCTAGGGCGAATCGATTCGGAATCAGAATATTTTTTAGTTGTATTGCTAACTCAATTTTTATCATTTTTCTTTAGGTTTAGGACCTAGGAACCTTCTTGTATGAACTAAACTTAGAGTTCTAGAGTCCTATATGAGTTGGGTAACTACCCTAGAATAGAAATGGTTTATATGGAGGTTGTTCCGGGGGCATCCCAATTGATGTTAGGGCATTCTTTTCTTTTAGTTGATTATTATAAGACTAGGAGTTGTAGTGTCTTATTGGGAAACTTTAGAAGCTCAATTGAGGCATGATGGTTTTGGTGGTTTGTAATAACACCCTAAAATATTTGGAGAATGAATCGAGAGTTTATTCATTTCTTTGAGGTTACAATGACGATATAAATCACGTATGGCTCCGAATAAAATATGATGTATTTACAAAAATGAAAATGATTATGGTTTCGGATAAAATGAAACATACATATGTAAAATGGAAATGAAAATGAGAGGGAAAAGGTAATGATTTTGATAAATGATAATTTACTTAATCATGAAAATGGTAAATAATAATTTAGTTATACACACCTCTCCAAATGATATCATAAGGGAAGTTCGAGCGTGAGGTGATGCCCCCTCGCTAATGAATGTAGGGTGGATATAGTCCTAGGCCATATGAGCGATTTTTGTATGTTTTTGCGCTGGTGAGGTGATTCTGGGTGTGGTCATGACTCTCCCGTAGGCATATGGTCGCTTCCCGACGTCTTGCGCTATTGGTACCCAGGTTGTCTTCTTTGATAGGCCGTGGAAGATGATAGTCATTTAGGGGCGCGTCCAGTGAGGAAACTTGAAGGGACAGTCTTAGAATCATTATATGTATATGAATATAACAATTCTTAATCAAGTGGGACTTGATGTATGATAAATTCCATAAAGAGCATATGATAATGATGATATTCCTGATAAAGAATGGAAAGCCACAAAGGGCTTATAATTATGATTATATTTCCTGATAAGGAACAAAACTATGAAATGAATTTTAGTACTTGTTGAAATCTTTTAATTAATGTTAATCATTCCTATTCTCCTACATTGCTAAATTAGATCTATGATTATTTAAAATGTCTTAGCTTATGCTTTAAATTGTGTAGGTAGATTCTTATTGCTATTAGTCATGATTTACTGCCCATAATTGTCATACTCTTTATTCATCTAGTGATCATATAAAACTGGGCCCTGACCCGTTCATATTTCTTGTTGTGCATGAATCTTGTATCTGCTTAGGTGCTTCGCCGCAAGGATGCCTGTCCTGACTTTCCTAGTCCGGTGTTTTTGGGAGCCATGATGCTTTGCGGATATTACGGGATATATTGGCATAGACGCCGTCATTATTTTACTCTAGTTATGATCAAGTCATTTACTCGGGTGTGAGGCCCAAGATTTTGTAATTGTATAATGTAATGTATTATGTACTTTACTGAACTTGTTTAATATTCTTGTAAGAGTCTGTTGACCGACAGCATATTCGGCCCCTTATTGTATATTTGATGTGTATGTAATATAATTTCTTCGGGGTTTCCACTTTCTTTTTAAATTGGGTTGTTTAAATTCTTTCCTTAACTTTAAAACCAAAATTTTTGGCAACCCGTTTTTCTGAAATATTGAGTGGTTATCCTGTATACTTTTTATATTATTGTGATGATAAGAATGATTCCATCCATGATTCTTGTTATATTGGAGTATCGGGCTGGACACCCCATATTTTGGTGAGCGAGTTGCCACAGATGGTATTAGAGCATCAAGTTCTAGAGTCCTTAGGAATCTGTGTGGACACTTTACGTTTTCAGCATTGATGTTGATTTGACATAAGAGCCTTAGGATTAAGATCGCTGATTCCTCTTGTGAGATTCTGTTCTCCTTCCATGAGGTAGAACCCATAGAATCTGTTTTGCGTTCATGTGAGGTTAGTAGGTCGGTTGAAGAAGGACGCCAGAGAAGGTTGTTGTGAAGGCGTCACGAGATGGGATTACTAGGAAATGTAAATTGTGGTCGGGGATGAAGACCGCTTTGGAGGTCGCTCCCTTTTGTAGCATTTTCCTATCTTGCTACCGCGACTACTAAATACAGTAGATATAGTTTTCCAAGTAACTCTAGAAGGAGAGAGTGGTACTAAGCTTAGGATTTTAAGCAACGTTAAATTGAAGTGGAGAAGAGCCCATGATAAGGGCCACATGTTGAAGTAAGAGGGAGGAGATGCATCCCCATTCGATGGATGCATAAGGTCCAGGAGCTTTGGCCTAGAGATGGGTATAGAAGTGCCCAGATGAAAAGGATGGAGGAAAATCCTTCACCCGTAGGAGTAGTGTTGAAATAGTGGGAATGTAGTCACAATAATTGTGGGTGCAGGAAGTTTTGCCCATGGAGATGCCCAGTGGACACCTGTAACAGTGAGTTTCTCTGGGATAACTAAAATGAGGAGAAGGTAGATCCTCAAATGTTCACACGAGGTTCGGTCAAAGACCGATAGTGAATAAAGAGTTGTACAGTTAGGGAGGTCGTACACCAAGATGAGGTAGGTATAAGGAAGAAGGATCCCTTCAGTGGAATGATAGGGTCCAGAATAAGTGTCGGTAACACTTCTCAAGGAACAGTGTTCATGAAACACCATTGGTGGATATCCGCCCGGGGAGGATTCATTGAACTAAGTAAGGGGAGGCCGGTAACGTATCCTCTTTTGTTGTGAACATAAAAGGGACTGTGTGGGAAATTATTTGGCATCCAGGGGCGGAACAATGGTTATGACGTGGAGGGTAGAACAACTCATTTTGATTCTGTTAATTACAGGACAAGGGAAAGGATAAAGTGCCTAGTTGGGGAGTTGATGGAAGTAATATTTGTTCGGATAAGACTCGAATAAGGTGTCTGAGAACCATTAGTATTAACCCGGGGTGATTGGCAAGAGTGTTGGCGGGAATTCCACCTTAGTAGTGGGTGGTGTATTTCTTATGATAAGATAGAGTAGTATTGTGTTTACTCTAGATTCGGGTGTGCATATCGATCTTGAGGTAGTGTTGATGATATTATAGAAAGGGTAACTATATTACTTCTGTGGTATGAAAGTTCTATCTTTTCCTTACTCGTTATAAGGTGAGTGATGATATTTTTAAAGAGTATTATGTGTGTTATGTGCTACTTGCATTATGTGTATTATGCGAATAAAGATATTTTGGTTTGATTTGGGTGATAGCAAGCGAATAAATTGCGAGGCTATCCTACTTCTAGTTTCAGGATGGAACTAGTCATCCTTTAATATCTCTCCTGGATACAGGTTGAGACCTTATAGAGGTGGTTTGAGGTAAGTAGGAGATTTTCATTACTTGTTGCGTTATCCTGTTTGAGTGTTTGATTGTTTGTTTTCTTTATTTGTGGTTATTGTACCTTATCTCCACGACCAACAAGGTTAAGTAGTAATGCATAGGAGGGGTTCCTTATTTGGATTTTGCTTTTGTGAGATGCTCCACGTGTGAACCTTAACGACGTTAGGAGTGGAGAGATGCTATTCTTTTCTTTTTCTTTCCTTCTCTCTTTTTTTTGATAGAAGATGAGTTGGAAGGGTTAGCCGAGAGACACGTGATTGAGTGATTAAGGGCTATTAAAGTGCGAGATAAAAACACTGTATATAGTTCTCTCCTCTGATCGATGTGAGGGAGACTGAAATATGAAGTCGAATTGAGACTTATGGTTATGACTTGATGAGGAAGGCCATTTAGTAAGATTTGTATATAGTGGGATAAATATTGTGAAACTTTACAGAAATTAAACATCCGATTTGTTGAAATCCTCAATTATTTGTATGGTAAGACATAGAAGTAGAATCTTATTAGTAAGGTTACGAGTTAGAATTTTACCAGTCCCGACCCGAGCATGTGTCTTAGATCATTATATCTTGATGACCGACGATGCAAGGTAGTAGTGTAATGGGAGGGTTCCTTGTCTGGATTTGGCTTTGGCGAGACGTCCCATGCATGAAATCGAGCGAATGTCAGAAGTTGAGAAAGGTCTTGGGCACTAGGGATATACTTAGTATCATACGTATACGACTTAGATAAGCTATATATAGATCGACCTTAGGATTATTAGGACATGAGGTCTTTAGCGCATGTGACGTTGATTTAGGAAGGTTGTAGGGAGTTGACCACGAATAGGTTGTGGGTTAACTCTAAGAGGGATTAGGTCCCTAGAAACGAGAAGTATGGAATCTTGAGTGGTTTGGAAGGTTAGGCCGAAGGAGATGAGGCCTCTCTTAGATAGAGTGTTACGTTGGTAACTTAACTTTCGTGGAGTTAAAAGGATGAGTTAACTTTTACTCCTGAGCCCATGTTATTAAGCTCAAGGGTGGATTTAACGAACAAGTCTCCATCAGGAACGAGAAGTAACAATACTGGAGCATGGACCCATTATTTATGCATCTCACAAACTTGAACCTTGGGGGAAGTATTATTCCACGCTTGATTTAAACTTCATTGCGGTAGTAATAGCCTTAAAGAAATGAGGCACTACTTCCTGGGCAGGAAAGTTGGTCTTTTTCGCGAGCAACAAGTTGTTGCAATATGTTATGGGAGGAATCAAGTTGGTGTATGAAGTTCATAAAGAACTATTGATTGGATATTCCCATTCGCTAAGGGAATGCGATTGGAGTAGTAGATGCGTTGAATAGAAAACCCGTCAGAGAAATTAGTGAAGGCATGGAAAGCCAAGTAGAACGAGCACAACTATAAAGACTTTGTAGCAAGAGCATTCATGTCTGTGACTGACCATTTCACCTACTCGTGTGAAGAAGAGTAGTAGTGGAACGAAGAAATGTATATTCATAGACGTTTTCATTGAATTGCTAGCACCGAACTGGTCATGATTTTTTTTTAGAAAAATGTCGATCGTTCGACCGAATCGCTGCTTTTTCGGCCATTATGGGCGGACTCAATGTAGAGGAGTACGCCCCGCTATTTATGGAGGAGTGGTAGAACCATATGACGTGCCTATCAATAGTGGTGAACCGAGACTAGATATTCGTGTCGAAGGTTCGGTAAAGTTTCCAGGAAGTAATGGGAACCGTATGGAAATGGCGTATATCTTACCACCCTAGAGTGGATGGATGAATGGAGGAAGTTAACCTAATGCCGAAAGGCATATCATGAATGTGCGCCTTAGGATAAATGGATGGATGGGAGCAGTAGTTTGTATGGATGGAAATTTCCGTACAATAATTCAGACCATTTCCTAAGGTATGGCACCGCGAGTAGCCTGTCATAGCCGGTTGAGTAATTCGCATATTCATTGGATGGAACCAGTGGACAATATGTTCCTTGGACTTGGAGTGGTTTCGGAACATTTCTTTAAGGATTGGGCTTTTTTAGCCATATGCTTTGAAGGGTACGCCTATGCGAGGAGAAGTTGAGTAGTGTTGGGGTTAAGCAATTTAACATTGGTGTAGGTATCCCCGAGGTGGGATGTAACGTGATTCAGGAAGTACGGCAATTTATGCCGATTTATGTGGGTATCTTCTTCCGCCGTAGGAAGGTAGGATCGATAGTTCGTGATGAACGATTTGGTGCTATGTTAGAGCACGAAGAATGTAGACTAAGATCGTTAGTGACGACCTTAGTCCGAGTCCATTTGGGATGCCACAATAATGAGGGGTTTATTGAGGATGATCGAATGATAATTTAGAATAGTATACCCTTTATGTGATTAGGGTGCGCCTAAATTTTGAGGGCAAAATTCCCTCATAAGGGGGGGAGTATGTAACAACCCTCGCTTTTAGGAGACTAATTTTATATTAATTTACTGTGTAAGGTAATTATATAAAATGTAAGGAATGGAGTAAATATTAATTGAATGAGTTGAAAGTTAATAATAACTAGAATGTTGCGTATTTACTATATGTGTAAGTAAATATCATCATATTGCATGTTTTAAAGTGTCATGTGTTTTAAATGACATTATGGTTTAAAGGAAACCGAAACTCGAGATGATTTATTAAATTGTCAGATGCCAATTTAGAGGGCGTAGTTAGTCCTGGAATGTGCGAAACGGTCAAAATAAGTGCCCTATTGTATTTTTATGTTTCAGGCACTTTTGACTGGTTTTTACACAAGTGCGTATTTGTGAGTCATTTTAATGTGGTATTAACCATTTAAGTTTGGAATTTTAGACTTAAGTCATGATTTTAAGTCTTGCACCTTATTTCATTTCTCAATTGTGTGTTACCAAACCTAGAGAGAGAGGGTGAGAAGAGAATTGAGGAGAAAAGAGGAGAAAGAAGAGAGATTGGAGATGGAATCTTGGGATTGCATCGACCACAAAGAAATCTGAGATTTCTACTTTAAGGAAAGTTTTCTACTTGCTAATATATGATTTAAGATGAATAAATTGTTGTGATTGTTGTGTGTATGGGAATCAAATGGAAATTATGGATTTTATGGGGTTTGAACCCTAATCATGGCTTATATTGATGATATTGGGGATTATAATAGTTAATAATCATGTAGGATGATTTGGGGTAGTTTAATATTGATGGATGTGTGTAAATATGGAGTAGAAATAAGTTTGGGGGAAAAGCTAGGGTTCATAACCCGTAGCCCCTTCTTGGCCAATTTGCAGGGGCGAATCGATTCGGCCCTAGGACGAATCAATCCGCTAAGGGTCAGCCTATAGGTCTGCAAATCCGAATCGATTCGGGTTAAGGCCGAATCAATTCGACCAATTGTAGAATGTTGGATTTGTCATCCGAATCGATTCACTTTTGGGCAAATCGATTCGCTGCCTGGGGTTGTAAGGACATTTTTATCATGTCCGTTATCTTAATGGTTTGTATGTCGTACGCCGTTACATTTGGCACGTCTCTACTTTATCACATGTGACGGACCCAATCCGAATTTCGTGAATCAAGCATCCCGCTCCTCCATCATGTGTCCTACATTGGACTCAACGATTTCAAGTTCCGTGAAATATGGCACGATATAAATGTTCAAGGGCAATTGGGTAATTGTACAGCCACCGACTGGAGAATAGGTCAACTGAAAAGTTGAAGAGCTTGCCGCAACAAAGACACTAGAAGAAACGGCACGTCAATCCAAGCTACGGTGAAGAAGCTATGGCCCTTTGAAGATGGAACAAATTCGAAGGAAGGAATCAGAAATCCGGACCGGTCCGCCCCTAATTAAAAAGAATCGATCCGCCAGCGAACCGATCCGCCTAGTCCCCGACCGGTCCGCCTTGCTTTGGCCAGTGGACCCCGGATCGAATGAGAACCGAATTTTCTTCAAATAAAACGAACCGATCCGCTATCGGACCGATCCACCTCAGGCCCGGACCGGTCCGCCCTGGATAACCACGAACAGATCATGTGCAGATTTTTAGGGCAAATGAATTCTTATTTATACCACGATCGGGGAGTTGGTTTTATTAAGACTTACACACGATTTTCTGAGTTCCATAACTCTTAAGTCTTCATGGTATTTAAGTCCATTGATTCATACCTTTGATTCACACAAATTCCATACATTTGTGAGTCACTTTTGGTAACCCAAGAAAACCATTGCTGTTGTTCAACCCTTTGTGAAGTGGACCGTGTCTTCCTCTTCATTGTTGCCCTACTGGACAGGGATAGTTCCAGATGCCAACCCTACTGGAAAGGGATATTCCAGCCGCGACTACAGAATCCGATACCCGAGGGTAATTCTTAGTCAACCTGTATTTCATTGTAATCCGATTGTAAACTGTCTTTTACAAATTATAGTGATATACAAATGGTTTTGCCCCTGTGGGGGATTTTTCCTTAAACTTTGTGTGTTGAATATCTTGTGCATGATTTCATATTGTCTCAATCACACCTAGTTGCATTCCTAGGGTTAATTTGGGTTAAAAATGGTATTTATTATATAATTTCTCAATTGAACGCAAGCGCTAACTCTTTCAAATTGGTATCAGAGCAGGTTACGCCATTCTATTGCCTATTCCTTACTTCCGTAAAATTTTTCTAAAGATATCAATTTTTGAAATAAATTGATTTTTGAAAAGAGCGTGTTTAAATGGAGAAGTCATGTTATAAAATGCCTATTTTTGACGGGTCGAATTATGCCTATTGGAAAGCCCGTATGAGGTCGGCTTTAAAAGCCATTGACGAACGTGTCTGGATTTTGGTTGAACGAGGGTGGACTCCTCCAACCGTGACTGTTGATAATGTGACCAACTTGAAACCTGACATCACTTGGACTGATGATGAATTTAAATGGTCATCTTTTAACTCTAAGGGTCCAAGTGCTATTTCTGGGTCTGTCACTCCTGATGAGTTCAAACGCATAATGACGTGCACCACGTCAAAAGAGGCATGGGATATTTTGCAACTTACCCATGAAGGAACGAATGCTGTTAAAGAGTCAAAATTGCAAAATTTAACAACTCAATTTGAAACCATCACCATGCATGAAAATGAATGTTTTGATGAATTTTATGCTAGGCTTTCTGACATTGTTAATACTAGCTATAATCTTGGTGAACATATTCCAAATGCTAGAGTTGTTAAAAAGATTCTTCGTTCCCTTCCTAAGCGTTTTATACCTAAAGTCACTGTGCTAAATTCCTTGGGTAATTTAAATACTCTAAAATTGGAAGAACTGGTAGGAGATTTACAAACTTATGAAATAGACATGTTTCCTAAATCTGCCAAGTCAAAAGATAAGGGAATTGCCCTTAAAGCCCAAGAGAGAAAAAGTGAGGGGTCGGCAAGAAAGAGAGTCGAGTCGTCTAGAAAGATAGAAACTTCTGATTCTGAATGTGAGTTTGACCTAAATGATTTGGCACTTTTTGCTAAAAACTTCAAGAAAATTCTAAAATTTAAGAAAAATGGGAATTTCAAAGATAAAAAGAATTTTCAGAAAAATAAGTTTGAAAAGAAAGATTTCAAAGAACCCCCTAAAGACAGTGAGAGGTGTTTTGAGTGCGACGGTAAGGGTCACAGAGCGTTTGAGTGTGCCACTCGTCTGAATAGGGAAAAGGGTAAAGCTGTCCTAAATGCTACCCTTAGTGACGACAGTGAGGTCGAGTCGGTGGACTCGGGAGATGAGTCATCGCATGAGCGTAACTTCACCGCGTTCATGGCTAGTCATGTGAGTACTCCTAGTGCATCTCACGACGATGAGGATGCTACTTCACAGGGATACCTCAACAGCGAGAGCGAAGAGAGTGAGGGAGAGGAGGAAGGTAGTGAGGACGAGAGTAGCCTTCAACGCGCCTACGTCGAGTTATATGATGAGTCTTTCAAAACTAAAAAACGTAACAAGGCGTTAGTTCTTAGGATCACCGCGTTAGAAGAAGAGTTAGGGAAGACGAGAGAGAGAGAGAGTCCTCCACCTGCACCGCTATGAGAGAGAAAGAATCTGCCTGGTTTAGTAAAGAGAATTTGCTTAAAGAGAGAGAGAGCAGTTTTGAGAAAGAGAAAGAGGACTTGACTAAACAAGTGGCTAGTCTTACGAGTGAGCTCCATTCCTCCCTGGAGACTCGGAAGAAACTTGAAGCCCTTGTTGCCCAGCTTACTCATGACCTTGAGAGAGTTAGGAAAGTCAAGGTACAAATCGAGGACAGATCTGGAAAGATGGGAAAGATGCTCCTCGGTCCCGCTTTAGGTTTTGGTGACAGGAAAGGAATAGGTTTTGATGGTGCCTCCACGTCCCAAATTGCACCCGGACCAATTCCTGAATTTACTACGACTCCTTATGGCCGTCATAAAAAACTAAGAAGGAGAGTTCGACCAAGAAAAGCAATACAAGGTCCTCCTAATACTGTGCCCTTTTTCTCCCATTGCTAAAGAAATGGACACCTTAGGGATAATTGCTATAAGTTGGGTCGGACACGACGTACGTTTGCTCCACCACATCAGACTGATGAGTTTTCTAGTCTGAGAGAGCGTGTTGAGTTTCTAGCCGCCACTTCATAGAGTTTGATGGAGGAATTCCGACGAATGACCTTACCATCAATGAATGCGCCCCGCATTTCGGCTAAAACCAACAACAACAAGAGAATACAAAAAGGTACCTACGCTTGGGTTCCTAAGAAAGAGAAAAAGGCCCTTGTAGTCCATGTCGCTCTCAAAGCCCATAATACCTAACAGTGGTATTTTGACAGTGGTCGCTCCAGACACATGACAGGTGATGCCTCATATTTTACCCATCTTGAGGATTATAATGATGGGAGAGTCACCTTTGGAGATGGGAGAAAATCTAGCATAGTTGGACGAGGTACAGTAGATTTACCAGGATTTCCCAAGCTAGAGAACGTGCTGTACGTCAAAGGTTTGAAAGCAAACCTTATTAGCATCAGCCAGCTGTGCGACGATGACTTTGCAGTAAAGTTTGACCGGGAAGCTTGTAAGGTCTATAATCAAGCCGGTAAACTTTTAGTGCAAGGGGTGAGGACAGAGTATAACTGCTATGGGACTGAGCCCACATCCTCACTTGTTTGCAACAGCGCCACGATCACTCCTATGGATCTGTGGCACCAACGTCTAGGTCATGTGAACGTTAGAGACTTATCTCATTTAATCAAAAAGGACCTAGTACGTGTCTTACCATCACTTGGAAAGCCAACTTCCATGATTTGTGGACCATGTCAGTTGGGAAAACAAATCCGTAGTCCTCATAGGAAGTTGAATTCCATTACCACCTCTCGTGCTCTTGAGTTGATTCACATGGATCTTATGGGTCCTACTCGCATGGAGAGTCTAGGTGGTAAGAGTTACATTATCGTGATGGTAGACGATTTCTCTAGATACTCTATTGTAGGTTTTCTAAGAGAGAAATCTGATGCTGTAGAATTTTTAACGACCAAGTGCCGTGTCCTGCAAAATCAACACGGGGTCACTATTAACAGAATACGTAGTGACAACGGCACTGAATTTGAGGAAGCAAAGGTGGATCTGTACTGTGATAGCCTTGGGATCAAACATGAGTTTTCTGCTGTGAGAACTCCTCAGCAAAATGGGATTGTTGAGAGGAAGAATAGAACGATCCAAGAGATGGCTAGATCTATGCTTCTAGGTCATAAAATTTCTAGGAGATTTTGGGCAGAGGCAGTGTCTACTGCATGCCACATGGTGAATAGGGTTTATCTTCGTCCACACACTCTTAAGACGCCTTATGAATTATGGACTGGCAAGAAACCCAACTTGGCATATTTTCGTGTTTTGGGGAGTAAATGCTACATCCTACGGGATAGAGAGCAATTAGGAAAGTTTGACTCCCGGAGCAACGAGGGAATATTGCTAGGATATTCACCGAACAGTAGAGCGCACCGGGTTTTTAACCTGAAGAGATCTAAGGTTATGGAATCAATAAACATCACTGTGCAAGATGACGAACCTCCGACGGTTATTGATCCAAACCTTCAGTGTGAGGATGAGGATTTTTCTGACAGTGATTTTCCTGTTCCTCTCCCACACTCTGTGGACCCTATTCCTGTGTTAGGGGACACACCTGCTTGGGTTCGCAAGAGTCATGATCCTTCAGCCATTGTTGGCGATCCCACTCTAGGGGTCAAGACTCGTGCTCAACTAGAGAACGTTGTTAGTCATCATTGCTACACGTCCAAAGTCGAGCCCAAGAATCACAAAGAAGCACTCAAAGATGAACACTGGATATCTGCTATGCAGAATGAGTTGCTTCAGTTTAAAAAGAACAATGTATGGGAACTTGTCCCCCGACCTAGTGATACTAATGTTATTGGTACCCGGTGGATTTTCAAGAATAAAATGGATGAAAATGGTACCATAACCAGAAACAAGGCTAGGTTGGTTGCTCAAGGATACACACAGATAGAGGGTGTAGACTTTGGGGAGACATTTGCTCCTGTTGCGAGACTTGAGTCCGTCCGCTTACTACTCGCCATCGCATGTCATCTGCACTTCAAAGTATATCAGATGGATGTCAAGAGTGCCTTTCTGAATGGCATTCTACAGGAAGAGGTTTTTGTGGAACAACCAAAAGGGTTTGAAGACCCTAAGCACCCTGATCACGTCTACTATCTGAGGAAAGCCTTGTATGGTTTGAAGCAAGCACCCCGTGCTTGGTACGAGAGGCTTACTTCCTATCTCTTAGCCCGTGGCTTCAAGAGAGGGGGAGTTGATATGACGTTGTTCGTCAGGAGAGATGACGGTGTTATCTTGGTTGCCCAAGTCTATGTGGACGACATAGTCTTTGGATACACATGCTCCCAGCATGCTCACCACTTTGAAGAGGAGATGAAAAGTGAGTTTGAGATGAGCATGGTTGGTGAGATTACATTCTTCCTTGGTCTCCAGGTTCGTCAGCTAGAGACCTAGTGAAGAAATTTAGTTTAGACTCCGCTAAGCATGCACGTACACCTATGAGTACTTCTACCAAGCTTAGTAAGGACACTTCAGGTAAGGACATAGAGCAAACCTTGTATCGGAGTATGATAGGCAGTCTTCTCTACTTGACTGCTAGTCGTCCCGACATTGCCTTTAGTGTTGGAGTTTGTGCGCGTTATCAGGCGTCTCCTAAAGAGTCACACTTACTTGCTCTAAAACATATTATCAAATACGTGAGTGGGACTCTCTCATACGGTATTTGGTATTCCTTTGATACCAATGACCGTTTGTCCGCCTATTCGGATGCCGATTGGGCCGGGGACGTAGATGGATGTAAGAGCACTTCGGGTGGGTGTTTCTACTTTGGTTCTGCTCTTGTCTCTTGGTTGAGCAAGAAGCAAAACTCCATCTCTTTGTCCACTGCGGAGGCTGAGTACATCGCCGCCGGGAGTTGTTGCACGCAACTCATGTGGATGAAGCAAATGTTGGAGGATTATGGGATTTCACAGGACACCATGTTCATTTCCTGTGATAACACGAGCGCGATACACATATCCCGTAATCCTGTCCAACATTCGCGCACAAAGCACATCAGGTTACGCGAGCACTTTATACGTCAGTTAGTTGAGGAGAAGGTCGTAAACCTGAGTTTTGTTCCTACCGACCGTCAGTTAGCCGATATTTTCACGAAACCTTTAGATGTCCTTAGATTTGAGAGTCTTAGGAAATCTTTAGGGATTTGCACAGTTGACTGAGGGGTTGGTCTATGTCTAGAATAGGATGCTTCTTCATGTTCATATCATATGCTTCTTATTACTAGTCTGTTTATATGTACCATTGCTTAGTTGTACAGTTTTGTTTTATTCTTGTTGCTTTTTATATTTCTTTTGAAAAATACAAAAAGATTTTCCTTTAAGAAAAATTTTGAGAAAAAGCACAAAAAGATTTTGTTTTGATAAAATTTTTGAAAAATTCAAAAAGCGATTTGCCGTTTATGGATGAGAATTTAAGATAGCCAAGTCACACCTTCATTTCATATATCCATGTGACTGTTTGGTAGAGATTTGAGACGCTACATCATTTCATCCATGTGCTTAACATTGATTGTAGTTCTTGAGATGTAATTAGTGATATCTTCCTACATGTTCGACTCCTATATCCTTTAATGCACACATGCACGGCTATATTTGATTATTGCACTTATCTATCACATATTGGCTTGAGTGTTTCTATCTCAATCCTGTCTATACAATGTATAAAATGCGATAAAACTTGACAAGATTGGATTGCATGTAAAAACCGTTTTGGTGAGACTGTGTGATTATTTTCATAACGGGGAGGGGCTGCGAAAGTTGATTCTTATCCTTTGCACAAAAGCCACCGTTACAAAGGACCTAAAAAATGGAGGAATTTTAATATCCGAGGTCCTAAGAGGTTAAAAGAGCCCGAAACAAATTGATAAGGCAATAAAAAGCAATACATGCCATATATGGGCCATTTAGGTTTTCACCATCAATTCTCCAAAGTTTGAGAATTTAGTATACCTCTATTCAAAATATAAATCTGAGGGAGTTTGGTTGGAGATTGATAACGGGTTTGCACTTCCTTGAAAGTCCTGAAAAAGCATGAAAATCATTTTGGGCGTTATTGGTGTAGAAATCACTTTGAGCTTTGATTTGTAGATTTGATATAGTCAATATCTTATATTTCCAATCTTTTACACCAAAGGAAGCATTTGAGTTCATTCGTTAGGAATATCCAATATTCATCCTGCTCATATGTCATGTTTGTATGCATTGATTTTCCTATCGAATTTTGATCACACCCATTCATTTACGCCCTCACCGACTTGGTTGTTTTATGTTCATTCATGGTGTGATTTTATGCCTTATGTCACCCCGGTTCTTGATTGCTTAATTTATTTCTCTCATTTGTCTATTTCGGGACATCATAAAAAGGGGGAGAATGAATTATGGGGGAGTTTTGAAATTTGAGGTTCATCATAAATCTGGTATATATTGCTTATGTTTATCTCATTTCAAACTCGATACGTCACTTGGTATTTTCTTTGTCTCATGTGTGTAGGTACATCTTTTGATAATCCCATGTTGCACACCCTGATGAGAAAAGATTTGAGATTCCCGAAGATTTGAAGAACAAACGATGAAGACTTATTCATTTGTATCTTTCCAGTTTTGGGTTTATGGAAGGGTAGACTTGTATAGGCAATTTGTTATTTGATAATTCGGATGTTGGTTTTTATGTATGTACCGGCATAGACATAGGGGGAGATTTGTAAGGACATTTTTATCATGTCCGTTATCTTAATGGTTTGTATGTCGTACGCCGTTACATTTGGCACGTCTCTGCTTTATCACATGTGACGGCCCCAATTCGAATTCCGGGAATCAAGCATCCTGCTCCTCCATCATGTGTCCTACATCGGCCTCAACGATTTCAAGTTCCGTGAAATATGGCATGATATGGATGTTCAAGGGAAATTGTGTAATTGTACAGCCACCGACTAGAGAATAGGTCAACTGAAAAGTTAAAGAGCTTGCCGCAACAAAGACACTGGAAGAAACGGCACCTCAATCCAAGCTACGGTGAAGAAGTTATGGCCCTTTGAAGATGGAACAAATTCGAAGGAAGGAATCAGAAATCCGGACCGGTCCGGCCCTAATTAAAAAGAACTGATCCGCCAGCGAACCGATCCGCCTAGTCCCGGATCGGTCCGCCTTGCTTTGGCCAGTGGACCCCGGATCGAATGAGAACCGAATCTGCTTCAAATAAAACGAACCGATCCGCTATCGGACCGATCCGCCTCAGGCCCGGACCGGTCCGCCCTGGATAACCACGAACAGATCGTGTGCAGATTTTTAGGGCAAATGAATTCTTATTTATACCACGATCGGGGAGTTGGCTTTCTTAAGACTTACAAACGATTTTCTGAGTTCCATAACTCTTAAGTCTTCATGGTATTTGATTCCATTGATTCATACCTTTGATTCACACAAATTCCATACATTTGTGAGTCACTTTTGGTAACCCAAGAACACCATTGTTGTTGTTCAACCCTTTGTGAAGTGGATCGTGTCTTCCTCTTCATTGCTGCCCTACTGGACAGGGATAGTTCCAGCTGCCAACCCTACTGGAAAGGGATATTCCAGCCGCGACTACAGAATCCGATACCCGAGGGTAATTCTTAGTCAACCTGTATTTCATTGTAATCCGATTGTAAACCGTCTTTTACAAATTATAGTGATATACAAATGGTTTTGCCCCTGTGGGGGATTTTTCCTTAAACTTTGTGTGTTGAATATCTTGTACATGATTTCATATTGTCTCAATCACACCTAGTTGCATGACTAGGGTTAATTTGGGTTAAAAATGGTATTTATTATATTATTTCTTAATTGAACGCAAGCGCCAACTCTTTCAGGGGTGAATCGATTCATCCTAGGGCGAATCGATTCGGAATCAGGCTATTTTTGAGTTATATTTCTAACTCAACTTTTATCCTTTTTCTTTAGGCTTAGGACCTAGTAACCTTCTTGTGTGAACTAAACTTAGAGTTCTGGAGTCCTAGATGAGTACCCTAGAATAAAAATGGTTTGTATGGGGGTTGTTCCAGGGGCATCCCAATTGTTGTTAGGGCATTCTTTTCTTTTAGTTGATTATTATGAGACTAGGAGTTGTAGTGTCATATTGGGAGACTTTAGAAGCTCAATTGAGACATGATGGTTTTGGTGGTTTGTAATAACACCCTAAAATATTTGGAGAATGAATCGAGAGTTTATTCATTTCTTTGAGGTTGTAATGATGATATGAATCATGTATGGCTCCGAATAAAATATAATGTATTTACAAAAATGTAAATGATTATGGTTTCAGATAAAATGAAACATACATATGTAAAATGGAAATGAAAATGAGAGGGAAAAGGTAATGATTTCGGTAAGTGATAATTTTCTTAATCATGAATATGGTAAATGATAATTTACTTATACACACCTCTCTAAATGTTATCATAAGGGAAGTTCGCACGTGAGGTGATGCCCCCTGGCTAATGGCTGTGGGGTGGATATAGTCCTAGGCCATATGAGCGATTATTGTATGTTTCTGCGCTGGTGAGATGATTCTGGGTGTGATCATAACTCTCCCGCGAGCATATGGCCGCTTCTCGATGTCTTGCGTTATTGGTACCCAGGTTGTCTTGTTTGATAGGCCGTGGAAGATGATAGTCATTTAGGGGCGCGTCTAGTGGGGAAACTCGACGGGATGGTCTTACAATCGTTATATGTATATGAATATAACAATTCTTAATCAAGTGGGACTTGATGTATGATAAATGCGATAAAGAGCATATGATAATGATGATATTCATGTTAAGGAATGGAAAGCCACAATGAGCTTATAATTATGATTATATTTCCTGATAAGGAACCGAACTATGAAATGAATTAAAGTACTTGTTGAAAGCTTTTAATTAATGTTAATCATTCCTATTCTCCTGCATACTAAATTAGATCTATGGTTATTTAAAATGTCTTAGCTTATGCTTTAAATTGTGTAGGTAGACTCTTATTGCTATTAGTCATGATTTACTGCCCATATTTGTCATACTCTTTATTCATCTGGTGATCATATAAAACCGGGCCTTGACCCGTTCATATTTCTTGTTGTGCATAAATCTTATATCCGCTTAGGTGCTCCGCCGCAAGGATGCATTACCTGACTTTCCTAGTTCGGTGTTTTTGGGAGCCGTGATTCTTTGCGGATACTACGGGATATATTGTCATAGACGACGTCATTCTTTTACTCTAGTTATGATCAGGTCATTTACTCGGGTGTGAGGCCCAAGCTTTTGTAATTGTCTAATGTAATGTATTATGTACTTTACTGAACTTGTTTAATATTCTTGTAAGAGTCTGTTGACCAATAGCATATCCAGTCCCTTATTGTATATTTGATGTGTATGTAATATAATTTCTTCGGGGTTTCCACTTTCTTTTTAAATTTTGTTGTTTAAATTTTTTCCTTAACTTTAAAACCAAAATTTTTGGCAACCCGTTTTTCTAAAATATTGAGTGGTTATCCTGTATACTTTTTATATTGTTGCGATGCTGAGAATGATTCCATCCATGATTCCTGTTATATTGGAGTATCGGGCTGGTCACCCCATATTTTGGTGAGCGGATTGCCACAGTGTACTTGGCCACTAAAATGATATGATTGAAAGAAAAAGATATCACATTTGATTTGTTGCATTCTTCTTATTCTGATCTATCCAATTGTGATATATATACTACCGTTTCAATATATATATATACTGCAAATTCCTATCCATATAAGTATATGCCTTCTCTTTTGACTTGAATATGTGTCTATTTTTTGAAAACCTCGGAATGTCGAGCGATTAAATCTTATTCATCTTTTAGCTGACGTTGTATAAATAACGATTTTTCAAGAAATAATTAGACTGGAGGATGGAGTGTAGAAGGACTATGTTGAAGATTTAGCTTAAGGAGATCTTTTGTTAATACTTTTAAATATAACATTTATTTTTATGAGATAGAGCATGTTTGGCTCGTTAGTCATAGGTTTTTAATTTGGGCATAAGTTGTAATTCGCTCATACTTTAATATATATGAGGTTTCCACTTAGAAAGCTCTGATGACGTAATTCCATTTTTTTCAATATTTTACGATTCATGACCATGTGAATGTATTTCCGTTACAATTATTTTAAGAAAAATTTTAAGGCCAGAATACTGAATGCCTTGGTGGCATGTTAAGACACTCATTCCCTACAACTATTGGGTTAGGGCCATGACAGTATCTCACACACTATTTTTGTGGGGAGAGCAAAAAGAATTATTGGTAAGAATGGGGAGAATAGGGTGGGTTCCATATGCTTTAAATGTGGAAAAACACTAACTACTCTAAAAATTCTAGGACCCAATTTAAATCGGGGGTGGTGCTAAAAAGGGGATTTTTAAAGAGAGATACTAAGGCAAGAGAGAATTTATTTAAGAAAAGGAAAAAATCAGGTTGGTTAGACAGAATTGAAAAGATGAATGAAAGAGAGCTTGGGAAAAAGTTTGCAATTCAAATTTAGCTCTTGTGTTAGTCGAAAAGAATTTTTAGAATATGCAGGAAATTGTGGGGTCGCAAGGTGAGGGAGTCGTGGATAGAGGACTAGTGGTAGGGTTACAATCATTATATGATTATAGATAGTCAAGTGGAAGGGAGGAAATTGAGTGTTCCAATTTTCCTCGTTATTTAGAGACGTTAGGGTGTGGATGGGATGAGGGGCTATAGTGTTACGAATTTTTAAGGAAAAAAATTACACAATCTTTTGTTTCTAAAAAAAGTCAGAATATAGAGACGAAAAAAGTTCAAAAACTTTCTAGAACTAATTTTAGTGTGTCGAGAGTCACACATATTTTTTTTTCTCTATGAAGACAGTAGCCTGATCAACAGATAGAATTGAAAATCCACATCAAAGAAAGCTTGATAACTTATATGAAATGACTGAGGTGGGTAAAAATGTTTTCTTCTAAGCTATATGGGAATCTTTTGAGTTCTAAGAAATGGAAGACATCCACATATTATTTTGTGTTCAAGGAGCTAGGTAAAGGTTACACAAATGTTGGATATTTGGACAAAGGTGAGCTGAAATGGTTATGAGAAGGTCTACATAAAGGGTAAAATAATATAGGTATCAAGACAAGAGAGATTATTTTTTGCTCCTCCTTCATAAGAGGGGAGGAGATGTTTCTGATAGTTGTCAAAGGGGGCTGGAAGAGAATGAGATTTCTTATACCAAAGTTGATGGTCGGGGGGGGGGGGGGGAAATATGAAAGAGAGTCGTTCTTGAAGACGAAGTCGTTAGTTGAATGTGTCATGGATGAACTATATAAACGGGTAGTAAATCCAGGAAGTAACGATCTTTGTCTAGGTAACCCACTTAGGCCTAATTATTTTAGCGTAGTTGATATTGAACCATGGCCAATAGATAAGAATAAAATCATTGAATCCAATAAGGCCATGTATGATATGAACATTGAGGTAACTTCATATAACTGGAGACTAATTTTTTTTCCAAAACATGTTAGTAGGACGGATTGGTATCGTGGGAGCTTCTCCACCTCTTGGAGAAGCCTTGGCAAGGTGGGCAAGTGATAGATGGAAAAATATTGGTGGCATGGTTATAAGGAGGTTGTCGAATAATCTGTTCTTATTCATATTTGCTTGGATGAATGAGGCATCGAGAATTTTGGAGACTAAAATATGGAGCTTTGAAGGGGAGTTGACGACTCAAGATAGATGGCATCCCATGGGATGTTGCGCGATTAAGGATTGCGACAATAATAGGAGATGGGTCAATTTGGAAGGTTATGGGGTGAGGAGTCCTTTTCTGCTATTGGCAAAGGGTGGGGGGCTATTTCGACGTGGATAAAGAAACCATGGAAGCTAAGGAACTCCGGTAGGGAAAAATTCTAGTGGTAGGGTATCATAAGCTGTCGGAAGACATCACCGTGAATGTTTATGAGTGGATTTTTTATTTGCCCATCATGGTGGAGGGGAAGGTCAGGCTCAATCATGAAAAATGAAGGAAAAAAACCTAGTTGGGAGAGAGGGTAGAGAAAATATGAAGAAGAATGAATATGATACTATAAGAGTCAACGTTCTGAGGGGTTTTAACACTCGACGAAGTGATGGTGATGGTGTGTGGGTGAACCACCCAACTGGGGGGATGATGTCCGTTGGGACTGCCCAAGATCCAAGATAGCCCTAGAGACCCTTATGTCCAGTACGATGATGTTCGAATGGCCCGCTATTTAATTGCCGACAACTTAGATGATAATACCAGGGGAACCACAAAAAGGTGTTGTTGAGGTCCAGTCAGGTCCACTCATGCTAGATGATAATAGCGACAACTTAAATGATAATAGTTGTTCGATGGACTTCTCAATAATCTAGTCAGGTCCATCTACCATAATTATCGAACAGGAGTAGACAACATAACTATGCATATGGCGAGAAAAAAGGAGATGGCAGCGCTGCTACCCACAAGGTGAGAAAGAAAGGAGAGGGCGCCGATATTGAGACATAGGTAGGCAAAATCAAATATTGTGTTAAAGGAAATGATGCTAGAGATATTACGCCAGTTTCTATCGATGGACTTCTTAAGAATAGTTGTTCGATGGACTGCTCAATAACCTAATTAGGTCCAACTGCAACAATTATTCGAGCAGGAGTAAACAACATGACTGTGCGCATGGAGAGAAAAAAAAAAGAGATGGTAGTGTTGATGCTCTTAAGGTGAGAAAAGGGGAAAGGGAGCCGGCATTGAGACATCAGCAGTGGAAATTTGAGACTGTGTTAGAGGAAATGATGTCATAGCTATTATGCCAATTTCTACCGACATGCCATCCGAAGATAGACAAGGGGACAAGAGCATCCTTGAGGCGGAGGTCGAGAGGACCGCTAAGCTGGGGGAGAATGGAAGTATGGTGTTTTGTGAAGTTTAGGGGAGCATCCATTCAATGAAATAAGGAATAAGTTTGGGAGGCATTTTCAATAAAAGTGGGGAGAGTGTGCTTGGTCCTGAGAGTGTGCTTGGTACTAAGAGTGCACGTATTCACCCTTTGTTAGATGATATACAAGTGAGGGAAGATAGGTGTGTCTCACACACTATTATTGGGTAAAGAGTGGAAATAATTATTGGAAAGCATTGTGAGAATAAGATGAGTGCCACATGAGTTAAATATGGAAAAATAATGACTAGTCTAAAAACTCTAGGATCCAATCTAAATTTGGGGGTGGTATTTAAAAAGGGATTTTAAAAAAAATACTAACGGAGAAGAGGAGAAATTTAAGGAAAGGAAAAACGTAGGTCGGTTAGACATTATTAAAATGATTAATGAAAAGGAGTATGGGAAAAAAGTTGGTGAGTCAAATTTGGCTCTTGAGTAAGTCAAAGAGAATTTTTAGAATATGGAGAAAATTATGGGTTCATAAGGTGAGGAAGTAATGAAGAGAGGACGTGTGGAAGGGATACAATCATTATGAAGTTTTGTAGAGTTGAGCGAAAGTAGGAATATTGAGTGTTCCAATTTTCTCATTATTTAGAGACGTTATGGAGTGAATGGGATGAGGGGAAAGAGTAATATGAATTTTCAAGAAAGTCGGTTAGTGGTGGGGATAAAAATCTTAATTTTATCTAGTGTCTAAATCCTAATTTGTGGGTGGAGGTTTAGGTTTCGGGAGGGGGAGAAAAGACGAATCAAGAGAGGATGATTGGGGGGAGGGAGAGGAGGGAGAGATAGCTAGGGTTTAGGTAGTAATGGGGAGAGATGGGTAGAGGCTATGTTATAAGGTTTTAGCATATTTTTTGGAATCGCATACTAGGGGACTGAAAGGGAAACTTTGATGTTATTTATGAGAGTGGAATGAATAAGGAGGGGAAAATTCAAAAAGATGGAGGGAGTTCTGAAGGTGGGGATGGAGGGGTAGACAAAGGTGTTCTATGAAGCTATGCATAATTTCATGGAATATGAGGGGCCTAAATGACCCCAATAAAAGAGGTAATGTTAGTGGACCAATTTTGAGGTGGAAACCAGACATTGTATGTTTACAGGAGTCAATGTTGAGGATTATGGAAAAGGATATGGATAATTCTATTAGGGGAGGTCACTTGGTAGAGTGGTGTAATATGGAGGTTGGGGGAACATCTGGAGTAATAATGATGCAGGATATTAATCAGTAGAAAAGTTATAGGGTTTATTGGGTACTTGGTCCCTATCATTCCAATTTAAGAATACAGAGGATGGGTTCATTTGGAGTTTCTAGGGGTTTATGGTCGGGTAAAGAATTCGATTCGATGGGATATGTCGGAAGAATTATAAGGAGTAAGGGGAGTCTAGGGGGTGCCATGGTGCATGGGGGAGATTCTAATGTGGTTCGGTTTGATTCTGAACTTAGTAGTGGAGGAGGTATGAGAAGTTATATGAGGGACTTTTCTAGTTCATTGATGAGATAAAACTCGTAGATGCTCCGTTAGTGGGAGGGATGTTTACTTGATCCAGAAGTAGGGACAATCCTTACCTATCTTGGTTATATCATTTTCTTTTCTCTTATGATTAGGAGGGGTGGTTCCCCGATGTGATTCATTCTTATTTTTCTTGGGTGACCATGGACCATGTTTCGATGCTCCTAAAGTGTGGGGGATATGGGGAGGGAGGGCACCATTTAGATTTAAAAACATGTGGCTAAAAGAAGATAATTTTACGGAATGAGTGGTTGCAATAATATGTGGTTGAGGGTAATTCTAGTTTTATATTATCCAGGAAACTTTAACTTCTTAAAAATGATATAAATAGGTGGAACACATAGATGTTTGGGAATGTGAGGGATGTCATCGACAAACACATGGAGGAAATTAGGGCTTTAGATGAAAGGGAAGACTTTGGTGTACTTTCGGGGGAGGAGCTACTGTTGAGGAAGGGGAGAAAGGGATTGTAGGAAGGAGATTAATTTAGTAAGAGATTAGTTGGAGAAACAAATCATGGGCACTGTAGTTGAGGGAGGGGGACAAGAACAATATTTTTTTCATAAAGTGTCAAACTCTAATCATCACTCTAATCATATTGGAAAAATTGTGGTGGGAGAGGAGGAGTTTGTGGAGAATAATGAGGTTAGGGGAGCAATTAGACAGTATTATGAGAGGTTGCACTCAGAAAAGGAAAAATAGAGAACCAATCTTGGATTGGAGTTAGGGTGTATTTCAAGGTGTCAGGTGGAGATAATGGATGGTATTTTACGAAAGAGGAGGTAGTTCAGATCTTGCAGTCTATGTGTGGGTACAAGTTACCGGGACTAGATGGCTTCACTACAACATTTTACCAGAATTTTTAGAGGGTTATGAGAGAGGATGGGATGGCCTTCTTCATGGAATTCCATGAAAGATGGAAATTCATGATGGGGTTGAATGCTACCTTTCTTACTTTGATTCCAAGAGGTTTAGGGGGGGGGGGGGGGGGAGGTCGATGGATGTAAAGGACTTCAGACCCATTAGTCTAGTGGTCATTGTGTATAAGTTTCTATCCAAGGTATTAATTTAGACTTTGAAAAGTATACACTCATTTCAGAGGCCCAAAATACTTCTTTTTTTTTTTTTGGGGGGGGGGGGGTACACAAATTCTGGATGCTGTTTTGGTGGGTAAGGAATGTGTGGAGGATAAATTGAGGAGTGGAGTCCTTGGGATTATTTTTTAGATGGATATTGAGAAGGCGATCATGTCAATTGGGGGTTCATGCTATATTTATTGGAGAGGATGGGTTTGGGGGATGTTTTGTGCTAGTGGATTAAAAGTTGAATATCTACAATGAGATTTTCTATTCTAATAAATGGAACGCCTGAAGGTTTTTTACGAGTTCTAGGGGTTTGTGGCAACGGACCCGCTATCTCCTTTTTTATTTATTTAGTAATGGAGGTGATTCAATTTTGAGGGAGAGTTGGGGGTGTGATCATGATCAGTGGGTTCACAATTGGGAAATCGAATGCTTATCCTGTGAAGATCTCGAATCTATTATTCACGGACAATACGATCATTTTCTATGATGCGAAAGAAGATAAGGTAAAATTTTTGAGACTGGTGTCATTGTGCTTTGAGATAGTTTTGGGGATTCCTATTAATGTGGAAAAGTATGAGATTATTACAATTGGTGGAGGAGTGAATGTGGGTTATTTGGCAGAGGTAATCAAGTGCAGGGTGGGATCCCTTCCCTCAACGTATCTTGGCCTTCTATTAGGGACTCAATTTATATCTCAAGTAATTAGGGATCTAGTCCTTGAGAGGGTGAAAATGAGATTGGCAGGGTGGAAAAACTGTTATATCTCAAAAGGGGGAGACTAAGGTTGATTAAAAGCAAGTTATCGAGCTTACCGACCTATTACATGTCGATTTTGCCTTGGTCGGCCTCAATACATAAGGGGTTAGATAATATGACAACGGATTTCTTATGGAAAGATGTTGCATATGAATTCAAGAACTATCTTATGGGATGGGAGGAGGTTTGTAAGCTGGCCAAGGTGGGGGTAGAAAGGGTGAAATGCTTAGATCATTTCAATAAAGCTCTGTTAGATAAATGGTTTTGGATATTTTCTCGAGAGGAAAGTAAGTTTTGGAGTAATGTGGTGGTGGAAAGGGGAGGTTTCAACCAATCTGGTGGGGACCAAGGGTATGAAATTATGCGTACTAGGTCGGGTTGTGCAAGCATGTTGTAAAGGGATGGGTAGATTTGATGATTAGCCTTTTGGGTATCTATGTAACGTTGTTGCAAAGGCTTTTCAACCAAAATTCCCTTAAACCTAGAGATACACTAAAAATATTTATAGGGTAAGTAAGGGTGTCAATCCAACTTTCAAGGTGAAGAACAAAATATGAGAAGACAAGTGTAGAATTATTTTCATGTTATTCTTTTTTTAATGATTTTCAAGGGATTATTACTCAGCTAATTTTGTTAATTTTTAAGGCAACTAACTAACAAGTAAAAGATAATTACAGAAATATGAGATAAATAAAATTGATAGAATTGTGCTAACAAGTAAACTAACTAAACTTAATATGTACAAATTTTCTCTCAGAAAGTAACAATCTCAGAGAGAGAAAATATTACAAAAGAAGAAAGAAGAGAACTATTTAGAATACGTACAATGGATGATTTCTCAATGCACTCTAAAATAATGAGATAAAATTGCTAAAAATTACAAACCTTCTCATTATAAATTTGTAAATAAGAACACATCCTAAAGAGATAAATTCTACCACACCACTCTATATTGAAATATTTGCTAAAATTACAAATGCTCTCTATATAGGTATGGAGAAGAATTTATTCTAAAGAGATGATAGCATACATTCTAAATTGAAATATTTTCTAAAAATGCAAATACTTTCAATAGAGGGATTGAGAAGAATTGATCCCAAGTTTAAAACTAAAATGAAGGCCTCCTTTAAAATGCCACCAAGTCAACAATATATGATCGAAATTAGGGTAGGGGTATTTTCGAAAAGGTGAAGGTGCATGGAAAAAATGAAGTGAGGATACGAAATAATATTATGGTTAAAATGGATATTTGGTGAAGGTAGTTGAAGAGTAGAAATGTGAAGGAATATATTTTGGGTGCACATGTGTTAAAATGGATCATCACATATTACCCACAGGTGCACACAAATATATATATATATATATATATATATATATATATATATATATATATATATGAGAGAGAGCGAGAGAGAGAGAGAGAGAGAAAATAAGTTAAAGAAAGTGGGTTTTAGGTTGGTGGTTTGATAGGTTTCAAAGGGTCTAGGTATATGGGTATTGGATATGGGTCTCATAGGGGAGTAAATAGAGTATAGGGTAAATGGTATATGTAACACCACGTGCATTCTGGCAAGCGAGCCTACAAACCACCGCAACCGCCAAATACGTTGGGCATCACTAAATAAGTTATCATTCTCACCATGTGACAAAAATATGAGACATTTAAAAAATTTCACAAGATAATATTCAAAATTATCGAACCAATATAAACATTCCAACAATTCAAAATCCATCACCATGGTATCTTCAAAGTAAATTCAACTCCAAATTTATTAAAACTCAAACGAAATAGTCCAACTATAAATATTTGACTGAAACCATAAGCAACCGTGGAACCGATTGGCCCACTAAACTCCTAAATGAAAGTTTCATAATAGAAACGATGGAATGGAAAGTAAATCTAAACTACGAATGCAGATAAAATAAATCTCCAACTGCACTCCTAAAAATCTCCAATCACTCATATGCAGCTACTCGAGCACTATACTGAAAAGTTAGTCAACGCAATGGGTTTGAGCCCACCACATAAAAACTAGCTACTCCTCCCAATTAGTGTTCGTAAACCCAGACATAATAATTATACATGATAAATATCACAATAGAGTATTTTAATTTAAACATGATATATATAATCACACGAGTAAAAATAAAATGCCACTATCTACCCATATAACTAAGCCATCCCAATGTCCAAGTCCAATTATGACAATACAACATTACATTTAAACATTAGCTCTTACTCTTAC
The DNA here is from genome assembly GCA_949130495.1 of Sambucus nigra. NCBI lineage: Eukaryota > Viridiplantae > Streptophyta > Magnoliopsida > Dipsacales > Adoxaceae > Sambucus > Sambucus nigra. The sequence continues at coordinate 54,288,178 of OX422213.1, forward strand.
TTAATTCTAATTATTCAATTATTCTTATTTATGAGACACCACTATAGTGAGTCAACCTTCTTATTGGTCATACACATACTCTTGGCGCACTTAAGGTTCTACACATCACAACCATTCCCTCACTATAGCCAGTCAACCCAATTTCGTTAGCTCTGCACATACTCGTGTGGTTCCATATACGACAAGTCACTATATCTAGTCGGCCCAATCATCCTTAACTCAGAACAAGCTTGTGAAGCCAACACACACCCACATCGCTATAGTTAGTTAACCAAATTATTGTTAATTTTTCACATACTTCCAAAAAAATACATTTTAATATTTGTTCTTTGTCTTAGGCTTTGATTATAAATTTATTATCAAGTTCTCATTATTTTCTATTAGCCCCACCCCTAAATTGAGCATCAAATCTTCCAACCACCCCTAGTCCCATACCTAGAGGTCTCCAAAACATAAGTATATCATATCCTATAACTTTGGAAATTACCTACCATGAGTTACTACCTAGCCTCGCACCTAGGCTAACGATCCAACAAAAATGATGTACAATTCAGCTCCACCCCTGAATTGTCCATCCATAAAATCCACATTATCTAGTCCCATACCTAGAAAGCGTTAACCACAACCAAGGCCTACCTACTAGTCTCATACCTAGCAAGCAACCCAAAACATGGTGAAATCAATAACGATCCTAATAATCCCGTCGTCCCGCGGTGTTGAATATTAACGCAATTAACGATCACATAAGGCATATTTTTATCCTATCACAACGATTCCTTAATTCCATCACAAGATTTCTACTTATCGAAATTATGCCCATTTAATTATAATATTAATTAAACAAATTCATTTTTAAACAACTTATATAATTTTCACCAACTTGCATATTCGGGGCATACAACAATAAACTTTTATTCTATAATTTTACGAGTCAAATTACATTTATAAAATTCAAACAATTTATTTTAACATGTGAACGTCCATATATTCTAACGAGAGCCCACCCTTTAACCTAAACATACAAGGGTTTTGATTCTTAATTTGTATTAAGGATTTGAATAAAAACAGTCTCAACTTTAAATTTCACTTTTCTTAATTAGCATCTCTAATTTATTTTTAAAAAATAATGATTATTAATGTTTAGGCACCATTTAAAACGCATAATATTAAAAGGGAACAATGGAAGTATTCATGCCTATAAGAAGTAGTTAGACAATATGGTCGGATGGTTGCATTCCTTTTGAGAAAATAGTAAAGACACCTTATTAGTTTTTCTTGAGAAATCTTGGTTTAAACATTTAAATCTTGGGTTGAAAGTTGTGTTTAATGGGTTTGGGTTTTGTGCAAGATAGAAGATGAAATTGATGGGAGGCTACTGCTTTTGGAGGAGGTTAAAATGTATTTTAAGAACCCTAGACCCCTGCCTTTATATTTTTATATCAAAAGTGTTCGAGCCCTAAACAAAATCTAAAACAAAAGATGTTTATTTTTCACAAATGGGTAAAGCGAACCGGCTCACTAGATTTTCTAACCTAATCAGATCATTGTACAAATCTAAAATCCTCCTATTTTTTTATAAAATGCAAAACTCTCCGATTTTGAATATGATTTCAATTCCGATTTCAATTACATTTTTCCAATAATAGAAACAATATTTTAAATGCCAAAAATAATCAAAATAAAAGTATTTTCAACTTTTTATTACGACGATTTAAAATAAATGGTCTAAAACTACGGGTGTTACTGTCAGAAGGTAGCTGAAGGTGGTATAAGGTTAGTTAGAGGTGAGTTTTAATGGAATAATGAGAAAGAAAATGTTTGGCTAGTGCGGATGAAAGAGATGAGATAACAGAGAGAAGAATAAAATTCGATGGATTGTTGTGGGTTTTTAAAATGAGAGGTTCGAGAGTGTATTTGGTGCGTGTGAGTGTATGGGAGTAGGGTGTGTGGTGAAAGGTGTATAGGTGTATAGGTGTGTATGGGGTTGGTGTGTGTGTGTGTGTGAGAGAGAGAGAGAGAGAGAGAGAGAGAGAGTATTTATTTTATTATTATTATTATTATTATTATTATTATTATTATTATTATTATTATATGCATATATATATATATATATATATATATATATATATATATATTCAAAATAAAATATGATTAAAATACTATAAACTCACACATATATAAAAATATATAAAAAAAACTCAAATAGGAAAATACAAATATAAAACAAATAACACTAAAAAAAGAAAAATATTAATAACACACACCTAAATATATACAGACACAGACATACTACTATGTATAAAAACGACACACTCGCAATATTTAATATATACATACAATAATAAAACACTCAAAGTAAAAATAAATATACTAGAGTAAAATGAAAAGAAAAGAAATAAAGTGACCCGAACAATTATAAATATGTGTATTAAAAATAATTATGAAAATACTAAACACACGCACATTGGGAAGGTCACGTCGGTTTTTGCGGTTCAACATTTGGAGATTGTATGGAGAAGATATGAACATTGAGGGGTTAATGTGCAAATAATGAAAAGATAGAATGATTAGTAGTTAATGATTTTTCTGCATATTATGTACAATGAAAATGTGTTGAGGCAACAAGTACTTGGTACTACGATCGTTGGAGGAACAATACCTAATCCTGAGGCTCGATTTGGTGTAGGCTTGGGTATTTGGTACGGGACTGGGTTTAGGCTCATATAACTACATCTTTGTCACATTTAAAACTTTTAAGACCGCAAATGAAAACAAACCTATAAAATAAACAAATACCAATATATGTCCAAATTTATCGAGAACTAGCAGAATTCTCTTGGCACACAACGTTCCACCTAAGGTATGGGAAAAACCTTAGATTATGGAAGGATAATTAGGGGAAGGATGGTACCTAAGAGGATCTATTCTCAGAGATGTTCTGAATTGGAGGGGATAATATGAGGTCATGTGTAGAGCATAAGATAGTGGTGGGGAAACAGATGGGGCAGAACCGAAAATTTGGAAAGAGACTATGGGATTAGGAATTGGAGGAGGCGGTGGCTTTTTTTAACCGAATTGAATCGGCTTCGATCTCAACAAGAGGAGGAGATAATGTGATATGTGCTAGAGGAAAGGATAGAGAGTTTTTGGTGAAAGACTATAACACATTATTTAAGTAACCGGGGAGTGATCTATAATCGTGAAACTGGGTGTGGAAAACGAAGGCACCGCCTAAGGTTATGTTCTTTTTGTGGACTGCGGTGAAACAAGCAATATTGACATGAGAGGGTTTGCAAAGGAGAGGGTATAGAATGATCCTTTGGTGTTGGTTTTATAGTAAGGGGGAGTAAATGACTAATGATTTGTTATTTCTTTGTGGGGGTGACAAGAGGTCTATGGGATGTCTTATTTTCGCTTTTTGGGTTCTATGGGTCATATTGAGGTCAGTGAGAGACTTGATAGTGACATGGAAGATTTTTAATCGAATGGAACGGGGAGAGGAACGTGTGGCGGATGGACCTACATTGCATCTTTTGGACGATGTGGTTGGAGAGACATAAAAGGTGCTTCGAAAGGAAGGATCCAGCTCCTGTAAGGTTGCGGTACGTTTTCCTGAGTTCGCTATGCATTTGGCATACAAACGATCCAACCCACTCCATTCCTTTCTTTTAGGACATTCTGGAGGACTTGCAGCATATAGGGTAGCATCTTGATCAATGGTTGGGACTGGCTATGCCAATCTTATTTTATTTGGGGGCTATACTTCCTGTATAAGGGTTTTTGCACTCTAAAGTGGGTATTTATTGACACAATTTACTTATAAAAAAATATACTAAAGAGTTTAGGAGGTGAGATAATCATATAAATGTGAGTAGGTGAAGAAAGATTTCTTTGTCAACGAAAGTTTCAAACAAAATCAATTTGGATAGAGATCCACTACACCAAAATGGACAAATTATCACCTTTCAGCTGGCCACCCTTGTCACGGTCATTGATCGTGACAACAAACACGCGTTTTGTGTCACGTTCAATGACCGTGACAAGACCGTGACAAAGAATTGTCACGGTCATTAATCGTGGCAATTCTTAAAATAATTATCATGGTCAAGGACCTTGACACGACCGTGACAATGTCGTCAGTAAAATAAACCCTAGGCTTCTTTTTTCCCACCGATTTTTGGTTTTCCCTCTCTCTCTCTCTCTAAGCGATTTCAGTTCTCTCTCTCTCTCTCTCTCTCTCTCTCTCTCTCTCTCTCTAAGGTATGTTTTTTTCCTCTCTTTCTCTTTCATTTATATAAATGTGTGTATGTGTGTATATATATGTGTGTGTATGTATATGTATGTGTATATGTGTGTATATATGCGTGTGGTGGTGTGTGGTGGGGGAGGGGGCAGGGGGTGGAGGTGGGTTGTGTGTGTAGGTGTGTGTGTGTGTGTAGGTGTGGTGGTGGTTGGGTGAGGGGCGCCAGGGGGTGTGGTGGGGGGAGGGGGCAGGGGGTGGGGTGGGGTCGGGGGAGGGGTCAGGGGGTGGTGGTGTGGGTGTGTATGTGCAGGTGTGTGCATGTGTGTGTGGCGGGGGGTGGGGGTGGGGTGGGGGTGTGTGTGTGTGTGGTGGGGCAATCTAAACAATTGTATAGCTTCAATTAATAAATTGTATAGCTCTAATTGCAATTTTAATTGTATAGCTTTAGGTGAAAGTAAATTAATAATTAGTGCCCATTTCATATGAAAGTAGGATTGCCCCTCATTGTAAATTAGTAAATTAATAATTGTATACTTAATTGTTAGTTTAATTGATGAAATTAATTAATTGAGTAGATGAATTAGAAGGAGTATGGGATACACATTTGTTGTTGACATTGTTGTTGAATTATTTTGTTTAGTAAATGTTGGGTTGATTAGTTTTAAAAGTGGCATAACCACTGGATTATTGTCCATATGGGGGTGGGATTTTTCATCTTTTTTTGAAAATTACTTTGTATATCGAACAATATATAACTATATATATATATATATATATAGTATGTGCGTGGGTGTGTGGCGGGGGGAGGGGGAAGGGGGTGGGGTGGTGGTTGTGGGGGTGTGGTGGTGGGGGGGGGGGGGGGCAATCTAAACAATTGTATAGCTTTAATTAATAAATTGTGTAGCTTTAACTGTAATTTTAATTGTATAGTCTTAGATGAAAGTAAATTAATAATTAGTGCCCATTTCATATGAAAGTAGGATTGCCCTTCATTGTAAATGAGTAAATTAATAATTGTATACTTCAATTGTTAGTTTAATTGATGAAATAAATTAATTGAGTAGATGAATTAGAAGGAGTACGGGATACACATTTTTTGTTGACAGTGTTGTTGGATTTTTTTGTTTAGTAAATGTTGGGTTGGTTAGTTTTAAAAGTGGCATGATCACTGGATTATTATCCATATGGGGGTGGGATTTTTCAAATTTTTTTGAAAATTACTTTGTATATCGAACAATATATATATATAAATAGTATGTGCGTGTGTGTGTGTGCCGGGGGGATGGGGGCAGGGGGTGGGGTGGGGGTGTGTGTGCTGGGGCAATCTAAACAATTGTATAGCTTTAATTAATAAATTTTATAGCTTTAATTGTAATTTTAACAGTATAGTTTTAGATGAAAGCAAATTAATAATTAGTGTCCATTTCATATGAAAGTAGGACTGGCCGTCATTGTAAATTAGTAAATTAATAATTGTATACTTTAATTGTTAGTTTAATTGATGAAATGAATTAATTGAGTAGATTAATTAGAAGGAGTACGGGATACACTTTTGTTGTTGACATTGCTATTGGATTATTTTTGTTTAGTAAATGTTGGGTTGGTTAGTTTTAAAAGTGGCATGACCACTGGATTATTGTCCATATCGGGGTGGAATCTTTCCACTTTTTTTGAAAATTACTTTGTATATCGAACAATATATATATAGTATGTGCATGTGTGTGTGGCGGGGGGAGGGGGGAGGGGGTACGTGGGGGGGGAGGGGTAATCTAAACAATTGTATAGCTTCAATTGTAATTTTAATTCTGTAGTTTTAGATGAAAGTAAATTAATAATTAGTGCCCATTTCATATGAAAGTAGGATTGCCCCTCATTAGTTAATTAATAATTGTATACTTTAACTATTAGTTTAATTGATGAAATGAATTAATTGAGTAGATGAATTAGAAGGAGTACGGGATACACATTTGTTGTTGACAGTGCTGTTGGATTATTTTGTTTTGTAAATGTTGGGTTGGTTAGGTTTAAAAGTGGCATGACCACTGGATTATTGTCCATATGGGGGTGGGATTTTTCAACTTTTTTTCAAAATTACTTTGTATATCGAGCAATATATATATAGTACGTGCGTGTGTGTGTGTGGAGGGGGGGAGGGGGCAGGGGTGGGGTGGTGGGGTGGTGGGTGTGTGTGTGAGTGTGAGTGTGGTTGGGCAATCTAAACAATTGTATAGCTTTAATTAATAAATTGTATAGCTTTAATTGTAATTTTAATTGTATAGTTTTAGATGAAAGTAAATTAATAATTAGTTCCCATTTCATATGAAAGTAGGATAGCCCCTCATTGTAAATTAGTAAATTAATAATTGTATACTTTAATTGTTAGTTTAATTGATGAAATGAATTAATTGAGTAGATGAATTAGAAGGAGTACGGATTACACATTTGTTGTTGGATTATTTTGTTTAGTAAATGTTGGGTTGGTTAGTTTTAAAAATGGGATGACCACTGGATTATTGTCCATATAGGGGTGGGATTTTTCAACTTTGTTTGAAAATTACTTTGTATATCGAACAATATATATATAGTATGTGCGTGACTGTGTGGCGAGGAGGGGGGAGGGGGGTGGTGTTGTGTGTGTGTGTGTGTGTGGTGGGGCAATCTAAACAATTGTATGGCTTTAATTAATAAATTGTATAGCTTTAATTGTAATTTTAATTGTATAGTTTTAGATGAAAGTAAATTAATAATTAGTGCCCATTTCATATGAAAGTAGGATTGCCCCTCATTGTAAATTAGTAAATTAATAATTATATACTTTAATTGTTAGTTTAATTGATGAAATGAATTAATTGAGTAGATGAATTAGAAGGAGTACGGGATACACATTTGTTGTTGATATTACTGTTGGATTATTTTTTTTAGTAAATGTTGGGTTGGATAGTTTTAAAAGTGGTATGACCACTGGATTATTGTCCATATGGGGATGGGATTTTTCAACTTTTTTTGAAATTACTTTGTATATCGAATAATATATATATTATGTGCATGTGTGTGTGTGTGGAGGGGGGAGGGGGCAGGGTCTGGGGTGATGGGGGTGGGGGTGTGGTGTGGTGGGTGTGTGTGTGTGTGTGATGGGGCAATCTAAACAATTGTATAGCTTTAATTGTGATGGGGGTGTGCATGTACGTGTGCATGTGTGTGGTGGGGGAGGGGTGTATGAAAGTAAATTAATAATTAGTGCTCATTTTTATTTGTAGTAATTGTACATATTTTCATGTCTTCTTCTAAATTTTTTTATCTGTACTAATAACATTTTTTTACAGCAAATGTCTCCTTCAAGTATTAAGGCGAGGATGATGATGCTGGTTATGATGATTTCGTCTGGGCTCGGTGGTAGCGGACGCAACGAGGGCTCATCGGCCCCTAGGCTCCCTAAATATGGCAAAATTTGGGATTACCATCGAGAACAAGTCAGAGCTATTAGCGAGATCCCTCGAGCTCCTAAAGACGGTCATTGGCTTGGGATTTATGAGTTAGAAGGAGGTGTCATATGAGCTCAAGTTAGCTGTTTGGACGGCACTACAGGAAATATATTTATATGAATATTTCAATTTCAATTTCAATTACGATTTCAATTTCATTTTATATTTATATTTATTCGCAACTAACATTATATTTATTGGACAAGAACAATTCAACTTGGATCCAAAGCTACGCGATTCCGTCTTGGAGCAGTTGAGGGAGCAACACAAGACGTGGAAGAAAAATATGTGGACACGGTACTTTGGTAAAACACGAGAGTCCATTATCCAATGACGTGAATCCGTCCAGCCGAAGGAGCCGATCTCACTGGAACAATTACAAAAGTTCATTGACAATGAGATCGGGGAGCGACAATTGGCATCTCGCCAATCGGGGAGGGAAATCGGGCAAAAAAGACGGGCGTGCACTACTCCGGCCGGACGTCTTACGCCGAGGTGGAGCATAGGATGAAGGTAAAATTTATTTTTTCCATAAATACATAAATATATTATTCTACATTATTTTACTTTGCGGGGCCGATACTAATTTTACTTTATTTTATTTCAGGGGGTAGGGAGTGGTTGTGGGGGTAAGTCACATAGGCTTAATACTTATGTGCCTCTTCGGACAAAGAAGGGGAAGGACAAGGAGTTGTCCCCGAGCATCGCGTCCACGATTGTAAGTAATCCGATAGTTTACTTTTTGTTAATTACGTTATAATTTTTTAGTTTACTTCTTTTACTAATCATGTGCTTCTTGTCGTTTCAAGAAAAGCTTAAGGAAGTCCATGAGTCGCAGTCTGATGCCGACAAGGCATCTTTGTCCACAGACACACTCAGCCAAGTGCTTGACTCTGATCGCAAGGGGAGGACAAGGGGGTGAGCTCGCGGGTGGCCAAATCTAGGATCATCGGATTGGAGATGAGCGACATCGGGTTGGCTCGAATGGTGGATTCACATGATGCGAAGCTGTCCCGTTTGGAGGCGACGGTCCAAGATATGTACTCATTCATGAAGCGTACGCTGGGCGGAGACTGTAAGGGCAAAGGGAAGGAGAAGTCGGTGGAGGAAGAGGTGCGAGAGGACGAGGCGTAGGATGACGAGGATGTGGACCTCGCTGCTTCATCACCGACATGTGCGTACTTCGATGATCCCCTTTCCTATTTAGAGCCCTTCAACAGACCGATGTCGACACTTGGTTGGCCGAGCGTGTTCATATTGGACGTATTTGATGGCCAGCGGATAGGGCAGGGGTTGAGGGACACGAATATCGTCCAGGGTGGAATAGTTCATGGACGTGAGCTTCAAGAGATCGAGTCCAAAGTGCTCGTCATGCATGTGATACCTGGGAAGAAGAACTCCCTATCGTGGTTGCGTGAACAATGAATCACGATGTATATTAGTGGGTGTGTCAATTCGTATATCATGTGGCCTACTCACCTCCTCACATTTACCCAAGACATTTGGTGAAATTATTTTTAAGTTGGTACATTTGAATTATATTATGGGTTATATCATCATGTATATTGTTTCTATTTTGAATATATATTTGCATTATCTTTAGTTTATTTGGATATATAATGTTGCTATAACAGGTACAAATATACTGTTGGGCAGTGCCAGTGGCCATATTGCCCAGCTGATTTTTTTTAAATTCTGCCCAGAATTGTCATGGTCATTGACCGTGACAAGTCCTTGACAACTTTTGTCATGGACTTGTCACGGTCAATGACCGTGACAATTTTTTTTAAAAGGTTGAAGGCTTTGTCAAGGTTATTATTTGTCACGATCAGGGATCGTGACACCACCGTGACAATTCTAACGACCTTGTCACGGTCATTAACCATGACACGTCCGTGACAAAAAAAATTATCTCGCCCCGAATTGTCACGGTCATTGACCTTAACTAGTCGAACTTGTCAAGGTTAATGACCGTGATAATTAGGCAGATTTGGTGTAGTGATCCATATGTGAAAATAAGAATAAAAGATAATATAAAAGCATTGAAATCAAACATAAAAGGATGAAAAGTATGGGGTTATTGCTGAATTAATAGTTCTAACATTATAACACTTGAAGAAAATGCATTATTGGTCTCACGGATGGCCAAGCTTTCGCTTGAATAGATGGTTCAATCACCTACTTTTTCATTAGTTTCTATGCACAAATTATTAAAAAATTATTTGATAAATGAATAAACAAAATAATACTAAAATGGAAATAATACATTTACAAATGAACAAATGCAACACATGATTAAATAAATTTTTTGCTTATGAAAATTCATAACATTAACATTTTTTTCTTAAAAATTCAAACGAATATATACTTGAAGGATCATAATAAAAATACAATACATTTTGTGTATTTTTTAATCCCTCCAGCACCTTAAAGTTAGAAGTTAAAGGTGTGGATAGGGACATTTTTTTACATTGGCACTTCATTTTATATATTGTAGACTAACAATAACTTTTTCATGCAAAAAAAAAAACAATATATAGAATCATTAGTAGATATGAAAGTTTCAATTGCCAAAAATGACTTCTAAAATTGAAAGCAACCACTCAAACCTAACTAATAGCAAATACCAACTAGTGTAAGGAAACTATACATAACTAACAACAACTAAAATCGTGATACTAAAGATATGAATACAAAATAGCTTCAACATGATATCTAGGAAAACCTGTTTTTGACACATCATGTATTTTGGACCAAAGATAAACCAAATCAATTAAATCCACAAAATGATTACTTACTTACAAATTATTTGGATTGATGGATCAAATTGAATTAATCGTTGAAAATAAAAGCATCACCGTAAAACACAACAAATATCACACAAGTCATATATGTGATCCACAACCAAAGCACAATTGGGAATAATCCGAATTTTCTTCAAAACTTGTATACAAGAGGTATCAAAATTTGTTGGGATAGAAAATATAATTATGCAGAATTTAATAAGTATGAAGACAAATGAAGAAGATGTAGGATGAATTGCATATGTATTTTTTTTCTCTTGTTACAAACTAATATGAAAGCTTAATTATATAGGGAATACAACATTTGGTGGAATTCTCCACTTAGACCACTAAGACAAAATCTAAACATCCATTCAGATTTATGTCCTTAGTTGAGAGATGATGATGCCTCCACTTAGACATGAATTATTCATCCACTAATTGGTAATACAATTGCACATTACTTTTAACACCCCTTCTTAATTTGCAATTTTTGTGAACTTTTTGAATTGCTCTAATTTTTTGGAAGAGACTAGTTTCATGAATCTATCTGCCAATTGCTCGTTGGTGTTGAGAAAAGCATTTGAATTTCTTCTTTGTTAACCAAACTTTTGATAAAATGATGACGAAGTTCAATGTGTTTCGTTCTAGCATGAAAAACTGGATTTTTTATCATGGCAATAGCAGGCATGTTATCACAGTAGATAATTATGGGCTTCTTTTGTTCTTGTTTGAGATCTGCAAAAATTCTTCTTAACTAGATTGCTTCATAAGCTACATCAGCAGCTGCAATATACTCTTTTTTAGCTGAAGAGGGGGTCACAGTACTTTGCTTTTTGGAGGACCGAGCAATTGGTTTTGTGCCCATGCAGAATAAATAACCCGATGTGCTTTTTCTGTCATTAATGGATCCTTCCCAATCACTGTCGATATATCCTACAAGATTGTAATTAATTTCTTTGACATATTTAATTCCAAAAAATTTTGAACCTTGCAAATATCTTGGTATTCGCTTTGCCGCGGAATAATGAACTAGGCTTGGCTCATTCATGAATCGGGAGATCATGTTGACAGGCTGAACAATATCAGGCCTTATGTTGGTGAGATACATTAATTAGCCGACTAGGTTGCGGTAAAGTGAAGCTTCGACTTTCTGTGCACCATCTTTTCGTTGGAGCATTTCATTCACTGCCATTAGAGTTGTTACTGGCTTGCACTTTGACATGTTGAATTTTTTTAACAAATCTTTGGTGTATTTTTCTTGTGAAATAAATATTTTGCCTTTTGACTGTCGCACTTGGATGCCCAGAAAATATTTCATGAGACCCAGATATGTCATCTCATATTCGCTCATCATGGCCTTTTTAAATTCTTCCATCATCATTGGATTAGTACCAGTATATATCAAATCATCAACATAAAGGCACACAATAATGAAATCACTTGCACCTATCATTTTGACATATAAGAATGGTTCATTTGGGCTTCTTTGAAAGCCATTTTGTAGGAAGTACTTATCAATTTTTCTATTCCAGACTCATGGTGCTTACTTTAGGCTATACAGTGCTTTTTTCAGTTGGTACACCTTATGTTCATTTCTTTCCACAACGTAGCCTTGAGGTTGCTCCACGTAGACTTCTTCTTCAAGTTCACCATTTAGGAAAGTTGATTTTATATCTAGCTGAAAAACTTGTAATTCTTGTTGTGCTGCTAATGACAAAACTATACGAATTGTTTCCATGCGAGCAACTGGTGTAAAGGTTTCATTGAAGTCTATTCCAGGCTGTTGTGAATAGCCTTTTGCTATAAGACGTTCTTTGTGCTTCTGAACTGAGCCATCTTCGTTGAACTTTGTTTTGTAGATCCACTTTAGTCCAACAACATCTTTTTATTTGGGTTGATCTACAAGTTCCCAAGTATAATTTTTCTCGATCGTTTAAATTTTTTCATTCATTACTTTTTACCATACTTGGTTTTTAACCGCTTCTTCAATTTTTTGTGGCTCACAAGAGAAAAATGCAATGTTACATGAATCGTAAACATCTCTTAATGAGCGTAGCTTCCGAAATGATGACTCGGAATCTAAATCACTTTCTGGATCAGTGAGATTAAAAGTATTTTGATTTGACGGTGGTGAGTCTGAACTTTGCGGTGAAGTTGGCTTGGCTAGTTCTTCTTATGAATTAGCTTTAAAAGATTTTTCCTCTTGAGACATTTGATTTTCCCATTCCCAGCCTTTCATTTCATCAAATTGGACGTCTCTTGAAATCACCAATTGGTTGGATTTTGGATCGAAAAGGCGGTAGTCTTTTGATCCTTCACTGTAACCGATGAAGAGATATATATATATATCTCCATTTTCATCAAATTTTTCCTTTTTTTGCAAAGGAATGAGAGAATAGGCGATGCATCCGAAAATTTTGAAGAAGTTAACATCTGGTTTGCGCCTGTGCTAAGATTCATAAGGAGTTTTATTGAGAACTAATTTTGTTGGAGAACGATTGAGGATGTAGATCGCGGTGTTGACTGCTTCTGCCTAAAAACTATTAGGGAGTCCTTTTTATTTCAACATGTTTCCTGCCATCTCAATAATGGTACAATTTTTTCGTTCTGCTACACCATTTTGCTGAGGAGTATAGTGAACTGTTGTCGTTTGATCCCTTCATTTTTGCAATGATTCATGAATTATTTTGATGTGAATTCTCCACCATGATCATTTTGGAGAGTCTTTAATAGGTAGCTTCTTTTCCTTTCCACCATTTGTTTGAACTCTAGGAAGGTTGAGAAAGCTTCTGACATTTGCTTAAGGAAGTAAACCCACATCATCCTGCTAAAATCATCCACAAAAAGAAGAAAATATTTTTTGTTTTGAAATGATGGAGTTCGTGTAGGTCAATATATGTCTGCATGTACCAGTTCAAGAGAATAGTTTTCTCTCCAGGCAGTTTTAGGGAATGGTAGTCTATGCATTTTACCATATATACACCCTTCACAAATTTTATCTTCTTCTTATATTTTGGGGAGGCCAAAGGCAATATTTTTTGTTTTAACGATTTCAGTCCTTTGTAATTCAAGTGTCCATATCTGAAATGCCATATTAGAGAGTCGTCAATTTTGTCAGCTTTTAAGACAATCTTTTCATCAAGTGATATGACAAAGTGAAAAACTTTATTTAGTGCCATTTTTACTTTATTATGATCACTGATTTTGCATTTGTCCCTCTCAAAATTTACTGAGTATCCATTTTGAATTAATTAAACGACACTAATTAAATTTTGAGTCAAAGCAGGAACATATAAAACATCATGAATGAATTTAGTGGTACCTTCCCTTGTCTGAACTACTACAATTCTTTTTCCTTTAATGGGTTATAGCTTTCCATCTCCCAATTTTACTTGAGAAGAAATATGGTCTTCCAATTTGACAAAATACTTTCGGCTCCCGATCATGTGATTACTGCACTTGCTATCCAAGTACCACGTGTTCAGTGAGTCATGTTGTGAACTCATGCATGAATAAAACAATTTTTAGTATTACTTTCTTCAGAAAAATTTACTTCCTTTTTATCATCATTTTGTTGAAACCAACAATCTCTTTGTGAGTGGTTTCGAATTTTGCATCTTGTACACTTATATTTGCAATCTCTGGATTCATGTCCATATTTATGGTAAACAAAGCATGCAGAATCAGATTTGAAATCTCCGCCATTAGTTTGATGGTTAAAGCTTATAGAACCATAACCAGTTTTGAAATTACCGCCATTATTTCGATTGGTGACAGTATTTATTCCTCTTCCTCGACCACAATTTGTAAAATTTTGGCGTCCTCTTCCTCGTTGTCCTCTTCCTTATTGCCCGTGCTGAAATGAGCTGTTGCCTTGATTTTTTGAGGTCCTTCTTTCTGATATGTTGAGTTTTGACTGGAAAGCTTGCCCAACATTAGAACCTGAAAATCTAGTTATTCTTTTCTCATGGGCTTCAAGTGCACCCATCAACTCAACAAGGCTGAGTGTTGATAAAATTTTTGATTCTTCGATTAAAGCAACAACATGATCATATTTTTTAGGCAAGCTTCTTAAAAAAAATTCAACAATTTTTTTGTCTTCAATTTTATCTCCATAACTTATTATTTGATTCTTAATTTCTGCAACTCTTGAAGAGAATGCTTTGCTTTTTTCTTTTTCCTTCATGGCCAGATTATCAAACTCTCGCCAAAGAGATTGAAGTTTAATGGAAATAACTTTTTTTGACCCTTGAAACTCAATTTTAAAAAGTTCCCAAGCGTCCTTTGAATTTTTTGCACCCAAGATTCTAGGGAAAATAGATTTGCTTACCCCTACTGAATAAAGAGCAGTGCTTTTGCATCCTTCCTCTTGTTTTGTTTATACTTCTTTTGCTTTGCTTATGTCTATATTACAATTTCTTCAAGATTTTGTGTCGGATTAAAACCTCCCTCTATTATTTCCCACAAATCTTGTGAAATAAAGAGGGTCCTCATTTGAATATTCCAGTAGTCATAACTTTCTCCCTCAAATATAGGTGTTGGACTGGTAGAAAAATTAAAATTTGAGGATGAAGTCATGGATGAGATTTTTGGAATGAATTTAAATTTTTGAAGAGTTAAGACAAGAGTGATGGGTGGCTCTGATACCAAAAATATGTTGGACTTGGAAATATAATTATGCAAAATTTAATAAGTATGAAGACAAATGAAGAAGATGTAGGATGAATTGCATATGTATTTTTTTTCTCTTGTTACAAACTAATATGAAAGCTTACTTATATAGGGAATACAACATTTGGTGGAATTCTCCACTTAGACCATTAAGAGAAAAGCTAAACATCCATTCAGATTTATCTCCTTAGTTGAGAGATGATGATGCCTCCACTTAGACATGAATTATTCATCCACTAGTTGGTAATACAGTTGCACATTACTTCAGAAAAAATTAAGATATAAAATAATTTTCATAAAATAATAAATAACATACATATAAAAGAAACTCTCACAATGACCAATTCTCTACCTAATTAGTCTTCATCCCAAGTGCTTTAAATTAGATAACTCTTTTTTTGCAATCTCACCATGATATTCGAAACCCTACAAGTTGTTTACATGAAGTAAAAACATATACAAACAAATATAGTCACATAATGAAATATACAAATGTAAAAAAAAACTTGTAATGAGAGAATGCATGGAGTCTCAACAAATATAAGATCAAATTTACAATACACAAACCATTATAGGATGAATATACAATCATACACATTTCATCAAACAATTGATAGACATGATAGTATTTTTATAACTAAATCACAACCATTGTTATCTTTCTCTCTCTCTGGAACCTACTGCCACCACTGCAGCTACAGATCCATCACCCACGTCTTGCTAAAACAAAATATCATCCAAGAAAGGTTATGACCCTTTCAACTCCTCCCACCGCTAACCTTTCAATGAATTCCTCCCACTCGCCACCCTTCCAAAGAATGCATCAAGTACGTGGATCTGAATAGATGATTAAGAGGAGAGTGGTTGTGGTGGTGGATTTGGGGAAGGGTTGTTGGAGTTCAGTGGGTTAGGATTGGGGTGGGTTTTGTTGAGGGTAAGAGAGAGAGTGAATCTCAACCCTTTAGAGTCAAAGATTGATTTTTATTCAATGGGTCATCATCACACATGTTCTAATTTTGTGAATTGTGATTGTGCTAAATTTGAGAGGTAGAAACATTTTTCTCCAATGGATTGAGATGCTGTAACATTTTTTATCTCAGTTGTGTGATAAAGATATGGGTGGTAATTGGAATGAGAAGAAAGGGACGAGGTTTCTGAAATAGTTAAGAGGTAGTGAAAAGCCCGACGGATGGGAAAATTTAGAAGAGAGAAAGGTTAGTAGAAGAGGAGGAAATGCATATAGATGATGTTGGATAAATTTCAATATAATATAATATTTTTATTACATTAATTGATGTTTTATTTTAATCTTTAGTTGTTAATATTTTATTACATTATTTGGTGTTTTATTTTAAACATAGTTTCGATTTTATTTTAGGAGGTAGAAACATGAGCAAGTGGGTGTGAAAGATATGGGAGTGCTCAAAATCCCTTATTGTCCCACATTGGAAGAGTAACCCAAAAATTAGTGGTATATCAACTAAAGGACAACTAAGATTCTTAGTTGACAAGTCAAACAAGAGGCTATAATCCTACACAATCGCGACACTCATAAGCACGACACGTGGCGCGCGAAAGGGCGACTTAGGGCGCATTACCCGCTTTGACACACACTTGGAACTTCGCATCGTCGCTTGGAGCATGGGAACCTAAAGTTTTGGCGAGGTAAAACAGATCAATGGTTGTGATTAAATGATCCGATCAAAGGATTTAAAATCCGAAACGACTTGATCTGAACCGTTAGATAAACTCGTAGCGTTCCATGTATGGGATGCCCATTCGCTTACGATGAGATGTCTAATCTGAACCGTTAGATCAAAGTTGTTCCAAACAGGAACGATCCAATGGTTACTGAGTCGTTTCATGAAGAGCTGTGACAGTTAAAGAACATCCACTGAAATGTCTATAAAAAGAGTTCCAGGGCTTTGTTTTGGACACCGAAAATTACTAATTTCTCCTCTCTTCGTCCTCTACCTTTAGATATTATCATATTACAAATTTAGAGTGTTCTCAGTTTGATCAAATACTACATAGTTTGAATCAAACAAACTGTTCATACACTACATTGTATTCTAAAGGAATATTTTATAAAACCCATTGTGTACTCGCAGTTCTGTCTCAACCGGATTGGGAGAAATTTTACCTAAAAGACAGCGTTCCCAAAACATGCCTTGCAAAAATTAATTTATTATTTCGTTCTTTCTATTTCAAATATCCAACAGTTTTAGGAAAAATTCTTATTCTTATTACTCCACTCAAATGGAAGGAACAGTGGCATAATCTATCCAAGTCATGACTCAAGACTTAATCTGACTCGGCCGTTTTGATGGTGGAAATTTCATCGTTGGCAAGAGAAAGTTATGTTCTTCCTCACATCACTAAAACTTGCATACATTCTAGATGATAACCTTGAACAAATTCTCGAGCCCACACCGGAAGACACCGAAGAAATAAAGCAAAAACGTGTGAAGAGGAAAGAAGACGAATTTATGTGTCGAGGACACATCCTCAATGCTTTATCTCAAATTGTTTATAGCGCTCATCAAATGATTCTGATGAAAAAGGAATTATGGAAGGCTTTGGAGACAGAGTATCGAAATGAGGAAGCGAGCAACCGTAAGTTTCTGATTTCAAACTATATGAATTTTAGAATGAGTAATGATAAATCTGTCATTGCACAAGCACATGAACTCCAACAAATTTTTGGTGACCTTAAATCCGCTGGAATTAATCTTCAAGATGAATTTCAAGTAGGGGTGATTGTTTCAGAACTTCCATCCTCTTGGAATGGCTTTAATAAGAAAATTAATCCTGATGAAAATACTTATATTGTGGAATCCGTTCTTCATCACCTTTGTATTAAAGATGATACTTGAATTCAAGAAAAGAAGGATGAACAAGGTGAGGGTCATTCAAAAGCCAATATGGTTGATGTAACACCCCGCCTAATAAGATACCGGGCGATCACTCCAATATTAAATTAAAACAGGAGTCTCATATGGATCATTCTTAGCATCACTGTCGAAAATCCATTTAATTACTAATAACCCATTAGGCCGGTGTTAAAATTTTAACTTTACTACTCTTTTTAACAACAATAAATAAAACATCCACACAGTTTATGCGTAAATCAAACTGAAATGAAATAATATAACCGAACACTCGGTCAAAATATACAACCATATCGAATGTTGTACCGAAAGAATAAATAAATGTAGTTGAGCCATTGGCTCGAATGTTTATACAATACCTCCTATCTAGAGTACAACGATGGAAGCGGCTATCAAAAACCTGCACGCATCCACAGCTGCTGCAGCTGACGTCTGACTCGAAAGAATTTCCATCCAGGCATCCCTGTGTCTGGACACCTATATATATAATATATAGAAAGAAAGGAGAGTAGATAAACGGGTCAGAGCCCGAGTTTTGAAAATATTTAGCAAGTGCATAAATGCCTTATTATTTTGAGAAAGTTTTTATCTCATATTTAAATTGGTATCGCACTCCCATGAGATACCCCTCACCTCTCCACTAACAGTGCACTCCTAACTCATCACTCTAAACATCCTAGTCAAGCTACCCAGCTAAACTAGTCTATCACCCAACCACTATCTACCCTAGATAGTCCAAGAAATAATTAAGGGATAAACTTCACCCTAGTCTCAACGCTATGCCATGTTTGTGCGTGGGGTGTCTCGCAAAGCGAAATCCAAACAAGGAACCCCCCCGATACACTACTATGCGGCAAGGTCGATCGTCGAGATCCGCCAGTCCCTCATAACAGAATATATATATAAATAAATATGTATACCACAAGTAATACTAATATTAGAGCACTAAGGATTAAACTTCTCCCCCGTCTCAACACAGTGCCATATTCGTGCGTGCGGTGTCTCGGAAAGCGAAATCCAAACAAGGAACCCCCCCGATACACTACTATGCGGCACGGTCGATCGTCGGGATCCATTAGACCCTCGGCACTCGATTTAAACATATACATACATTTTACTATATACATCCGGATCTATCTCCCGGAATGAGAATACATTTACCAAGTATTTATCAATACTTATCATTTTCTCAAAACTTCCCATTTCCCTTTTTATACTCAGGAAATGTAAATATAAAAGCCAATTCATTATCTTGAATTGCTATAACAAATCATATACTTTTTAAAAGCCAATTTTATTATCATAAAAATTCTTTTCCTTTTCAAAATATCCAATTTCCCTTTTTATATTCAGGAAATGTATTCAAAGCCATTTTCATTATCATAAAAATTCTTTGATCATATCATATGCTTCCACATCCCTTCTTCCATCCGGGAAGTGTTACCGAAGACAATTTATATAACCCATTTCCCTTCCTATATCCAGGAAATGTAATTAAAGCCAATCCATTATCATGAATTGCTTTAATATATAACGCGTTCTAAGACCGCCCGTCCGGGTTTCCCCACTGTGCGCGCCCCTAAATGGCTATCATCTTCCAGGGCCTCTCATAAAGACAACCTGGGATCCTATAACGCAAGACGTCGGGAAGCGTCCATGTGCCTGCGGGGTAGTCAAGACCACACCCGGAATCTCCTACCCAGCGCAGAAAAATATATATAAACAAACGCTCACATGGCCTAAAGGACTATATCCACCCTGCGTTAATTTGTCAGGGGGCTTCACCATACGCACGCAACTTCCCTTATGATAGCAATTTAGAGAGGTGTGTATCCTCATTTATATTATTTATGAAAATCATTTGTCTTTCCATTTTGAAAATATTCATATTTTATTTCCAAAATCATTTGCATCAAATCATATATACTTTAATCACATAGTACATACATATACCATATATTCATCCTCGAATGTACATAAATGGCCATTTTTGCCAACTATACATAGCGATGACCATTAATCCCAAAGATTCCCTCGAGGAATCATAACCATGCTTTCATATAAGCATGATACTAAACCCAAAGTATTTCCTTACTTTGTTCAATACTAATTACCTCAATCATCTCTCAAAGGTTTATTTATCCTCAAATCCCTTATTTAGGAATCCCCATAAAAATCCCAAATGGTAATTCAACTCCCCATACTCTTAAAGGGAGAAAACTAGAAATTCTCACCTAAGCGAATCGATTCCCCCCTTTAGCGAATCGATTCGGGTGGGCGAATCGATTCGGTTCCCAATCCGAATCGATTCGGAAACTATTCTGCAAACAGGTCTGTAAATGGCGAATCGATTCGGTCTGTACCCGAATCGATTCGGCCCATTGCAGAAACCCAATTTCCTTTAGGCGAATCGATTCGGCATGTACCCGAATCGATTCGGCCAGTTCGAGGGCTACAGTTTGGGCGATTTTTCAATCTCCAAAATATCCAAAATTCAATCCAATATCAATTTAAATCCTAACTTAGTTTTATTAATACAAACCCAAAGTTTTTATATCTCCTCAAATTCTTTAGAGGTCCTAACAATTCTTTTGAGAACCCCTAATATCTATCTCCAATAAGTTCTAACTAAAGATTTCAATCTCGGATAACTTTTCGTAGAAAAATCACTATAAATCCAAAAAAAATCAGAAAAATACGCGGTCGGCGCCCACGCGACCGCGTCGAAAAGATCTCCAATTTTTATTTTTTGAACAAGAGCCGAATCGATTCGAATCTAGGCAGAATCGATTCAGGAAGCACGCTGGCTACTGTTCATCGTCTTCTCCGAGACAGTTTCGGACATTAAAGCTTCTCCCTAGCTTATGCCGCCTCACCCAACGCCCTACAATCTCAACCAACTACAAACACACCTATAATACGGGTTCTAAACATCCTAGAACCCGGAATCACCAATTAATTTCAAGAAAAACCTAAGTTCTCCAATTTATCATTTTTAGGGGTTTATTCGTTTTAACTCCCAAAAACCCGTTTTATCCACGAATACCCAACCCAAAATCATTAGGGTTTGTTATACCAACAATGATATGAGATATTTATGCTTAAAAATAAATAAATCAAGTAAACACTTGCCTCGTGGATAAAATCCGACGTCCTCGAGCCGAATCCCGCGGAGGCTGGCCGGAATCTCCCCTTTTTTCCTCTTTTCTTCCCTCTCTCTCTCTTCCCTCTCTTCTTTCTATTTTCTCTTCTCTTTTCTCCCCCTCTCCCTTCTTTTATAAGGAGAAAAGGGTTTAACCCCTTTAAAACCCAAAAATGACTCGTTTACCCAATTACGAGCCTATTTAACTCCAAAATTACCCGGAACTCAATTTCGACAATCGGACACTCTTTTCTGACTATCTCGGACATTCCAAGACTCATGGCGCAGTCGAAATTTCCATCCGAGGTACTTGACCACAAATCACTATTCTAACCCAAAAATAATTAAGTGCGGTATTCTACTCAAAATCTTACCTTTTTTGTCGCTATACTCCACGGGGACATATAATTAAATTATTTCGACCTACATAGTCCCAAAATAATTTATAACACCCTTCGAAAATATTTAAATCCTCAAAAATCCCAAAAATCACTATTTCGAGAAATTCTCCAAATTCCAAATTATACTTAATTATGGAATTTAATCCTCTCCAAAAGGGCGGGTTGTTACATACTCCCCCCCTTACAACGGAATTTTGTCCTCGAAATTCGGATACATCCTACACCATATAACTAGGATCACTTCAAATCCTAATTTCTCAAGGGAAACGATACTAACCCAATGGTTCCCAACCGTATGCTACACGACTACCACGATCGTAAAGTGACTCTAATACATCACATAATACCCATCATCTATAATGCCTATCGGCATGAATTTCAACCTTATATACTACGCCCATTCTATTCCAGGCAATATATAAAACCATCCTACCAAGGTGCCCATACACCTTTCCAACTTGTGCACATCTGCACATCCGTAGTGAACGTCTGACACGTAACACTCTCTCCCAATAAGGGTCTCCTTTCCTCGGTGTAATACTCACATATGGGTCCTCCCAAACCCGCGAAATCAATTCTTCTAATCTTGGAGCCACTAACATTAACAAACTTACGTCCTAAATAATACTAAAGTCTATGCGATATCCTACCTACACGGAATGAATATAATCCTAAGTATGTCCCTAGTGCCCAAGGCCTCTCTCAACTCCCGACAATTGCTTGGTTTCATGCGTGGGACGTCTCGCCAAGGCAAAATCCAAATAAGGAACCCTCCCGTTACACTACTCCCTCGCGTAGTCGGTCATCGAGATATAGCGACCCGAGGCACACAAGCGGGACGTCCTAAATCCTACTAGGCTAGCCTATGAACGCATTCCTACTATCTTATCCTTCCGCCCATACAGAAGGAAACCTAATCAATCGAAGTGCCCACTTTTTGTAGAAAGTGTCACGAACATAATACCCAAAATTTATCTTCTCAAAACTTCCTTTTCATTAAGGCTGGTTATTGTCCTCAAACCAATTTCTCTAAGTCCAACCTCACCCACCCACTTGTGGCGAGGGGACCACTTTAGTGCTTTTCCACAGCACAATCTGTCCATAAATATATTAACATCATGTGCCTCATAGCCTATAGTGGTTCATCCACACTATAAGGCCTTTCCACAAAATCAACATCCTTGAATCCCATAACAGCTCCCCACTCCCGACGCCGTTAAGAGTCATGTGTGGAGTGTCTCGTAAAGCGAAATCCAAACAAGGAACCCCTCCACACATTAACCCTTGACTTCGTTGGTCATGGAGTTCCGTCATTTCAACATGCAACCGGGATATCCCTATCCCTTAATCCAACAAAAAGATGGTCTGAACTCCTATCTCTAACTAAGAGTCATACCACCCTGCGCTCGCACTCATTTTTAAGTCCTTGCGAAAACAATAATGAGATTAATCTTACAGCTCAACACAAATCCTGCGGCCTTAAATCATATATATAAGGTCGCCATAAACCCAAATCACGATAAGGAAACCTCTACTCATCGAAGTTTCGTATGTCCACAATAAATAAGGTGAACTCAACCTATATCTAGGCGAGACACCGCAACAACAACTCGTTCCCTCCAGGAACCATGGACACGATAGTCTTGCCATTCTTAGCCTACTATCGCTCCGATCAGCCAAATACATTATATACTCATCATAATACCATACTCATATAGACATATAAAATGAGTATCACAACCCCGATATATATATATATACAATATATCAACACCCGCCTCTATGGCGAATGAAGGAAAATAAAATTCCTCTATTGCGGACAACACATAAGCATGCATGATAAAATGTTATCGAAACCGCCATAAAACTCAAGACACACACACGAGTCTAGGGCTAACTAATACCGCGACTTTATCTAGCCATGGCAAATATACCTCCTCGGTTGAGGTAAAACTCATAACAACAACTTCATTTTAACAAATTCCCCGAGTGGATGTCCAACCATGGGGTCCTCGAACATACCCATTCTTTAGTGAGCCCATCCTTCTTGGAAAGGACTCAATATTCATTGCACCTATCTCACTTAGGTACAAGGTTCACTTCTCCATAATACTCTTTATTCACCGTCGGCCTCTGGCTGAACCTCAGGCGAATAATTCCTAAAATAGCATTCTTCTCATCCTGTTGATTCATTGGGACTCGCGGTTAGAACTATCCGTAAGATCCCTTTCGAACCCTTAACTTTACTGAAAATTCAATCTTAATACCACTCTCTACTATAGCGGTACTGCAATACTCATGACTACTATTCTCCAGTAGCCGCCACCAAACTCCTTGGTAATTGCCACAAGGAGAGTGACCTCTACTAAGGCCCTCATCCCAACCTTCTACCAGCTTCCCCAGCTAAGATCCACCTCCTGCTGCCCTCCGAGTTCCGCACACGATTCTCAATGAGTGCGTAAAAGATTTCTATAATCTTATAATATGGCGGGAGAACGAAATCTCACAAGAGAAATCAACAATCCTATTCCTGAGGCTCTATAACAAAGCGAGAGCAACGCTGAAAGCGTAGTACGTTCGCACACATTCCTAAGGACACTAGAACCTGATGCTCTGATACCATCTGTAACACCCCGCCTAATAAGATACCGGGCGATCACTCCAATATTAAATTAAAACAGGAGTCTCATATGGATCATTCTTAGCATCACTGTCGAAAATCCATTTAATTACTAATAACCTATTAGGCCGGTGTTAAAATTTTAACTTTACTACTCTTTTTAACAACAATAAATAAAACATCCACACAGTTTATGCGTAAATCAAACTGAAATGAAATAATATAACCGAACACTCGGTCAAAATATACAACCATATCGAATGCTGTACCGAAAGAATATATAAATGCAGTTGAGCCATTGGCTCGAATGTTTATACAATACCTCCTATCTAGAGTACAACGATGGAAGCGGCTATCAAAAACCTGCACGCATCCACAGCTGTTGTAGCGGATGTCTGACTCGAAAGAATTTCCATCCAGACATCCCTGTGTCTCGACACCTATATATATAATATATAGAAAGAAAGGAGAGTAGATAAACGGGTCAGAGCCCGAGTTTTGAAAATATTTAGCAAGTGCATAAATGTCTTATTATTTTGAAAGAGGTTTTATCTCATATTTAAATTGGTATCGCACTCCCATGAGATACCCCTCACCTCTCCACTAACAGTGCACTCCTAACGCATCCCTCTAAACATCCTAGTCAAGCTACCCGGATAAACTAGTCTATCAACCAACCACTATCTACCCTAGATAGTCCAAGAAATGTACTAAGGGATAAACTTCACCCTAGTCTCAACGCTATGCCATGTTCGTGCGTGGGGTGTCTCACAAAGCGAAATCCAAACAAGGAACCCCCCGATACACTACTATGCGGCAAGGTCGATCGTCGAGATCCGCCAGTCCCTCAGTACAGAATATATATATAAATAAATATGTATACCACAAGTAATACTAATATTAGAGCACTAAGGATTAAACTTCTTCCCCGTCTCAACACAGTGCCATATTCGTGCATGGGGTGTCTCGCAAAGCGAAATCCAAACAAGGAACCCCCCCGATACACCACTATGCGGCACGGTCAATCGTCGGGATCCATTAGACCCTCGGCACTCGATTTATACATATACATACATTTTACTCTATACATCCGGATCTATCTCCCAGAATGAGAATACATTTACCAATTATTTATCAATACTTATCATTTTCTCAAAACTTCCCATTTCCCTTTTTATACTCGGGAAATGTAAATATAAAAGCCAATTCATTATCATGAATTGCTATAACAAATCATATACTTGTTAAAAGCCAAATTTATTATCATAAAAATGGTTTTCCTTTTCAAAATATCCCATTTCCCTTTTTATATTCAGGAAATGTATTCAAAGCCATTTTCATTATCATAAAAATGCTTTGATCATATCATATGCTTCCACATCCCTTCTTCCATCCGGGAAGTGTTACCGAAGACAATTTATATAACCCATTTCCCTTCCTATATCCACGAAATGTAATTAAAGCCAATCCATTATCATGAATTGCTTTAATATATAACGCGTTTTAAGACCGCCCGTTCGGGTTTCCCCACTGTGCGCGCCCCTAAATGGCTATCATCTTCCAGGGCCTCTCATAAAGACAACCTGGGATCCTACAACGCAAGACGTCGGGAAGCGGCAATGTGCATGCGGGGTAGTCAAGACCACACCCGAAATCTCCTACCCAGCGCAGAAAAATATATATAAACAAACGCTCACATGGCCTAAAGGACTATATCCACCCTGCGTTAATTTGTCAGGGGGCTTCATCATACGCACGCAACTTCCCTTATGATAGCGATTTAGAGAGGTGTGTATCCTCATTTATATTATTTATGAAAATCATTTGCCTTTCCATTTTGAAAATATTCATATTTTATTTCCAAAATCATTTACATCAAATCATATATACTTTAATCACATAGTACATACATATACCATATATTCATCCTCGAATGTACATAAATGGCCATTTTTGCCAACTATACATAGCGATGACCATTAATCCCAAAGATTCCCTCGAGGAATCATAACCATGCTTTCATATAAGCATGATACTAAACCCAAAGTATTTCCTTACTTTGTTCAATACTAATTACCTCAATCATCTCTTAAAGGTTTATTTATCCTCAAAACCCTTATTTAGGAATCCCCATAAAAATCCCAAATGGTAATTCAACTCCCCATACTCTTAAAGGGAGAAAACTAGAAATTCTGACCTAAGCGAATCGATTCCCCCCTTTAGCGAATCGATTCGGGTGGGCGAATCGATTCGGAAAGTATTCTGAAAATAGGTCTGTAAATGGCGAATCGATTCGGTCTGTACCCGAATCGATTCGGCCCATTGCAGAAACCCAATTTCCTTTAGGCGAATCGATTCGGCCTGTACCCGAATCGATTCTGTCAGTTCGAGGGCTACAGTTTGGGCGATTTTTCAATCTCCAAAATATCCAAAATTCAATCCAATATCCATTTAAATCCTAACTTAGTTTTATTACTACAAACCCAAAGTTTTTATATCTCCTCAAATTCTTTAGAGGTCCTACAAATTCTTTTGAGAACCCCTAATATCTATCTCCAATAAGTTCTAACTAATGATTTCAATCTCGGACAGCATTCCGTAGAAAAATCACTATAAATCGAAAAAAAATCAGAAAAATACGCGGTCGGCGCCCACGCGACCACGTCGAAAAGATCTCCAATTTTTATTTTTTGACAAAGAGCCTAATCGATTCGAATCTAGGCCGAATTGATTCGGGAAGCACGCTGGCTACTGTTCATCGTCTTCTCCGAGACGGTTTCGGCCATTAAAGCTTCTCCCTAGCTTATGCCGCCTCACCCAACGTCCTACAATCTCAACCAACTACAAACACACCTATAATACGGGTTCTAAACATCCTAGAACCCGGAATCACCAATTAATTTCAAGAAAAACCTAAGTTCTCCAATTTTTCATTTTTAGGGGTTTATTCGTTTTAACTCCCAAAAACCCGTTTTATCCACGAATACCCAACCCAAAATCATTAGGGTTTGTTATACCAACAATGATATGAGATATTTATGCTTAAAAATAAATAAAGCAAGTAAACAGTTGCCTCGTGCATAAAATCCGACGTCCTCGAGCCGAATCTCGCGGAGGCTGGCCAGAATCTCCCCTTTTTTCCTCTTTTCTTCCCTCTCTCTCTCTCTTTCCTCTCTTCCTTCTATTTTCTCTTCTATTTTCTCCCCCTCTCCCTCCTTTTATAAGGAGAAAAGGGTTTAACCCCTTTAAAACCCAAAAACGTCTCGTTTACCCGATTACGAGCCTATTTAACTCCAAAATTACCCGGAACTCAATTTCGACAATCGAACACTCTTTTCCGACTATCTCGAACATTCCGAGACTCATGGCGCAGTCGAAATTTCCATCTGAGGTACTTGACCGCAAATCACTATTCTAACCCAAAAATAATTAAGTGCGGTAATCTACTCAAAATCTTACCTCTTTCGTCGCTATACTCCACGGCG
The DNA here is from genome assembly GCA_949130495.1 of Sambucus nigra. Classification (NCBI taxonomy): domain Eukaryota; kingdom Viridiplantae; phylum Streptophyta; class Magnoliopsida; order Dipsacales; family Adoxaceae; genus Sambucus; species Sambucus nigra. The sequence goes on from OX422213.1 coordinate 54,315,899, forward strand.
ACATATAATTAAATTACTTCAACCTATGTAGTCCCAAAATAATTTATAACACCCTTCGAAAATATTTAAATCCTCAAAAATCCCAAAAATCACTATTTCGAGAAATTCTCCAAATTCCATATTATACTTAATTATGGAATTTAATCCTCTCCAAAAGGGCGGGTTGTTACAGTTGAGGATCAAAATTCCAAGATTACCAAAGACTCAAAATTTAAATCAAAGAATGATTCAAAATTCAAGAACCAAGGTGCAAATAAGAAAAAGAAGGGAAAATGTTACTTCTGTGACAAATCGGGCCATTATTCTCAAAATGTCGTCTTAAAAAGAAGGCATTTAAGGAAAAACAAGGGTCGAAGGAAACCAACAATGTTGAAGATCTTATTGATAATGTATGCAAAGAAAATTCAATTGATAATGAATGTAGATGGTGGTTGGATACCGGGGCAACGGTCCACTTATGCAAAGACCGCTCTTCATTCAAAACATATCAAGAAATTGATGGAAAAGAAGTGAAGATGGAAAATAATCTTCGCACCAATGTAGTTGGAAAAGGAAGAGTTGAATTGAAGCTAACTTCTGGAAAGACACTTACTCTAATTGATGTACTTCATGTACCTGATAATTGTAAAAATCTTGTGTCTCTTGACCTTTCCAATAAGAGAGGTTTCAAACTAGTGTATGAGTACGATAAGTTTGTTTTGTCTAAGAATGGCCAATTTATTAGCAAAGGTTACTCTTGTAACGGCATGATCAAAATTAATGTAATCAATGATATTAGTTCTTCTTATATGGTTGAGTCTATTTCTTTATGGCATAGTAGATTAGGTCATGTGAATTATAAAAGTATAAAAAAATATGACTAATCTCGGCTTAATCTTGAATTGTAAATTTGATAACCTTTCTAAATGTGAAATTTGTGCTCAATCGAAGATAACTAGAAAGTCATTCAAATCTGTTGAGAGGACATCCGAAATGCTTGATCTTATTCATAGTGATGTATGTGATATGAAGAGTAATATGTCTCGTGCTGGAAATAAATATTTCTTAACTTTCATTGACGATTACTCTAAGTATGCATATACATATTTACTTAAAAGTAAAGATGAAGTTTTCGAGAAATTTCTAATTTTTAAAGCAGAAGTTGAAATGTAACAAAATTGGAAAATTAAAGTCCTACGATCCGATAGGGGTGGTGAATATTACCCGAGTGAGTTTATACAACTTTTTAATACTCATGAGATAATCCATCAAGTTACAGCGCCTAATACGCCACAACAAAATGTAACGGCGAAAAGGAAAAATAGGACTTTAGTTAAAATGATAAATGCAATGTTAATCAGTTCCGGATTACCTTTGTCGATGTGGAGAGAAGCGATTTTATCCGCATGTTATATTTTAAATAGAGTTCCATTGAAAAACAAGGATGTTACACCATACGAATTATGTTTTAATCGTAAGCCTAATCTTAGACGTTTAAATGTTTGGGGATGTCTTACTTATGTAAGAAAACCCGAACCTAAAAGACCTAAACTAGGAAATAGGACTTACAAATGTGTTTTTATTGGATACTCTAGTAACAGTAGGACTTATAGATTTTTAAATCTTCAAACTCAAGAAATCATTGAGTCGGTAGATGTGCAATTCTTTGAACATCTAATAAAGTTTAGTACTTTGAATCGAGGTTTAGAAAATAATAATTCGACTATTGACTCCTTAACTTTAGAAGAAAATTCACAATCAATATCTTCTTTGGAAACAACGAATGACATTGAACCGCGAAGGAGTAAAAGACAAAGATCTGAAAAAACATTTGGACCTGACTTTGCTATTTATTTAGTTGAAGGGGATTTAAATGAGACTAAGAACAAAACTAAATTTGTTCTTAATGTAGAAGATGAAACAACCACATTTCATGAAGCGGTAACATCTAAGGATGCTGTCTTTTGGAAAGAAGCAATAAATGATGAAATGAACTCAATTTTGTCAAATAAAACTTGGATGATTTCCGATCTTCCCCCCGTGGCTAAACCTATTGGGTGCAAATGGATTAAGGCAAGACTAGTTGCTAAAAGCTACAAGAAAAAACATGGAATTGATTACTTTGATACATATGCTCATGTTGCTCGAACACTTCCATTAGGATATTGATATCTCTTGCTTCTATTCATAATTTAGTTATTCATCAAATTATTGTTAATATTGCACTTTTAAATGGTGATTTAGAAGAAGATAATTATATGGAACAACCCGAAGGGTTTGTCTTGCCTGGCCAAGAAAAGAAAATGTGTAAACTGGTTAAATCTCTTTATGGCCTTAAACATGCTCCTATGCAATGGCAGGAGAAGTTTAATAATATTGTTATATCCCACGGATATAAAGTTAATGATGCCGACAAATGTATATATAGTAAATTTAAAAATGTTGTTGGTGTTATTATTTGCTTATATGTGGATAACATGTTAATATTTGGGTCTAATCTCAAATATATTGAAGAAACCAAAAGGTTTCTTTCATCAAAATTTGATATGAAAGATCTTGGAGAAGCTGATGTGATTTTAGGAATCAAAATTGTGAGAAAAGATAATTCTTTAGCGTTATCTCAATCTCATTATATAGAAAAAGTTCTTAAAAGATATAATCATTTTGAACATAAGCCAGTTGCTACACCAGTAGATCCTAGTATCAAATTAATGAAAAATACTGGGCGTGCTATAGACCAACATAAATATGCTAGTATTATTGGGAGTCTAATGTATGCCATGCATTGCACTAGACCAGACATTGCTTATGCAGTGAGTGTATTGTGTAGATTTACAAGTAATCCAGGACAAGATCACTGTAATGCAATTTCAAGGGTGCTAAGATACTTGAAGAGGACTTTGGATTATGTCTTACATTATGTAGGATGTCTATCTATTTTAGAAGGATATAGTGATTCAAGTTGGAATAATATTGAATTAAAATCCAAGTCAACTACTGGTTGGATTTTTACGCTAGTAGGAGCAACTATCTCTTGGGGATCCAAGAAACAAACATGTGTGTCAGATTCAACAAAGCAATCTGAATTTATAGCCCTAGTTGATGAATATAAAGAAGCAGAATGGCTTAGAAATGTGTTGTATGATATTCCTTTATGGAAAAATCCATCACCTTCTATCATGATAAGTTGTGATAACCAAGCCACAATTTGTAAAGTTTCAAACATAACTTACAACGAAAAATCTAGACACATTAGTCTAAGGCATCAAATTAAAAGAAAATTACTCAAGGAAGGAGTAATTACAGTGGACTATATTAAACGAAAAAGAATTTAGCAGATCCTCTGACTAAAGGTCTTGTTAGGGAGATGATATATATCACCTCAAAAGGAATGGGACTAAGGTCTATTAAATAACACAACTATACTTAATGGGAACCCAACCCATATCTTGAAAATATAGATAGAGTTCAATGTGGTACAAACAAGTTAAATTATATTTATGGAACACTAGGAATTTTATACAAAAGTTCCATTCCTAGGTGCCTAGTGTTGGTTTTCTGCATGTTAGAGGATGAAGGTTACTTCTTAATAAATCATATAAGTGTGACTCGCAGAATGTGACACCCCGACTAAATAAATACCGGGTAGCTACTCCTTTATTAAATTAATACAAAATGCCAAGTTGGTTCAGTTCATAGCATCACTGTCGAAAATATTTTAATAATTACTAACCACCTAGTATATAAAAAGTGAGTTGCCAATTTAAATTTAATTCGATAAACATACAATAAGTGAATTATGAAATGCTAACATAACCACCACAATATAGTCACAACAGAATACCCATCAACTAATAATAAGTCTGGAGGAATACTCCTCACAACAATCCAAATACTAAAATAAATAAATACTAAGTCTACATCACTAAATTAATTACAACCCAAAGTCTGAAATAACTTAAATGTAAGATGTATCTAAAGGAATGGGGCGACATGCCCAACAAAATAAGAAAATCTGATAATGGAATCATGATCGAAGATGGAGGCGTCTACAGTCAAGGTCCTATAACTTCCACAGCAGCTACAGCACGTCACCTGAATGGAATTCCTATGCATGGTGTCCTTGCGGCTGGGCACCTAAAAGGTTTTACAAAAATAAATTTGAAAGAAAACGAGTTAGAGCCCGATTGTGAAAATAGTTTAAAAATTTTCAAGTGTTTAATATCATTGAACAGTGAATATAAAGTACACGATAGTGTGTGCACTCACATGAGTTCCTCACCTCTCAACTAATTGTGCTCTCCTATCGTACACGTACCCATTCTAGTTGTTCCCATGTCTAACTAGTCCGATACCAAATTCCAATATTTTTATACGATATCCAATTCAATTTCCAACAACTTTTATTTAACAGAGTTTTATAACTTGCTACACAGTTTCCCCATGTTAGTACTACTAATTACTAGAGATCTTCCATTTTCACTTTACAAACTGTTGCTATTATTTATCCTCACATTTATACATTGAAAATTCATTTCAGTTAACAGTATATTATTCTCATCATAAATATACAATACTAGCACCCCGAGACTAAGCTGCGGTGCTCACGTACTCTGCTATCAAATCCCAGTACATCACGTACATGAGAACCACGTATTTCGAATCTCTCAGAAACTTTTCATTAACAACAATCACAAACAATGGAGGCGAACATAGTTCACATCACATGGGTCACGCACATACCTACGCTCCCATGATCAGCAGACTTATTTACTTCTCAATAAGCCCTTCTCTAACCTATGTCCTCGAGGTACCAATCTAGATCCCCCCCCCCCCCCCCGTAGGCACACAAAGATCAGATGGCCCTAAACGAACACCAACCTCCCATGATAGAAAGTACGGTAGGTATGTTATACACAGATAACTACAGATACTAAGCATTAACACATCGTAGATATTACAATATTTTATTAGTGGTATACTTCTCGTTCTTATACCAACACTTAGTTCTATACAAATCACCATTCCCCGATTTATATGTATTTAAGTTATCAATTATTCTCACTTCGTGATTAGATACTCGCTTCCCAATCCACAAATGTCATCCGGTTTAAAACACTATTCTAAGTTTTACTCCTCAATGTACCCCAATCTCCCAACTATACCGACTAGTTAATAAGGGAAGGTTATCTCACCATTTAAATAAGTCTACGGGATACTAGAAATAAATTCAGGCCAAAAAGGCCATTCTGTCAACTCGTTAGAAGTCTCGTTCGAACGAGGTCGTTCGAACGAGTTCGTTCGAATGAAGGGCTTCGAACGAAATACCAACTTGTTAGAAGGGATATTGTCATCTCGTTAGAAGTTTGTTCGAACGAGGTCGTTCGAACGACCTGGGCAGGTCTTCTAACGAGATGGCAATTTCAGCCCAGAAATTCCCAAGTCCGTTTTTCTCAATTCTTATCTCCTCTAAATCCACCCTAAGACCATCCAATTTATGTTCCAACATTTTTAAACCATTTCTAATCATCCTAGATCATCTCTTAACTTATTTTCGGGGTCAAATCTTACAAATCATTAAGGAATTAATATAAATCTCCAAATATTTCCCCAAACCCTAGGAACAAGAACTCATGATTTTCTTATGCCCAATTAATCATCATAAATACGTTTGTAAATCATCATACATAACTCCTCGAATATTAAATTAGTCCATCATCATTCTACATTCAAATCCTAACCCAAATTCAAAGTTTCTCCAACAATTTCATGGGTTTTCTTCAAAAATTTCAATATAAGATAATTCCTACACTAAACATGGAAGACATATTCAATGCACTAAGAATATCAAATCACTTGCCTTAGATTCATTTTCCAGAATTGATGTTGGTGAATGAAGGTTGATTCTCTCCTTTCTCTACAGATTTTCTCCCAAGGTTGAAGATGGCTTGGTTTTGGCTCTTGTAACTTCTCTCCAACTTCTCTCAAAACTCCCGTAGCCCACTCTCTAAACTTTTGGCCTTAGTGGACCCTTTTAAAATTATAAATATAAACTCCAATTTTCGTGGGTTTTAATTCCCTAATTTTTAAAATTACCAAAATACCCTTTTAATTTGCCGGTATGGCCCAAAAATTCCCCGAGCCCCAAACTAAACCTCCGTCTAGTGTTTTCTGACTATTTCGACCCTTCCAGACTCGTTGGTGCACTCAAAATGGCCATTCGGTTGATAAAAATAAATTTCACTTTTTAATTCAAATAATTACATTCCTGACGCGACTGACACGCGTGTCCCAATTAAATTTTCCAAATTGTCGTATTTTAGTCTCGCGACAATTTTAATATTTTCAATATTCATATATTTCCATATATACACATCATAATCAAATACCAACTCACATCTCGTTAGTATTTATATCCGGATTAATTCTCAATTAATTCACATTTAATTTAATTAATCCCTTAAATAAATATCAATAAAATTACGGGGTATTACATACTTCCCCCTAATAACAGAATTTCATCCCGAAATTCGGAACTAAAAAGTACCTGGTAAAAACAACTCTGGATAACGTTCGCACATCTCATCCTCGCGCTCCCATGTGGATTCCTCGACATTAGTATGCCGCCACTAAACACGTACCAATGGTACTATCTTTGACCGCAGTTTCTGCTTGCTTCGGTCCAAAATAGCAATTGTCCTCTCCTCATACAAACTATCGGGATAGAGATCGATGTCCTCCAAAGAAATGTGAGTATGGGCCAAATCGTCCCTAAGATATTTCCTTAGCGAGGAAATATGGAACACATCATGAATCCTATGCAAGTTCTCCAGTAACCCAAGTCTATACGCAACTGGCCCAATCCGCTCGATAATAGGAAATGGCCCCACATATCTTGGTGCCAGTTTCCCCTTCTTCCAAAAATGCATAATCCCCTTCATATGAGACACTCTGAGTAAAACCTGGTCCCCCACTTTGAGTTCTCTGAAGAACCTCTTGGCATCAGCATAGCTCTTCTGTCGATCCTGAGCTACCCGAATGCGATTCCGTATCATCTCTATATCCTTGACGAAGTATCCAGAATCATTCCCGTCCCAAGGAGTTTGTTATCCCCCACTTCTAATCAACGTGCTGGGGAACGACAAGGTCTACCATACAACGCCTCAAATGGAACCATGCCAATGGTGAACTGGTAGGATTTATTATAAGAAAACTCCACCAGTGGAAGGTACTGCTCCCATCCACCCCCAAAGTGTATGATGCACATACGCAACATGTCCTCCAACATCTGATTTGTATGCTCGGTCTGCCCATCGGTTTGTGGGTGATAAGCCGTACTCAATCGCAATTCAGTGCCCATGGCCTCCTGAAAACTCTCCCAAAACCGTGAAACAAATATCTTGTCTCAATCAGACACGATATTTAGAGGCACACCGTGAAGTCTCACTATTTCTGAAATGAAAATCTGGGCATACTGTCTCGTGGTGTAGTCTGTCCTTACGGGTAGAAAATTAGGAACTTTGGTCAAACGGTCCACAATTACCCAAATGGAGTCGTGACCCCTTTGTGACGTAGGTAACCCCGTGATAAAGTCCATGGATATGCTCTCCCATATCTATGTCGGAACCTCTAATGGTTGTAGAAGTCCTGCCGGTCTCTGATGATCCACTTTTACCAGCTGACAAGTGGAACATTTAGAAACAAACACGACAATATCTCTCTTCATCTTGCTCTACCAATACTGACGTCTCATGTTTTTGTACATTTTGTCCCCACTAGGGTGTACTGTGAGTCGTGCGACTCTGCCATCACCTCGTGTCGCAAGTCTTCCCCTTCCGAAACGACTAGTCTCCCATTGAAGCGCAATCCCCCATCTGAGCTAATGGTATAGGACTCGGCTCCCTCTGCTAGTAATCGAACTATCTGCTCCTGACAGAACGAGTCATTTTCTTGGGCCTTTACCACTCTCGTAACAATTTACGGTGTAACAGTTATCACAGACATGAACGATTGGGCCACTGCATCCTGGTGTCCTAACTCCTTCCACTTAGCTTTCCACACCTCGGCCAGTTCATCTACTGGCCTACGTCTCAACATGTCTGCTACCACGTTAGCCTTCCCCGGGTGATATTGGATATCAAACTGATAATCCTTCACAAACTCAAGCCACCGTCGTTGACGCATATTCAACTCTTTCTGCGTAAAGAGGTACTGTAGAGACTTGTGGTCCGTGAACAACCGAAACTTCTCCCCCAGGAGATAATGTCTCCAAATCCGAAGGGAAAATAGAACTTTTGCTAAATCCAACTCATGGGTGGGTTAATTCCTCTCATGAGGCTTAAGCTTACGGGAAGCATAAGCTATAGCCTGACTCTCCTACTGCAGTACACCTCCAAGTCCTTGTAAGGACGCATCGGTGTAGACTAAATACTCAACTCCCAGTCTCGGTAATGCCAACACAGGTGTTGAGGTAAACTTGTCCTTCAACTCGTCGAATGCCAACTGACAGGAATCGCTCCAGATGAATGTCACACCCTTACGAGTCAGATGTGTCAAAGGACCCGCTATCTTTGAGAAACCCCGAATAAACCTCCTGTAGTATCCTGCTAGGCCCAAGAAATAACGGATTTCAGTCAGTGTCGTGGGTTGTCCCAACTCCCTCACCGCGAATACCTTCCCTGGATCAACAGATATCCCCTTGTCTGAAATGATATGCCCCAAAAACTGAACCTACTTCAGCCAAAACCCGCACTTCTCATACTTTGCATAAAGCTCATTCTGACATAGAGTCTGCAAAACCTGCCTCAAATGCTCGGTGTGCTCCTCTTTTGTCTGGGAGTAAACTAGGATGTCATCAATAAAGACGATGAAGAACTGGTCTAGAAACTCTCTGAACACCCTATTCATCAAGTCCATAAACACGGCTAGAGCGTTGGTCAAGCCAAAAGGCATAACCCAAAACACGTAGGAACCATATCTCGTCAAGAAAGCAGTCTTTGAGACGTCCTGATCTCTGATACGCAACTGATGGTATCCCGATCGCAAGTCAATCTTTGAGAAGAAGGAAGCTCCTCTCAACTGGTCAAATAAGTCATCGATTATGGGCAATGGATACTTATTCCGTATCGTGACCTTATTCAACTCTCGATAATCTACGCACAACCTCAACAATCCATCCCTCTTATTTACGAACAACACAGGGGCACCCCAAGGCGAAGTACTCCTTCGAATAAACCCCTGACCCAATAACTGCTCTATCTGATTTCGTAACTCTCTCATCTCTACCGGAGCCATATGGTAAGGTGCGCGGGCAATCGGTCGAGTACCCGATGTCAAATCGATCACAAAATCTATCTTTCTACTAGAAGGTAGTCCAGGTATATCCTAAAATACATCGACAAACTCCCTAACAATTGGGATCGCATCGAGTGGTATCACCACTTCCTTAGAGGTCTCCTCCTCTATATAGTACAAGTGAGTGGACGATCCTCCCTCAGGGCGACGCATCGCCACTAAAAACATCTCCTGCTCGGGAATGGAAAAGATAATACTCCTACTAAAATAGTCAATCATGGCTCGATAGGCAACTAGCCAATCCATAACAACAATCGCATCGTACTAAGTCATCTCTAACACTAACATATCAGCGGGTAAAGTAAACCTCCTGATCTCTATACCCACACCTCTACAAATAAGGGAAATCACAGAACCCCTATTCAAGGGTGAATCTACACAAGTAACCGTGCTCTCGGCAGTGTCTAATAACCCAATAGTGCGTGCAAACCTCATGGCAATGAAACAATGTGTGGCCCCCGTGTCAAATAAAATACGACCCATAGTCCCCTAAATAGAGAACATACCCTCAATAGACGGTGGATCCTGTGGGGCTGTGGCATGCTGCAGCTGATACACTCTCACATATTGAAGCTGTCCCTACTGAACTGGGACCGCTAGAATGGGTGGTAATGCTGCCATCTGTGGTGGTGCTGGGAGTGCAGTGGGAAACATTGGCCTCTGTGGCTCGTGTCGGGAACCCTATTGCTGCTGCTGTGGGGCCCTCCCCCTATCGGGACAATCCTGGCATTTGTGGCCAATCTTTCCACAAGTGAAGCACTTCCCTGGGAAATTTCCCCCTCGCTGTCCCAGCTGCCCTCGGCCCTGATGGCCCTTACCATTCCTACATTGGCCTTGCTGACCTTGCTGAAACTGCTGTTGTTGACCATTCTTACCCTGCTGACCCTGACGGCCGTTCTGACCCTGATGGCCATGTATAAAACCTCCCTAACCACTCCTAAAACCTCAACATCTGAATCTCTTAGAATCCCCCTATTGGGAACCCTGATCACTCTGCCTATGCTGACCCTGAGCAGATTGTTCCCCACTGGCACCATTTCCCCCTATCCTGCCCTAATGGCTGGACTCTCCTGATCTCTTACTCTTAGTCATGTGAAAGCGGTGATCCTGGCAGTGAAGTAGTGTCGTGTTAACCACATCAGAGTAAGTGGCCAATGAGAGATTACCCAATAAGTGCTGATGAATCCTCCAAGTCAATCCATACATAAACTTCTGAATCTTCTTATCCTCAGTCGAAATCTCATCCGAAACAATGTTCAAGAGATTGGTAAACTCAGCCTCATACTCAGCTACGGTCCTCCCCTCCTGCTTAAGGTTCATCAATTTCCTCCTCATTTTAGTGTGAACAGCTGACGAAAAATATTTACGGTCGGACCGCACCCAGAACTCCTGAATAGAAAGGGTGTCCCTCTCCTCTGCGGTGGTAATAGAATCCCACCACTGCAATGCAGATCCTACTAGCTTGAAAGTAGCTAGTATCTACTTCTGAACATCTGTGCACTCGTACATCCTTAAGTGCCTCTGAATGTCCATCCTCCACTAACTGGATACCACAACATCGGAGCTACCTGCAAACTCTGGAGGGTGTGCTTTTTGAAAAGCATCACGGATGCATTCCCAAGCAGACAGGAATGCATGAGCCTGAACTAGCGCGACTACCGGCGCCTGAGGTGGTGCTTGCTGTACAACGGCTAGGGCGGTATTCACCGCTTGGGTTATAATAGCTGCAACCTCTGTGGTATTCATAGTTCCCTGAACTGGTGCAAGTTGTGGCTCTGGCTGTGCATCCCTAGGAACTCGATGCGCACGTCATGGAGGCATCTGAAATGAGAGTAAAGTCTTATAAGTTCGCAGTTATTATTTCAAAATACCTAAAGAACGAAGCATACACAAAAGAATACAACATTCCTAAAGTATAGGGCTCTATATCAAAGAAAGCTCAGCGGAAACATAATAAGCCGTACAGATCCTAAGGACACTAGAACCTGATGCTCTGATACAACCTATGACACCCCGACTAAATAAATACCGGGTAGATACTCCTTTATTAAATTAATACAAAATGCCAAGTTGGTTCCATTCATAGCATCACTATCGAAAACATTTTAATAATTACTAACCACCTAGTATATAAAAAGTGAGTTGCCAATTTTAATTTAATTCGATAAACATGCAATAAGTGAATTATGAAATGCTAACATAACCACCACAATATAGTCACAATAGAATAACCATCAACTAATAATAAGTCTGTAGGAATACTCCTCACAACAATCCAAATACTAAAATAAATAAATACTAAGTCTGCATCACTAAATTAATTACAACCCAAAGTTTTAAATAACTGAAATGTAAGATGTCTCTAAAGGAATGGGGCGACATGCCCAACAAAATACGAAAATATGATAATGGAATCAAGATCGAAGATGGAGGCGTCTACTGTCAAGCTCCTATAACTTCCACAGCAGCTACATCATGTCACCTGAATGGAACTCCTATGCATGGTGTCCTTGTGGCTGGGCACCTAAAAGGTTTTACAAAAATAGATTTGAAAGAAAATGAGTCAGAGGCCGATTGTGAAAATAGTTTAAAATTTTGCAAGTATTTAATATCATTAAACAGTGAATATAAAGTACATGATAGTGTGTGCACTCACATGAGTTCCTCACCTCTCAACTAATTATGCACTCCTATCGTACCCGTACCCATTCTAGTTGTTCCCGTATCTAACTAGTTCGATACCAAATTTCAACATTTTTATACGATATCCAATTCAATTTCCAACAACTTTTATTTAGCAGAGTTTTATAATTTTCTACATAGTTTTCCCATGTTAGTACTACTAATTACTAGAGATCTTCGATTTTCACTTTACAAACTGTTGCTATTATTTATCCTCACATTTATACATTGACAATTCATTTCAGTTAATAGTATATTATTCTGATCATAAATATACAATACTATTACCCCGAGACTAAGCTGTGGTGCTCACGTACTCTGCTATCAAATCCCAGTACATCACGTATATGAGAACCACGTATTTCGAATCTCTCAGAAACTTTTCATTAACAACAATCACAAACAATGGAGGTGAACATAGTTCACATCACATGGGTCACGCACATACCTACACTCCCATGATCAGCAGACTTATTTACTTCTCAATAAGCCCTTCTCTAACCTATGTCCTCGAGGTACCAATCTAGATCCCCCCCCCCCCCCCCCCGTAGGCACACAAAGATTAGATGGCCCTAAACGAACGCCAACCTCCCATGATAGCAAGTATGGTAGGTATGTTATACACAGATAACTACAGATACTAAGCATTCACACATCTTAGATATTACAATATTTTATTAGTGGTATACTTATCGTTCTTATACCAACACTTAGTGCTATACAAATCACCAGTCCCCGGTTTATATGTATTTAAGTTATCAATTATTCTCACTTCGTGATTAGTTACTCGCTTCCCAATCCATAAATGTCATCCAGTTTAATACACTATTCTAAGTTTTACTCCTCAATGTACCCCAATCTCCCAACTATACCCACTAGTTAATAACGGAAGGTTATCTCACCATTTAAATAAGTCTACGGGTTACTAGAAATAAATTCAGGCCAAAAAGTCCATTCTGTCAACTCGTTAGAAGTTCCGTTCGAACGAGTTCGTTCGAACGAAGGGCTTTGAATGAAATACCAACTCGTTAGAAGGGATACTGTCATCTCGTTAGAAGTTTGTTCGAACGAGGTCGTTCAAACGATCTGGGCAGGTCTTCTAACGAGATGGCAGTTTCAGCCCAGAAATTTCCAAGTCCATTTTTCTTAATTCTTCTCTCCTCTAAATCCACCCTAAGACCATCCAATTTATGTTCCAACATTTTTAAATCATTTCTAATCATCCTAGATCATCTCTTAACTTATTTTCGGGGTCAAATCTTACAAATCATTAAGGAATTAATATGAATCTCCAAATATTTCCCCAAACCCTAGGAACAAGAACTCATACTTTTTCTATGCCCAATTACTCATCATAAATCCATTTTTAAATCATCATATATAACTCCTTGAATATTAAATTAGTCCATCATCATTCAACATGCAAATCCTAACCCAAATTCAAAGTTTCTCCAACAATTTCATGGGTTTTCTTCAAAAATTTCAATATAAGATAATTCCTACACTAAACATGGAAGACATATTCAATGCACTAAAAATATCAAATCACTTGCCTTAGATTTGTTTTCCAGAATTGATGTTGGTGAATGAAGGTTGATTCTCTCCTTTCTCTACACATTTTCTCCCAAGGTTGAAGATGGCTTGGTTTTGGCTCTTGTAACTTCTCTCCAACTTCTCTCAAAACTCCCGTAGCCCACTCTCTAAACTTTTTGCTGGTAATCGCCTTAGTGGCCCCTTTTAAAATTATAAATATAAACTCCAATTTTCGTGGGTTTTAATTCCCTAATTTTTAAAATTACCAAAATACCCTTTTAAGTTGTCCGTATGGCCCAAAAATACCCCGCGACCCAAACTAAATCCCTGGCTTGTGTTTTCTGACTATTTTGACCCTTTCGAACTCGTTGGCGCACTCAAAATGGCCATTCGGTTGATAAAAATAAAATTCACTTTTTAATTCAAATAATTACATTCCTGACACGACTGACACGCGCGTCCTAACTAAATTTCCCAAATTGTCGTATTTCAGTCTCGCGACAATTTTTATATTTTCAATATTCATATATTGCCATATATACACATCATAATCAAATACCAATTCACATCTCGTTAGTTTTTATATCCGGATTAATTCTCAATTAATTCACATTTAATTTAATTAATCCCTCAAATAAATATCAATAAAATTACGTGGTATTACACAAAATCACTAAAGTTGATTTACCTATACGAGTGTCAAAAGTGTGGCCGCTTTCTATGCAATCAAGACCGATCCTAAGGCACTCGTGAAATCAATATTAGCACAAGGCCATAAAAGTGCATGCTAGAAGAACACTTATAAACTCAGAAATCGATATGTGTGATAGTTTCGTCTAGTCTTAAAAGGTCCTTGGTTCAAGATACGTTCACCACAGCACTTTGATGAAGCTTTGAATTATTTACACTATATGGAAGTTCAAGTCCGAAAGACACTTTATGTACTAGATTTTAGCGATAGTGCCAAAAGTTATTTATTATCTTTTTGTCTTGTTCTCTTGTGTATATTGAAATTGGTGGGGGAATGTTGGATAAATTTCAATATAATATAATATTTTTATTATATTAATTGATGTTTTATTTTAATCTTTAGTTGTTAATATTTTATTATATTATTTGTTGTTTTATTTTAAACATAGTTTGGGTTTTATTTTAGAAGGTAGAAACATGAGCAAATGGGTGTAAAAGATATGGGAGTGCTCAAAATCCCTTATTATCTCACATTGGAAAAGTAACCCAAAAAGTAGTGGTATATCAACTAAAGGACAACTGAGATTCTTAGTTGACATGTCCAATAAGAGGTTATGATCCTACGCATTGTGGTGGTGCTTAAGCACCACCAATCGCGATACGCGACACGTGTAAGTGCGACACGTGGCACACGAAAGGGCGATTGGGCGACTTAGGGCACATTGCGCGCTTTGACGAGCACTTGGCACTTCGCATTATTTCTTGGAGCGTGGGAGCCTAAAGTTTTGATGAGGTAAAATAGATCAACGGTTGTGATTAAACGATCCGATCAAAGGGTTTAAAATCTGAAATGACCTGATCTGAACCGTTAGATGAACTCATAGCGTTCCGTGTAGGGAATGCCCATTCGCCTATGATGGGACGCCTAATCTGGACCGTTAGATCAAAGTTGTTCCAAACAGGCACGATCCAACGATTGCTGAGTCGCTTCATGAAGAGGTGTGACTATTAAAGAACAGTCACATAAATGGCTATAAAAAGAGTTCCAGGGCTCTATTTTGGACACCAAAAATTGATAATTTATCCTCTCTTCATCCTCTACCTTTTGGCATTATCATATTACAAATTTAGAGTGTTCTCAATTTGATCAAACAGTACATAGTTTGAATCAACCAAACTATTCATACATTGCATTGTATCTTAAAGGAAGATTCTATAAAACCCATTGTGTACTCACGGTTCTGTCTCAATCGGATTGGGAGAAATTTTGGCTAAAAGATAGCGTTCCCAGAACGTACCTTGTAGAAATTAATTTATTATTTCGTTCTTTTCATTTCAAATATCTAATAGATGAGAGAGAGGAAATGGAGAAGAAAATGAGGTGCCACATGGAGTGGCTAACCTCTTGCAAAAATTTAATAGAGTCTTTTGTATTATGATATATATTAGATAACCACGTGCTTAAGAAGATAATTCAGTTGTCCTCGTGTGAAGGGAAATAAAAATGCTGATAAGTAAAAAGAAAATGAGGAAAAGGAAAAGTAATAAACTCGCATCTTTGATACTTGCATCTAATTGCAGGAAAGGTCGTCGAATTCCATGGACTTTTTCTACTTTGAAAACACTTGGATTGATATTCTTAGCATTTATCTGTAAGAGGGTGGTATTTTTTGAATTCCTTGAGAGGTCAATTCAACCATAACACTATCAAGAGATGGTGGTTTTAGTCCAAGAGGAAGTGACTGCCGTGGCTTCGATAAAACATCTCCAATAGCTGCATCTATGCTCTCCTTTGACTGCAACATATACAAATAAAAAAAATCATCTGGAATAAAGAATCCATTTTGGACAACCAAAATTGTTATGAACTAATAGAAGATGACTCACTTTAGTGTAAGGTATTTGCAGTGATTTACAAGCAGGTGAGAAGAAACAATTACTTAGCATGGATTTTGATGGCATATTTATTTTTATAAGAGTAGACCTTCTCTATTATTAATGAGCAATCTTTATACGAAAGTTCAATGAAATATTGATTATTTATTTTGGAAAGAAGATTTGTAATATTTACAGGAGATATGAGTTCATGGAAAAGATCAAAAAGTAATTCATCTTTATAAATATTTAAAAAATGAGTAAAAAAAATATCACAAAATATTGTCTTACTTTCCCAGTTTGGCATGGAATTCAATTTTTTTAACATTGGGTTTAGAGAATGTTTTTTTTATCCTCAACACATTACCTTCAACTCTATAAGCGTTCCTTTCAAGACAACTTTAGTCATACAATTTATTGCATGAACATTCACAATATACGTGGTGTACAAAGATTTTACTCTTATTAGAAAAAATAGCTTGGGAAAAATTATGAATAGTTGAGACAAACATTGCTCTGTTGTAGAACTAGAGCATAAGTGATGGGAACGTTGTTAGAATTCTAATCTATTGTGTGTGTGTGTGTGTGTGTGTGTGTGTGTGTTTGTGTGTGTGTGTGTATAATAAGATGAAATGATTTTTGAATTGTCTAAGAACAATAAGGGTCCAGATTTGGCCACATCTTCCCTTGTTAAATCAAGGGCTATGATTCGCTGCCTAAATTCCATATCCCGTCCAAATGATTTCCATAACCCGCCCAAAGAAGACTAAAACATTTCACTTTATTTCAATAGCCATACCCGAACACCTACTATCTTCTCATCTCCCTCCATCTCTCTCACACACGCATTTATAAGATCCATGCTAGATTCTCAAATGGGCGTGTACATTCATATTCTTTGTTTTTAATATGTGATTCAACTTTTAGGTTTTCGTGGGTTTGGATTCTTTGGTACAAATAAGATTTATGGCTCATTTTGGTTGTATTCTTTGGTTTTGTATGTGATTCAACTTTAGGGTTTGTGGGTTTGAATTCTTTGGAACAAATAAGATTTATGGCTTATTATAGAAGTATATATATGTGCTTCTTTCTCAGACGTTTATTTTGGTTTTGTAGGTACCAATTTGGTTATACTTTGTGTATATTTGGCTCTATAAAATCAGTTATATTTATGTTTGATAGATTTATAAGGTTCTATATGTTTTAGGTTTTAATAATTTTACTAATTAGGGTATACTCTACTAATTCATGTATGAAAGTGATTTATAGGGTTCTAATACTAAATCGGTTTTTGTATTTAAATATTCTTGAGTGTCAAGTTCTTACCACTATGCCCTGTTTTTTACTTTCTAATTTATGGGTTTGGATTCTTTGGTACAAATAAGATTTATGTCTCATTTTAGTTGTATTCTTTGGTTTTGTATGTGACTCGACTTTAGGGTTTTGTGGGTTTGGATTCTTTGGTACAAATCAGATTTGTGGCTCATTTTGGATGTATTCTTTGTTTTTTATTATGCGATTCAACTTTAGGGCTTGTGGGTTTGGATTCTTTGGTACAAATAATATTTATGGCTTATTGTAAAAGTATATGTGCTTCTTTCTCTGACGTTTATTTTGGTTTTGTAGGTATTAATCTGGCTATACTTTGTGTATATTTGGCTTCGTAAAATCATGTATATATATGTTTGATAGATTTATAAGGTTGTATATTTTTTAGGTTTTAATAATTTTATTAATTAGGGTATACTCCACTAATTCGTGTATGAAAGTGATTTATAGGGTTCTAATACTAAATCGGTTTTTGTATTTAAATATTCTCGAGTGTCAAGTTCTTACCACTAAGCCGTGTTTTTTACTTTCTAAATCTCATGTAATTAGTGAATATTTTATGAATTTAGTGTATCTTTGCTCTACTTTTACCATTATGCTCTATTTTAATTGTTTTGTCATTATGTTCTGTGCATCTCAGGTGCTCAGTTATAAATCTTACGCAATTGTGTTTTATATGTTCTCAAAGTATTAATAGTTGTGCATCTTAGGTGCTCATTTGATATGATATGTTGGAGCATTCCAAATGACTATTAGACCATTGCATTGAGAGGTTCCAAAGGGCAAGGTACATTTTATGTCAATCTAAAAATTCAATATTATATGAATGTACTTTTTTAATGTCACTTTTATTAACAAGATGAGTCCATTCATGGATCATACCTATGTTAATATATTAATGTACTTTTTTGTCTGGAGGTTGTATGAATGCTTGAAATACTATGTGATTATGGTCCTGATTGTGGAGTTTCTTGGGATATTGAGTTCATGACTTCTTATTACTGCACATTTTCTACTTTAGCTTATCTTTCTTAAGTTATGTGATTTTCTATTGCGGAAAACTGAATTTATTTACATTCAAAATATGTACTCACAAGTTTATACTAAAACATTTTTTAAAAGCAATATGGTTGTTGGGGAGAGGAAATCCATATGCAATAAGATATAAAATTCTATATACATTTGTCTTCAAAGTTGTTGTTTTATTATAAGTTCACTTTCAACCAAACATTTGATAGGATATGTACTTCTTAGATAGTTTGATAGTGCCTTTGATTAGTCAGTTCACTTTGATTATAATTCCATTTGTATTTGGCGGCAATTTTATT
Organism: Sambucus nigra; assembly: GCA_949130495.1. NCBI lineage: Eukaryota > Viridiplantae > Streptophyta > Magnoliopsida > Dipsacales > Adoxaceae > Sambucus > Sambucus nigra. The sequence goes on from OX422213.1 coordinate 54,334,669, forward strand.
TACTTTTTCTTTGACTATACATGTATATGTCCATATCATTGTACAATTAGTGAAATGTGTGTTCTCTTCTTTATGAGTGTTCTACTTTTCTCCATCCCTAACTTGATAAAATATTACAACACCCGGTTCAAATTTTGCTGCTAGGTGATTCAACCACTGAACTTGATAATGTATATTTTGTTTCAAATATTTCTCTGAATCAGAAATCCATACTATTTAAGTGGGTTTGCTATTTTTTTTTGTCCATCTTTTTTTTAAATATTTATAGATTGTTATAATCTCTCTCCCACAAACATTCACCCACCCATAGCTAAATGTTGTTGCACTTTCTACATTTATACTCTGGTTAATGTCAGTTAAACCCTCTCCCAGAGACTGTCTATTATTATTAATTTTTGTTTATTATGATTAATTTTTGGAGTAGTCGTTTATACAGAGATAAGAAAGAGACAACTTGCTACCTACCATTATTCTCTAAATATTTCTCACTGGTACGACTTGATCTTTTCCTTCTCTATTTATTCTAAATTTCTAACTGGTTTCAAGTTGTTATGGTACTGATGGCATTATTGTAACAACCGAGGTTTTTGAAGGACTATTTTATACTATTTTGCCTAATGGGCTAATTTTATAAAATAGGGGATGTTGGAGTAAATATTATTTCCCGTGAGACTTAGGGGTAATATTTACTATGTTTTGTCTATTTACCGTTATGAGAAGGTAAATAGCATTATATTGTGTATTTTGCGTCGTTATATGTAAAACGACGGTTATGACCTATATTTAAATTTGTGTATAATTATGAAATAAAATGAAATTGGAACGTAAAAACAGTTCACACTTTCCCCGAATGCCAAAATAGGGGGGGCGGTTGTTTTTAGAATAGTCGAGATAGTCGAAATAAGTGCCACGTTGTATTTTTGGGTTTCGGGCACTTTTTTACGCGTTATGACTCAATTAAGTGGTTACGAGTCATTTTAGTGGTGTATTAACATTTAACAGTGGGGATTTATGTTTTTGAGACCCATATAAGTCCCCCACCCCCTTTATTTTTCCTCATTTTTGGGAGAGAAGCCAAAGGAGAGAGAGAGAGAGAGAGAGAGAAAAGAGACTTGGGACAAAATGGGAGAAAGAGAGAAAATGGAAGATTTGGGCCGGATTCCGTCTCTACCGGAGGTGATCCGAGACTACGAACATCGAGGCAAGTTTCTTACTTGCTAGATATTGATTTAATGTGATAAATCTGCATGTGTAGTTAAGTTTTTAGGAGGTTTAAACCATAAATGGGTTTTGGTTGATTTTGGGTGTTTAATCCTAAATCTTATAGTTTAATTTGATTTGAAGAGAAATAATTGGTTATTTGATGTGTAGAAATGATTTTATAGTAGTATTTGTTGTTGTGGTTGGGTGAAATACCGGGTAGAAGCTTGGATGGCTCATTAATGGCCGAAACAGCTTCTCGGAGAAGAAGCTGTCTGCCAGGATCGATCGATCGAACCTGGGGGATCGATCGATCGAAGCCTTCGATCGATCGACGGCCAGGGGTCGATCGATCGACCCCTTCTAAAAAGGTGAGATTTTTCTAGTTTTGTTTTAGCCCTTTTCTTTTCGGTTCAAGGTTTAGGAACCTTCCTTTGGGAAGTAATGGGGAGTCCTAGAGGGTTGTATTGGGTAGACTAATGTCCTAGGCTAAGAGTGGATATTTGGGCTTACCCGAGGGCTAGTTTGTATAGGTTAATGTCCGAATGATATAAGGGGTTAACCTAAAGATAAATTGGAAGTTAAAATATTAATGTTGAGCTTTTGGGAGACACCCCATTATGGAGACTCACTTTGAGGGTTGATGAAATAATATGAACTCTTGGAGGCTATTTTGAGGTTAGTGGCACTTTGGGTCTTAGGTCATTAATAAACATGACTTAACGAATAAAGAATGCATGTTATAAAATATGGTACTAAATGAATAAGTACAAATGGATGATTTTTGGAAATATAAAATATGATGTTTTCAAAATGGAGAAGTAATGTTTTTCATAAATGTTAATTTATGGATACACACCTCTCTAAATCGCTATCATAAGGGAAGTTGCGCGTGTTGTGGTGAAGCCCCCTGACTAATGAATGCAGGGTGGATATAGTCCCTAGACCATGTGAGCGCTTGTGATTGTATTTTTCTGCGATGGTTAGGAGATTCCGGGTGTGGTCTTGACTATCCCGCAGGCACATGGTCGCTTCCCGACATTTCGATAGGATCCCAGGTTGTCTTGGTGATAGGCCCTGGAAGATGATAGCCATTTAGGGGCGCGCACACTGGGGAAACCCGGACGGGCGGTCTTAGATTGTGTTATATTATATGATATATAACTATGTTCAATAATGTGGGACATTATTGGTTATTAAAGCATTTTATGATAATAAAATGGCTTTAATTTACATTTCCCGGATGGAAGAAGGGAAATGGGATGTTAAATACATTTTTTCGGATGGAAGAAGGAAAATGGATGAAATGAAATGAAAGTAAAGCATTTTTATGATAATAAAACTTGATTTAAATTATGTATTTTCCTGGATGGAAGAAAGGAACTAAAATTTGGTAAAGAAAGTTTTGAAATGAGATAGTGCCATAAAGAGCACGATGAAATGCCATAAAGAGCATAAAAACTAAGAGTATATTTCCTGATAAGGAATAGAATTTCGAAATGAAATAGTATATGCTGAAAGTAATTTGGTAAACATTTGATAAAATGTTGTACCATTTATATATGTTCCTAAAGATGAATTAGGAATATTGCCATTAGATGATGGATGGGTTTATTTTTATATTCCTTGAATAGTTGTAGATGTGACCTCCCACACGTATGCACACACATACATTTATTGATTATTTTGTGCTAGGGATCTAATGGATCTCACGATCAACCTTGCCTAAGTAGTAGTGTATCGGGGGGGTTCCTTGTTTAAATTTCGCTTTGCGAGACACCCCACGCACGAATAGGGCATAGTGTTGAGACTGTGGAGAAGTTAGCCCTTAGTAATTAGGGTTAACTAGAGCGTCTCATCATATTGCGCTAGGTTGCTGCTAGATTGAGAGGTGAGAAATATTACTGTTATCTGCGAGAGAAGTACGCATTTAACTGTCATGCATTTTTAGTCACATGGTAATCATATCAAACCGGGCCCTGATTCGTATCTATATTTCTCTGTTTCTGCATATTCTTTTGCCGTTACAGGTGCTCTACCGCATGGACACCCGTGATTACATTTCCATTCCAGTTGTCATGGAGCTACAGCATTTTGCGGATGTTGTAGGTTACTTGTAATAGACGCTTCTTTCGATTGTACTCTAGTTTCGTTCAGTATATTTATTCGGGCGTGTTTTGCCCAAGGTATTGCACTCATTCATTATATTGTAAATATTGAATTGGAATACTCGATGTATTATTTGTATTGGTTTGTTCACCGACAGCTTATTCGGTGATATTTATTATATTGTCTTTCTTATTCATCGATTTTTGGTATCCACCATTTTTACAAATGGGATTGTCTAACTGTTTTTCTTTTACTTTCTAAATTTTTAAATTTGACAGTCCATTTTCTAAAATGATGGGTGGTTATCTCATACTATTATTTTAATCGACAGTGATGCTGAGAATGGACCACCTATGATTCATGTGATTATTAGAGTATTGGACTGGCCCCCTATTATTTTAGTAGGCGGGTTGTCACAGGTGGTATCAGAGCATTAGGTTCTAGAATCCTTAGTAATCTGTGCGAATGTTCTACGTCTTCTGCGTTTCTCTCTAAATTGATGTAGAGCCTTAAGATTTAGGGTCGTTGAATTCTCTAATGAGATTTCGTTCTCCTGCTATGTTGTGAGGACCCTAAAGATCTTTTGTGCATTCGTGTGAGACTTGTAAGTCGTTAGATGAAGGGCGTTGAGGAAGGACGTTGTGAAGGCATCATAGGATGGGATTACTAAGAACTGTAGGCTGTAGTCGGGGATGAGGGCTGCTTTGGAGGTATCTCCCTTTGTAGCATTGTTTTATATTGCTGACGTGACTACTAAGTACGGTGACAATAGTTTTCCCAAGTACCGCTGTCGGTAGAGAGTGGTACTATGCTTGAGATTCCAAGCAATGTCAATTTGGAGTTGAGAGGTCCTTGACAAGGACCACGTGTTGAAGTTTGGTTGGATAGAGGAAGTGTAACCTCGTTCGGTGACAACGTAAGGCCCGAGAGTTTTGGCTTGCCACCCATTCCAGCAGTCCCAGTTCAGCAGGGGCAGCTACAGTATGGACGTGTCTATAACGTTCACCAGGCTGCAGTTCCACAGGCACCGCTCGCAATTGAGGGTACGTTTCCTATCCATGGCACTATGGGTCGGGTATTATTTGATACGGGTGCTACACATTATTTTATAGCTACACACTTCGCGAAAGCCTTAGGATTGTTAGCTACGGCAGAGAGCACAGTGACGTGTGTCGACTCACCATTGGGGAGTGGGTCACTTATCTTCTTTATATGCCGGGGAGTGGGTGTAGGGATTGGTAGTCTGGTATTACCTGCAGATATGTTGGTATTAGATATGCATGTTCACGATGTGATTATCTGTATGGATTGGCTCGTAGCTTATAGGGCCATGATTGATTGTTTCAGCGAAAGCATTGTTTTTTCCATTCCGGGGCAAGAGATGTTCGTAGTGGTGATGCCTCGCCCAGAGGGAGGCTCGATCGCTCATTTGTATTACCTAGAGGAGGATACCTCTAAGGAGGTTGTGATTCCTTTAGATTCTATTCCAGTTGTTAGGGAGTATTCGGATGTGTTTCAGGAGATACCAGGCTTACCACCCAGTAGAGAGATAGACTTTGTTATAGACCTATTGCCATATACGAGGCCTATAGCACGTGCACCGTACCGTATGGCTCCGGCAGAGATGCGAGAGCTACGAGATCAGATAGAGCAGCTGTTAGGTCAGGGCTTTATTCACAGGAGTACCTCACCTTGGGGCGCTCCAGTTTTGTTTGTGAAGAAGAGGGATGGTTCACTGAGATTGTGTGTGGACTACCGAGAGTTGAATAAGGTCACGATACGGAATAAGTATCCATTGCCTCGAATTGATGACTTATTCGACCAGTTGAGAGGAGCTTCTTTCTTCTCAAAGATTGATTTGAGATCGGGATACCATCAGTTGCGTATCAGGGAGGAGGATGTCTCGAAGACTGCGTTCTTGTCGAGATATGGTTCTTACGAGTTTCGAGTTATGCCTTTTGGTTTGACCAACGCTCCAGCAGTGTTTATGGACTTGATGAACAGAGTGTTCAGGGATTTCCTAGACCAGTTTGTCATTGTCTTCATTGATGATATTCTGGTTTACTCCCAGACAGAGGAGGAGCACGCCGAGCATTTGAGGCAAGTTTTGCAGACACTTCGTCAGAACGAGTTGTATGCAAAATATGAGAAGTGCGGGTTTTGGCTGAAGGAGGTCCAGTTTTTGGGACACATTATTTCCGATCGGGGAATATCTGTTGATCCGGGGAAAGTATTCGCGGTGAGGGAGTGGGGACAGCCCACGACACCGACTGAAATTCGTAGTTTCTTGGGCCTAGCAGGATACTACAGGAGGTTTATTCGGGGATTTTCGAAGATAGCGGGTCCTTTGACACATCTGACTCGTAAGGGTGTGCCATTCATCTGGAGTGATGCCTGTCAGTTGGCATTTGATGAGTTAAAGGACAAATTGACCTCAGCACCTGTGTTAGAATTGCCGAGACCGGGAGTTGAGTATTTGGTTTACACCGACGCATCTTTGCAAGGACTTGGAGGTGTATTTCAGCAGGAGAGACAGGCCATAGCTTATGCTTCCCGTAAGCTTAAGACTCATGAGAAGAATTACCCCACACACGATTTGGAGTTGGCGGCAGTGGTATTTGCCCTACGAATTTGGAGGCACTATCTTTTGGGGGAGAAGTTCCAACTGTTCACGGACCACAAGTCCCTACAATACATGTTCACGCAGAAGGAGTTGAATATGCAGAAGCGTAGGTGGCTTGAGTTTGTGAAAGACTACCAGTTCAATATCCAGTATCACCCGGGTAAGGCTAACGTGGTAGCAGACGCGTTGAGCCGTAGACCAGCAGATGAGGTGGCAGAGGTGTGGAAGGCAAAGTGGAAGGAGTTGGGACACCAGGATGCAGTGGCCCGATCTTTCATGTCTGTGATGACCGTTACACCGCAGATTGTCACGAAGGTAGTACGGGCACAGGCTAATGACTCGTTCTGTCAGGAGTAGATAGTTCGATTACTAGCAGAGGGAGCCGAGTCCTATACCGTCAGCTCAGACGGGGGATTACGCTTCAATGGGAGATTGGTAGTTCCGAAAGGGGAGGAATTGCGACACGATGTTATGGCAGAGTCGCACGGCTCACGGTTCGCGGTACATCCCGGAGGGGACAAAATGTACCAAGACATGAGACGCCAGTATTGGTGGAGCGGTATGAAGAGAGATATCGCTGAGTTTGTTTCGAAATGCGCCACTTGTCAGCTTGTAAAAGTGTATCATCAGAGACCGGCAGGATTGCTACAGCCATTGGAGGTCCCGGTGTGGATGTGGGAGAGCATATCCATGGACTTTATCACGGGGTTGCCTACGTCGCAGAGGGGTCACGACTCCGTTTGGGTAATTGTGGACAGGTTGTTCAAGGTCGCTCACTTTTTACCCGTAAGGACTGACTACACTACGGGACAGAATGCCCAGCTCTTCATTTCAGAGGTTGTGAGACTTCACGGTGTGCCCCTAAATATCGTGTCTGACAGAGACAAGATATGTGTTTTGCGGTTTTGGGAGAGTTTCGAGGAGGCCATGGGCACGGAATTGTGGTTAAGTACGGCTTATCATCCGCAGACCGATGGGCAGACCGAGCGCACAAATGAGATGTTGGAAGACATGCTACGCATGTGCATTATTGACTTTGGGGGTGGATGGGAGCAGTACCTACCACTGGTGGAGTTTTCTTATAACAACTCCTATCAGTTCACTATTGGCATGGCTCCATTTGAGGCATTGTACGGTAGGCCTTGTCGTTCCCCAGCATGTTGGTTAGAGGTGGGGGATAACAAACTACTTGGACCGGAAGTGATTCAGGATACTTTGTCAAGGATTGAGTTGATTCGGAGTCGCATTCGGGTAGCTCAAGACAGGCAGAAGAGTTATGCTGATGCGAAGAGATTTTTTAGGGATTTCCAAGTGGGGGACCAATTTTTGCTCAGGGTATCTCCTATGAAGGGGATTATGCATTTCTGGAAGAAGGGGAAGTTGGCACCGAGGTATGTGGGGCCGTTTCCTATTATTGAGCGGATCGGACCGATAGCGTATAGACTTGGGTTATCGGAGCATTTGCATCGGATTCACGATGTGTTCCATACTTCCTCGCTGAGGAAATACCTTAGAGATAATTTGGCTCATTCGCACATTGCTGTGGAGGACATCGATCTCCAACCGGATAGCTCCTACGAGGAGGGGCCGATTGCTATTTTGGACCGAAGCGAAAGGAAACTTCGGTCAAAGATAGTCCCATTAGTGCGTGTTCAGTGGCGACATCACAATGTCGAGGAGTCCACATGAGAGCGCGAGGATGAGATGCGCGATCGTTATCCAGAGTTATTTTTAGCAGGTACCTTCTAGTTTCGAATTTTGAGACGAAATTCAGTTATTAGGGGGGAAGTATGTAATACCCCGTACTTTTGGCTATATTTATTTTTGGGATTAATTAATTAAATGTGAATTAATTGGAAATTAATCCGGGTAAAATACTAGCGAGTTGTGAGTTGGTATTTGACTATATTGAGTATATATGATGTTATATGAATATTGAAATATGAAATTTGTCGTGAGATTTATATACGGCAATTTGGTCATTTTATTGGGACGCGTGTGACAGTCGCGTCGGGTTATAATTATTTTATTAATAAAAGTGAATTTAAATTTTATAAACCGTATGGTCATTTTGAGTGCGCCAACGCGTCCGAAAGGGTCGAGATAGTCAGAAAACACTAGCCGGGGGTGTAGTTTGGGTCCCGGGGTATTTTTAGGCCATACCGGCAATATAAAGGGTATTTTGGTAATTTCGTATTTTTAGGAATTAAAAATGACGAAAATTAGAGAAGTCAATCTGATTGGGAATAGACCCACTAAACCCACTAACCAACCCATATTAACCCATTAAGCTACGGAGGTTATCATTTAGGTTTCCAACTTTCCCAAAGAAAACCCTAGCCACCATAGCCACCTTTGGAGAAGAAGCTTGGAGAAAGGGAGAGAGAGAGGGAATTCTGCAGAAAGAGAGAGAGGAAATCAACATCAAATTCAGAGACACTCAAGGCAAGTGTTTTATTATCATTCAATTTCAGAGAATGCTCTTTCCATGTGTAGGAATTTAATAAAACTGATTTGTTCTTGGTGAAATATGAAAACCCATGTATTTTGAAGGTTAGAACTTGAAATCTTGAGGAAAATTGCATGTAGAATGTTAGGTAGATGATCATACTGATGATATTAGTTATTGGATGAAATTAAAATGGATTTAATTGGGTTAATTCATGATTTAAAATTTTAGGGTTTGTGTTCTTGAATAATTTGGGGAAAGTGTTGAGAATTGTTGATTTAATGATGATTGGGATGAATTAACTCAGTAAAATACGTTAGTTTATAACCTTGTTATGTTTAGGAGTGATTAGAGATCTTTAAACATTGTTGGAACGAATTTTAGAGGATATTTGAGGAGTAAGAATTAATGAAAAACGAAACTTAGAAATTCTGGGCTGAAACAAGTCCCTCGTTAGAAGACCTTCCCAGCTCGTTCGAACGAGCTCGTTCGAACGAGCTTCTAACGAGTTGACCAGTTGCTTCTAACGAGGGGAGACTTCGTTCGATACCTTCGTTCGAACGAACTGTATTTCGTTCGAACGAGATGTCGTTAGAAGGTACAGTTCGTTCGAACGAATCGTTCGTTCAGCCTCGTTCGAACGAGACTTCTAACGAGCTGGCAGTTTAGGCCTTTTTGGCCTATTTTGATTTTGGGAGTCCCGTGATCTTGTTCGATGATATAGATAACCTTCCTTTGATGATGTATTGATAGGTTTGGGACGTTTGTGTTATTTTGAGGAGTAAATTGTATTTGAGCGATTTAAACTAAAGGGATAGTTGGGTTGAGACGTGAGTGTCTACTACGACGTGAGAATAAATTATGGCGCGTATGATTATAAATCGGAAACGTATAAAGTGTGTAAGTTATATATTGGTACTAGAATGAGAATAGTACTAAAATTAAACTACGGGATTACTAAGACGTGTGTTTACTTAGTATTGGTATATGAATTGTGTGTATGACATACCTACCATACTTGTTATCACGGGAGGTTTGCGTTCGCTTAGGGCCCTCTAATCCTTGTGTTGCCCGGATTTAGACTGGTTACCTTGATGAACATAGGTCATAGAAAGACTTATTGGGATATTAATAAGTCCGCTGATTGTGGGAGCGTAGGTATGTGCGTGACCCATGTGATGTGACTGTGTTCGCCTCCATTATTTGTGATGTTGTTATTTGTGAACTATTCCTGAGAGATTCGGAATATGTAATCCTTATTTACGTGATGTACCGGGATGGATAGAAGAGTATGTGTGCACCACAGCTTAGTTCTCGGGGTGCTTGTATTGTATATTTATGATGTGAATAATATACACTTAATAAATGGGAACCTCCATATTATTGTTGTGAAAATAATTATGGTATTGTTTCGAGAAAAACATAACGAGTTAGCTGATAGTGAAATATATATTGTATATTGAGCATCTGAGTTTACGTTAAACCCATATTTAATTACGAGCGTTATAATGTTAATAAAACCGAGTAATAAGGGTAGGGCCTTTGTCAGTCTAGCTAGATATGATGTTACTTAGCTAGTGGTCTGTATCGTTAGAGATGGGTAATTACGTTAGGAGTGCATAGTTAGACGAGAGGTGAGAATATCATGTGAGTGCACGTCCTAACATGTACTTTGCATTTAATGTTTTAAATTTTTTTAAAGCACTTCCAGGTTTTTAAAATATCTCCACATTCGGGCTCTGACCCGTTTTCTTTCAAATCTATTTTCTTGTAAAGCCATTTTAGGTGCCCGTCCACAAGGACACCATGCATAGGATACTCATTAAGGTGACGAGCTGTAGCTGTTTTTGGAAGCTACAGGGATTTGCTTGTAGACGCTTCTATCATTTGGATTCCAGAGTCATTATCTATCAGTTGTAGGGCATGTTGCCCATTTCTATTAGAGACATCTTTCCATTACAGTTTTCAGACTTTGTCATTTATTGATTTAGTATTCAGTATTTTCATTGCGTATTTCAGTTGTGGGATTTGTAGTGAGGAGTTTTTCCTCCAGACTTTATTTACATTATGTGATGGTTATTCTATTTATTTCAGTATGGTGAATGGTATTATTTATTATTCATTACACTTGTTGCATGTTAATCAGACTTAAATTAAAATTTGGCAACTTACTTTTTAAATACTAGGTGGTTAGTAATCATTAAAATGTTTTTGACAGTGATGCTATTAACTGGACCAACTGGGCATTTTGAATTAATTTAATAAAGGAGTAGCTACCCGGTATTTAATTAGTCGGGGTGTCACAATCTATATGACTTTCATGATAGGGAAGTTCTGTATTTTTCTTTCACTCGTTATGGGGCGAGTGATGATATGTGTGGTATGTACTACTTGTATTATATGTATTGTACGAGTAGAGATATCCTTAGATTGGTGGGTGTGATAGCAAGTGAATGAATTTCTAGGCCATCCTATTTCTAGTTCTAGATAAGCACTAGTTGTTCTATAATATCTCCCCTGGATACCGGTCGAGACTTTATAGAGGTGGTTTATGGTATGTAGATAGTTTCCTTTATTTTTGTTTTTATTCTGTTTACTTGCTTTGTTTGCTTTGCTTGTGTATGTTGTGCCTTGTCTCCACGACCGGCTAGTTAAGGGGATTGTGTGGAGGGGTTCCTTGTTTGGATTTCACTTCGGCGAGACGCTCCACGCATGAACCTTAACGACGTTGGGAGTGGAGAGATGTGCATTTTCTTTTCTTTCCTGTTCTTTTCTTTTCTTTTTCTGTTGGTTAAGTACTGGGTTGGAAGGTTTAGCCAAGAATCACATATATGAGTGATTAAGGGCTAAGTTGATGTGCGATATATGAGCACTATGATAGTTTTCTTCTGATCGATGTGGGGAAGACAAAGATTATGAAAGTCCGATAGAGACTTATGGTTGTGCCTTAAGGAGAAGGCCGTTTGTATAGAGGTATATGTGTATTTTGAGATAAAGTATGTGTGGCATCTTACAAAAAGTAAATGCCTCAGCTGATTGTTATGGTGGGACATAAAAATAAATATGTATTAGTAGAGTTACGAGTTAGGATTTCGTTGTTCCCGATCATGTGTCTTTGACCGTTACTTCTCGACGATCGACAATGCGAGGTAGTAGTGTAACGGGAGGGTTCCTTGTTTGGATTTCGCTTCGGCGAGACGTCCCACGCATGAAACTGAGCTAATGTCAGAAGTCGGGAAAGGTCTTGGACACTAGGGATATATTTAGTATTATACTTATACGACTAGACTAGATAGAATATATATCGACCTTAGGATTTTTAGGACGTTAGGCCCTTAGGGCATGCGACGTTATTTTTAGGAAGGTGGTTGGGAGTTGACCACAATAGGTTTGTGGGTTAACTCTAAGTAGGATTCGATCCCTAGAACGAGAAATATGGAATCTCGAGCTATTCGGGATGTGGGCCAAAGGAGATGAGGCCTTTCTTAGATAGATTGCAACGTCGTTAACCTATCATTCGAAGAGTTGAAGTATGTGCTGACTTTTTCTCCTGCACTCATGTTGTTATGATCAAAAGTAGGTTTAATGAACGAGTCTTTGCCAGGAATGGGAAGTATTAATATGAGAGCATGGACTCCTTGTTCATGTGTCTCACACTTTTAAAACTTCGTGAGATGTATTATCCCACGCTTGATTTGGAATTCGTAGCGGTAGTATTCGCCTTAAAGAATTAGAGGCATTACTTCCTGGGCAGGAATTTGGGTCTTTTCACGAGCAACAAGTTTGTAATTGTGAAGGACTATCGATAGGATATTCCCTTTCGCTAAGGCAATGCGAATGGGAGTGTTATAGGCGCCGAGTACAAAACCGTCTGAGAGTTTAGTCGTGGCATGGAATGCCAATGGAGCGAGTTAAACCGAGGGGGCTCTATTGTAAGAGCATTTATGTTCGTGATTGACCCTTTCACCTACTTGTGTGTAGAGAGTAGTGTGGAATGAGGACGGGTATATCCGTGGTATTTTTATCGAATTGCCGATAATGAAATGGTCATGATTCTAGTTGAGAAAACTGTGGATCCTTGGACCAATCGCTGCTTACTCAATGGAAACGGGCGGACTAAGTACTGGAGAGTGCGCCCAGCCCTGCATGGTGGAGTTTTAGATCTGTATGCAGTTCCTATCAAACAGTGGTGAACTGAGAGAGACATTGTGTCAAGGTACTGGTAAAGTTTCCAGGAAGAAATGGGAACCGTGTGGATATGGGGTATATCCTACCACCCGTAAATGGATGGATGGGATTGATTTAAAGGAAGGATTGGAGTAGTAGTTCTTATGGATCGAATTTCCGTACAATAATTCGTATCGTTTTCGATAAGCATGATGTCGTGTGTAGCCTAGTATAGTTGGCAGTGTGCCTTGTCTATTCGTTGGAATGGAAACAGCGAATAGTATATTTCTTGGACTGGGAGTGGTCCGGAAAGATTTCTTTAAAGATCGGGCTCATTGAGCTGTAGACTTCTAAGGGCTACGCCAATGCGAATAAGGTTTGTAGTATTGGGGTTAGCGATTGTAAGTTAGTTTAGTTATTCCCTAGTAAGGGTGTAACGTGTTCGAAAAGTAAGGCAAGTTGTGCCGAGGTTGTGTAGGTATCTCCTCCCTTAGTAGAAGGGTGGGATCGATAGTTCATGAGGAATGATTTGTCTCTATGTTATAGCATGATGTTGTGGACTGATATCGAATAGTGATGACCTTAGTCAGTGTCCTATGGAGACGCTGCACTGCAGAGGGGTTTGCTAGTATGGTAGCACAGTTTTTGGTATAGTATACCCTTTATATGGTTATGGGTTATGCTTGAATTTTGAGGGAAAAATTCCCCTTTAAGGGGGGGAGTATGTAACAACCCAGGTTTTTGAACGACTATTTTATACTATTTTGCCTAATGGGCTAATTTTATAAAATAGGGGATGTTGGAGTAAATATTATTTCCCGTGAGACTTAGGGGTAATATTTACTATGTTTTGTCTATTTACCGTTATGAGAAGGTAAATAGCATTATATTGTGTATTTTGCGTCGTTATATGTAAAACGACGGTTATGACCTATATTTAAATTTGGGTATAATTAATGAAATAAAATGAAATTGGGACGTAAAAAATAGTTCACACGTTCCCCGAATGCCAAAATAGGGGGTGCGGTTGTTTTTAGAATAGTCGAGATAGTCGAAATAAGTGTCACGTTGTATTTTTGAGTTTCGGGCACTTTTTACGCGTTATGGCTCAATTAAGTGGTTACGAGTCATTTTAGTGGTGTATTAACATTTAACAGTGGGGATTTATGTTTTTGAGACCCGTATAAGTCCCCCACACCCTTTCATTTTTCTCATTTTTGGGAGAGAAGCCAAAGGAGAGAGAGAGAGAGAGGAGAGTTGGGAGAAAATGGGAGAAAGAGAGAAAATGGAAGATTTGGGTCGGATTCCGTCGCTACCGGAGGTGATTCGAGACTAAGAACCTCGAGGCAAGTTTCTTACTTTCTAGATATTGATTTAATGTGATAAATCTGCATGTGTAGTTAAGTTTTTGGGAGGTTTAAACCATAAATGGGTTTTGGTTGATTTTGGGTGTTTAATCCTAAATCTTATAGTTTAATTTGATTTGAAGAGAAATATTTGGTTATTTGATGTGTAGAAATGATTTTATAGTAGTATTTGTTGTTGTGGTTGGGTGAAATAGCGGGTAGAAGCTTGGATGGCTCGTTAATGGCCGAAACAGCTTCTCGGAGAAGAAGCTGTCTGCCAGGATCGATCGATCGAACCGGGGGGATCGATCGATCGAAGCCTTCGATCGATCGACGGCCAGGGGTCGATCGATCGACCCCTTCTGAAAAGGTGAGATTTTTCTAGTTTTGTTTTAGCCCTTTTCTTTTCGGTTCAAGGTTTAGGAACCTTCCTTTGGGAAGTAATGGGGAGTCCTAGTGGGTTGTATTGGGTAGACTAATGTCCTAGGCTAAGAGTGGATATTTGGTCTTACCCGAGGGCTAGTTTGTATAGGTTAATGTCCGAATGATATAAGGGGTTAACCTAAAGATAAATTGGAAGTTAAAATATTAATGTTGAGCTTTTGGGAGACACTCCATCATGGAGACTCACTTTGAGGGTTTATGAAATAATATGAACTCTTGGAGGCTATTTTAAGGTTAGTGGCACTTTGGGTCTTAGGTCATTAATAAACATGACTTAACGAATAAAGAATGCATGTTATAAAATATGGTACTAAATGAATAAGTACAAATGGATGATTTTTGGAAATATAAAATATGATGTTTTCAAAATGGAAAAGTAATGTTTTTCATAAATGTTAATTTATGGATACACACCTCTCTAAATCGCTATCATAAGGGAAGTTGCGCGTGTTGTGGTGAAGCCCCCTGACTAATGAATGCAGGGTGGATATAGTCCCTAGACCATGTGAGCGCTTGTGATTGTATTTTTCTGCGATGGTTAGGAGATTCCGGGTGTGGTCTTGACTATCCCGCAGGCACATGGTCGCTTCCCGACGTTTCGATAGGATCCCAGGTTGTCTTGGTGATAGGCCCTGGAAGATGATAGCCATTTAGGGGCGGGCACATAGGGGAAACCCGGACGGGCGGTCTTAGATTGCGTTATATTAAAGGATATATAACTATTTTCAATAATGTGGGACATTATTGGTTATTAAAGCATTTTATGATAATATAATGGCTTTAATTTACATTTCCCGGATGGAAGAAGGGAAATGGGATGTTAAATACATTTTTCCGGATGGAAGAAGGAAAATGGATGATATGAAATGAAAGTAAAGCATTTTTATGATAATAAAACTTGCTTTAAATTATGTATTTTCCTGGATGGAAGAAAGGAACTAAAATTTGGTAAAGAAAGTTTTGAAATGAGATAGTGCCATAAAGAGCATGATGAAATGCCATAAAGAGCATAAAAACTATGAGTATATTTCCTGATAGGGAATAGAATTTCGAAATGAAATAGTATATGATGAAAGTAATTTGGTAAACATTTGATAAAATGTTGTACCATTTATATATGTTCCTAAAGATGAATTAGGAATAGTGCCATTAGATGATGGATGGGTTTATTTTTATATTCCTTGAATAGTTGTAGATGTGACCTCCCACACTTATGCACACACATACATTTATTGATTATTTCGTGATAAGGATCTAATGGATCTCACGATCAACCTTGCCTAAGTAGTAGTGTATCGGGGGGGGTTCCTTGTTTGGATTTCGCTTTGCGAGACACCCCACGCACGAATAGGGCATAGTGTTGAGACTGGGGAGAAGTTAGCCCTTAGTAATTAGGGTTAACTAGATCATCTCATCATATTGCGCTAGGTTGCTTCTAGATTGAGAGGTGAGAAATATTACTGTTATCTGCGAGAGAAGTACGCATTTAACTGTCATGCATTTTTAGTCACATGGTAATCATATCAAACCAGGCCCTGACCCGTATCTATATTTCTCTATTTCTGCATATTCTTTGCCGTTACAGGTGCTCTACCGCATGGACACCCGTGATTACATTTCCATTCCAGTTGTCATGGAGCTACAACATTTTGAGGATGTTGTAGGTTACTTGTAATAGACGCTTCTTTCGATTGTACTCTAGTTTCGTTCAGTATATTTATTCAGGCGTGCATTGCCCAAGGTATTGCACTCATTCATTATATTATAAATATTGAATTGGAATACTCGATGTATTATTTGTATTGGTCTGTTCACCGACAGCTTATTCGGTGATATTTATTATATTGTCTTTCTTATTCATCGATTTTTGGTATCCACCATTTTTACAAATGGGATTGTCTAAGTGTTTTTCTTTTACTTTCTAAATTTTTAAATTTGACAGTCCGTTTTCTAAAATGATGGGTGGTTATCTCATACTATTATTTTAATCGACAGTGATGCTGAGAATGGACCACCTATGATTCCTATGATTATTAGAGTATTGGACTGGCCACCTATTATTTTAGTAGGCGGGTTGTCACAATTATGTTTTATTTTTGGGGCAGGGTATATGACTATAATAAGGTAAAATGCAGGTGGGTATATGGGGATAAATAAAGGATCGTTGTCCAAAATCCATTAGCAGTTTCCTCTGGTTTTTATTGGTAACAGGAAAACTCGCGCGTAAGAGCTCAACTAGCATATCCCTACTAATATAGCTCTTGATGCATCTGAACCAATAGCAGACATGACTGGTGGGCCCTAAGCTATCAACGATTGTATAGTAGTATCATATTTATTGAAGCAATAGTCCGTGAGTAAACCAAAGAATGCATCAAAAGAGGCCTGCCAAAAGTTGTGGTTGGGCATGATGCAATTACCCGCAACATGAGCTTCTAATGGGTCGAAGGGGAGGATGCTTTGCAGATCAAACCACCGACGCAAGACATAACCTAAATGATTTAATATCCATGCCGCCGACACAAGTTATTCTCTTTGACGAGAGATTTCAATTTCAACGAAAAGTACTTGTTGCACATATATAGTCCACTTGGTGTTTGTCATTCTTCTCTTTTCAACGAAAAGTACTTGCTGTAACGAAAAGTTGTCTTTCATTCTTCTCTTTTCAATGATATCAATACTCCACTTGCTGCACATATATAGTCAATAGAGTAATCCAATCAACAAACTTCAATTTAATTATTTTTAGTTACTAAATTTTTTGAAAATACTTGATTTGCCCTAAATTTATATTTTTCTTTTTTATTGGAGTAAAATCCAAACTTGAAACTGTTTTTATTCCATGTTTAGTATCATTATTTGTTGGAAAATACTTGTTTTGGAATTTTTTTTATTTTTTGAGGTTAACCAAGGAAACTTTTTCTTCTATTTTCAGGTTTGATGTTTGGGCAAAATCCAAAAAGGTATAATCAATGCATTAAATTTGAGTTTGATTTTTATACTCTCAAATTTTTTTTAACATGTCATGGATATTGGTTCTTTAAAGGATAATGATGTATTTCTTATTTTAGCTTCTAAGAATAGTTGGGATACTGTCCAAAATAATGTGTGTCCTGATAGAGATATCGAGTCTCGAGTCCACACCAGTGTTCAAGAATGGTGTCATTTCATAGAGGTATTGATATTGATCAATGGTTTGTGTTTGTTTTTAATCATAGTTTAAATGCCATAACTCGTCACATTTCTTCAATTTTCAGGACATTAAGACGCTATTAGTCATCAGTCTTTAATATTCACTTCACTTTTTGGTCTAAATCAACTCAATTCTTATCCAATGATAACTTTTTTTTAGTCTTAATCAACATTTCATTGAGATTAAGGTGTGTAGTTTTACAAGGTCAAGCAGTGATATTAAATACTTCAAAACAAACAAAAAAACTAAGGTGTGTAGTTTTACAAGGTTATTGCTTTATCAGATTTTCTTATGTTCTTAAGCTTCACACTCTTCTTCACATTAAATTTTCATGATGTTAGGGTATCCCCCTATCTATTTTCTATAAAAGGAGTTCACGTATTTGTTTATTTTGGTCTGCAACAGCAGAAACAACGCTGAGAATTCATTATATCAAGCACCAATTTCTCTTCCGACTACATTTCCTTCAATTTGTTCTCAAATGTCGTGATATCATTTTTGTCATGCTGAAAAGTTGTGTTTGTTAAATATGAAGCTTCTTCTATACTCCGGTATATATAGGGTATTCGCCCAAGCCATGCCTTCTTGATATTGACACTGACAGTGGCCTTACTTCTATTCAATGTGTAGCAGGTCCAACTGCCACTTTTAAAAAGGTAATCTTTCAAAATCTTTAAAATTAATTAATAATTAAACTATATAACAACTCTCTATTTTTTCTCATTTATATTTCTCTCGGTGTATGCGTCTATGTAGGCCCCTCACCCTCCATACAGGCCCAACATTCAATGTTGTAATGTGTAAAGACCCCATATTTGACTTTGTTGAACAATTCAAGAACCCAAAGGATCAATACCACTATGACATTGAATATGATGACCATGGTTCCTCTCTTGGTGTGTTAGTTAGGTACTCCTTTACTCTCAAATATATAAATGGCTCTACATATCGACCAAATCTAGGTTTTGGGTAGGTAGTATATAGTCTTTCACCCCTCAATTTCGACTACTTTTGGTGTTCTCAAGTCCAATGCCAAAAAAAATTAGGTACATGTTTTACTGTGTTTGAATGTTTAAGTACAATTTATAAAGCATGGACACTTCTAAGAAGCACAGTAATGTGTTGGACACTAAAACTAAGTGTCCGACACTTCTTAAATGTCAAACATGACGTGTCATCCAGCTCCTGAATTCCATGTATGAGCATAATATCTTAATTGACTTACTATTCACTTCCTTCTGCGTAGGGGTGGGTCATTTCAAATGCATTCGATAACCCATCCTTCTAATAGGTTCTATCACAATCACAACTAGATCCGCTTATAGATCACTATTACCGAAGTACCAATAGGGGATATGGTTGTAACATCAGCTAATGACAAAAAATGAGGAGCGATTGAATCAAACTAAGCAGGGGCCGATTGTGCAACTAGACCTGCACATGTCAGCAACCATTCTAGGCCTTCTTAAAACAGCAGCAGAAGACCGAAGGGATGATTTTTATTACATGGGTTTTAATGTTATTGTAATGTTGATTATCTTTATAATTTTTTATAGTAGGTTTATAGTCTCTTTAGTTTCTATAAATTTTTTATGTTTCGACAGTTTTTTTTACAATATGATGTGAAGCCTTTTAGAGGCATGTCAACTGCTTTTGGAAATGCAATAATATAGCAGGGTTTGAATAGCTTACACATGTTACGTTACTTGGTTATGTTTGGTGTTTGTAATGTAGGTGGAGATAAAATTGATAATAATGCTATTGAGGCCTTTATTTTGAGAGACATTTGGGTCGACACAATACAAAGCAACATGTTGAGGTAATTTTAGTCATATTTGTTGTGTATCAGATATGTGGCAGTACATATGTTGCTTTTCTTTCGTAATATCTTGTATGGTGGTTATAGACACTTAAGTGCTCAAAGTCATCATTGATCTGATAGTAACTTCTTTTTTAGAGATATACCAGTTCTTGATTATTACTTCATTAGGTATGATGTCTAGCAACTTCAAAGTCAAGTTCTCTTGAGCTTTGTTGTTAACATTCACTTGAGCTTTGTTGTTAACATTGGTATGCTCTTTATTGTATTTGTCTTAAACACATTACTAGAGTAAATAGTGATTTTAGTTGGAATTGTGTTAGTTATAGTTAGGTATAGAGTTTGTATTACGGTTCTTACATATGTTTAGGTCACGTACTTGACCTTTCAAATCGAAGATGTAACATTAAAATTGAGATTAACTTAATCTAAATTTTGGGGTGTTGATATGGTGCCATCGACACATGAATGCCATGTCATAACCTATAAAACTCATAAGTCCCTCATACTGAAATGTTTAATACACATTTAATTGACACAAATCATAGATGATTGAATTATATAATTGTCAAGTTTCTATTTCATAAATGGGCAGTGGCCTATTTTTTCTTGCGTAGTAAAAAAATTGATATCCCAATACCATTGTAATAATACATGACATTGAATTTATTTCACGGTTCACTAATTGATTTTGGCACTTTATGGACTAATTGGTTGATTGTCTTGCAGAGTTCCCTACAGGATACTCAAATGACGTCGCTTGGAGGAGGACCTTTTTAGAATGTTTGGAGTAGTACACAGGCACTAGAGAATTAAGCAATATGAATGCCAAAATATTATTATAGAAGCCTCTTGGTGTAGATGGCACTAGGATGTAAACAAAAATAGAAAAGAGAGTGCATGTGGAAGTCCAAATGCTAAGATACAAATTCGTGACACATTGCTCTCAATATCATATATTGGTTTTTATTGGTAGACACCTCATGACAAATGGGGTGTTGTTGACACATCACTTGCTCTTCTTTAAAATCCATTATTGTTATTTATGAAGTGTTATTTGATTTTTTTGCTATGTGGGTTGTTGACGCGATAACAAGACATTATATTTTGTTGCGTGTTGGATTTGATTAATATTTGTGTCATGAGAGTTATATTTTGTTGTGTATTTTTGACGATATAAACATGGCATGCCGTAACAATCGTTCTGTCTCGATTGTTTTCTCCACCACCACATGTAGTAAACATGTAGTTTATTTTTTAAAATTCAAATATCGTGCTTTCAGGCACGAGCATTCGCTAGTATATATATAATGTAAGGGTCCTGATAACATGTTCCCTAAATGGCACACATTAAGATACCAAAAATAGTAAGAACATCGTTCCGACATACATTTAATAGGAAACGTATATTCATGTGGAGCTCTAATCTTTATATCTTTATATTATACTATAAAATGCTATACATGAGAGTTAAGGCTCCTTTTCGATTAAAGTGTCCACGTGGCTCAATCATTTTACCTCACATTATTATCATCTGTCTCTCTTTTCTGACTTTTTCCATTCTCAAACATTTACACCATTACCTATATGTCTTCCTCACATTTAGACGCCTCTCTCTCTCTTTTGTCTTTCCCCATCACTGTTATTTCCTCTCCCCATTTATTTGTAACCTTTTATCTTTTAAGGTTTCCTCAAACAGACATGTTCTTCAACTATTCACCTAGGAATCCGTGATATTTAAGAATCTGCAGAGATAGTATTTACTTCATGCTCATTTGCAATATTTGTTCCCTCTATAGGGTCTGGATGAACATCATCCTTCACTATTTCTTCGTTGGCTTCTTCAGCAGGTGAGGTATGTTTGTTAAATGAAGTTTTTGTTATTAGCTATAGAGGGTTTCTATTTTTACACTATTGTTTCATCATCCTGAAATAAGACTGTTGAGATGTGGATCCTCACCAACTGTAAATTGAGTTCCACTTTGACGGGTCATAAACGGTTAGTTTTTATCCAGTTGGATTTATTCTTTTTAGTTGAAATCTGTTTGTTATTCTTTTTTATCTTCATTTGGGGATAGGACTGTTGAGATCTGTTTGTTGCTCTTTTTATCTTCATTTTTCTCTTCTTAAGGATCAACTCTAAACTTAGAGGCCCTTTTTGAGTTTCTCGACGGTTTTGTAAAGGAAATGTTCTTTCGTCTTATTTATGTATGCCCTTCGGGTAAGGAATTTTGTATAGCAACCCCCCACGGTGATATTAATAATAAAATTTACCTTTGAAGAAAATTCTGACATTTATTGTAACATCAGATAACATGTACATGCTCATTTCATATCTCATATGTCAATTTCGTATAAGCATGTAATTTTAGAAGGAAAGACTACAAAGAAAATTGGGCATATTGCATTAATATCTTGCACGAACCCCCTTACCCTATATTGGTTTTGTTCAAATCCTTTATTTGTTTTTTTATTTTAGATCTTAGTTTTGAAATTCTTTACTTGTTTGATAGTTTATGTTTGGGTGTTTTCCATTCTTTATTTTTATGTGACAGAGAGCACGCAGCTCAAGATAAACAGAGCACACATTCTTTAAATCAAGGAGTGCCAATTGTACGACAAGAAGTAAGGAGGTTCATTCCTAAGTATGTTATTTTCTTTTCAATAGATTTGATTTGATTAGTTAATTTTTTCAGTAGATTAGTTTAGTTGTTAATTTTAATTAGTTTAGAAGTTAGTATGCTGAATTTGTTTTTAGTATGTTAGTATGCTGAAATTGTTGGTGTTGTTGCTAAAAAATAATTTGTCCCCAAAATTAGTTGTCCCCAATTTAGTATACTGAAATTTTAATTAGTTGTTGTTGCTAAAAAATAATTTGTTGTTAAAATTTTAATTTGTCCCCAAAATTAACTGTTGTTGCTGAAATTTGTATTAACCTTTCATTTTAATTAGTAGTTGTTGTTAAAAAATGTTGGTTTATTATGTAGGGTCTAAAAATTAGTGAATTCTAGTCACACAAGTTTTTTAGGGTTAAAAATTGCAAAACAAGTCAAACTAACTCAAAAAACACTCGACTCGGCAGCTCTTGCCCTCAAACCCCCGACATTTGTAAAAAATCCCATACTCACAACCTGAAAATCCTGGGTCCGTCATATGTGTACTTTTTTTTACATTTTTATATATAGCCCACACACAAACAGGGGCATATATGTATGTTGTATATTTGTAACAAAGTCAGTTGGAGGTTTTTTATATATTATAGAATTTATGGTCTTTTAATTTGTTATCTTTGTGTTAGATAATGAAGGGCTTTAAAACCTTGATTCAGAACTCTTACAAATGGTGATGAAGAACTTTAGAGACTGAAACTTATGTTTCATAAGGTTCGATTGCAGGAGACAAAGATGAAATTTCAGAAGCTTGGGAACTCAGATGTTGAAAAGAGTCGCCGAAAATAGTGGGTGTTGAAAAGTAAAAGATTATAGCGTTGGATCTATGCACTTATGTGGAATGGTTGTGATAACATTATCGATTTCTTACGGTTGTGTGTGTATATGAACCAATATTTTTTTTACTTGGTTGTAGAAGTAACTGCGCACAGTCAACTGGCAATTTGTTCTAATTCTTCATCCTTTTTCCACCCCCACTGGATAATTTTAAGTGTATTTGTGAATGTATTTTTTGTTATTGACGTAATGCGGGAATTTGTTGTATTTAATAGTTAGGGTTAGAGATATGGAAGAGAAATGTGTGTTTGCTTAAAAAAAAGAGAAACACAAAGATGCCTATCCATCTCCTATCCACCTAGCTGTATACACCCTACCATAAATGCTACGGTTGAATGAAGATAAAAAAAAATTATTTAGACAAGCAAATTTATAGTTATGTTGTTGACATTTGGTAATACACTATAGATTTTTGTATTTTGGTTGTATGATCATGAATCATATATCATTATTATGTTTTCCTCGGAATATTACGTAGTTATATTTGTTTTACATGTTTTATCATCTTTTACGTGTTTGCAAATTATCGGGTGTATATCCTTCTCTAAAGTATAACCCGTGCAACGCGCGGGTTTTCAACTAGTTAATATTCTGTAACGCAATACAACAGTTAAGAGTGATCTTTGTTTAAAGTTTCCACGTAGGATTATTTCATTCAATTCACTTCTCTCCTCTTTCTCAAGAAAACCTTTTGTCTTCACAAACAACCATGTATACCCTTCATCTTCCTAAATCAACCGAACAATTTGTGCAAAAGAAAAAGCCCTTAATTACCAAATCATATCAACCCATTTATTACTCCTCTACCTCTTCCCATCCCCTTATAAAACTTCATTGATCTCTCATTCTCTGTATATAACTCTTTTTAGCTCATCACCCTCTCTTAAACTTTGTCTCGCTCCAATTCCTCTATCCTCTCTTATTTTTTTTATGTATAATGTGTATTTTTTTAGATTTCCTCAGTTATTATTTATGAGAGATGGAAGTGAACTGACTTCATTGAGTTCATATCCGGTCGTGGTTTCAAATTAAAGATGGGAGAAGATTTCGAGGAAGTGATCGGGGTTTGCGATGGCAGAGAAATTTTGTATTCCATTGATTGGGGTTGTCGTTCTGTAAGTAAAGAGCTCCCCAGTTTCTTTATCTCCACTAAAGAAAATTTGAGGAAAAAAATATCTTAATGATGAAGTAGTTTTATTTCCTTAGGAGACTTTCGATCTTACCAACGTGCCAAATTTAAGAGTTTTCCTTCTTTTTGTAGAATAATTTCTATTGTGTTTTTTTAATTCTTGATATTAATTTATCCTTTTGGTGTGTCATGGTGTGTATGTTATGTTCGTTAAAATGCCACAAATGGAGATAACATGTTTGATTTGTTTTAAATACTTGTTTGATCTTCATATGTGCTGTCTAAGAAAATTCCACTAATAAACCTATCATCTCCTTTTTCATTCATTTGATATGATAATTTTTGACGCAATAACCCATTTACGGTAATAACCCCAAATGACTCGAACATGACATGATTAACTTGTATAGATTTAAGAGTACCCAAAACTTATACTCAAATAAAAATCAACGCGACTCAAAAATAACATGACTAACCTGAATTGCCACCCCTATCTGTGGATGTTAAAAACTACTTATATTAGTGTTCTTGGAAACTTAAGTCAGCTTATTTTGGTATAAAAAAGTAGATTCCTCTCTTTGAAATAATTTTAAAAAACGGTGAATTTTGAGGGTTAAAGTTAGAATTAGGTTGGGAATTTATGTTTTTGGTTGGGGAAGAATGTAGAATTAGGGAAGGTGCAAGTGAAATGGTTAAAAATTGTTAACTTAATTGGCACACGTGGTCAGTGAAAAAGATAAGGACTATAGGAGGCATTTTTATATCATCAACATTCGATTGATTCTACAAAGGTGTTGTCGTTGTGGGTCTTTCAATTGAGGTGATAGTGTATGTAAATTGGAAATTAATTTTAGTGTTTATGTGATATTATCTATGTTAGTCGACAAATCTAACTTTTTATTTGTTTGGTACATTCTTATAGTTTGGGGAGTAGGTATTCTATAATAGTAGTTGTTTATACATCTATGTCTTAGCGTTGCAGATGAGATTTGGATAGACTATATGAGATGATTTTTTATTCATCTTTTCCTCGTTATGTTCTAATTTATTAAAACACTTGTGCGTAACACAAACCTTATCAACACAAACTTTATATTAAATTTAGTATTTGTTGTTATCTTTTGATCTATAATCCATTACCAACTAATAAGAATTACTGTATAAATATGTTATCATAATCATAGAATTCAAACTTTTTCCTTTTCAATATTATGCTTATGAATTGCTAGATGTAGACCTCTCCTTTTGTCTTTGTGTATATATGTGCACCGAGAAAGTATACTGATCCTATTGGGTTTAATAGTAAAATAGAATATTTGTTTGGTTTGAAATATTGTGTGTTATTTTATTTTGACATATGAAGTTGTATGTATGAGTTAATTTAGGTACTGAGGGTATCATTCAAAAATGCTAAGTCACCTCATGTGGTTATATGTGCCTATTATCTAACAAGTGACTACACGTTCGAGGCAATTTGATTAGATTTTCAGGACTCCTTTAATTCATCTAAACATCATCTTTAACTATAAATTACCTAAATAAAAATAATAAAAACATTTGAAATGTATGTTTTCATCTTTCTTTTATTGCTGCAGATTCTATGACACCAAAACTGCTCAACTTCCCTTCAAGAATTCATTGTTTGTTTTATTTGTCTTTGATATATGCGTTATTGAGAGAATTTTGATTCATCATTTGAAGAGCAACAATATATATATTAGGTTTGTTAACGTTGTTAGCAAACATTTTATATAAAAAAACCAACATCACTTCACTTCTGCTCAAAATGTGTTATTCCTTTTATACTGATAAATTTCTTTTTTTCGTGGCCCCACATGCGAACCCAAATTGGATGAGTATCATTTCCCGAGTGAAAGTTCAAAACTAATTTTATTTTTAAATATTTCATATATATGTCATTACTAGAGTAACTATTGCAAAATTTAAATTCATGCCACGGAGAAAATGAATTTGACAAGAAAAAAGGTGTTCCATTACAAGCAGACACACACGTTAAAAATTACCATATATAAGAAACATATTTTAAGTGTGGTGGTACTATTAAGGTTTATTTATTTATTATTCTATGTTTAAAAAAAATTCGGACCTTTCATAAATTCATATCAAAATCACATGCTAATAGTCAACGAGCATCATTGTTAAAAAATTGAGTGCAAATACTCCTCTCACAGGTATCAAATAACAAATCATTTCAGAGGTATCAAAAATCACATAACCCAAACATCGTATGATACCAATCTTTCTAAAACTCTTTTTGAGAAATGCATATACAAATACCCCTCTTTTGACTTTCATTTGGTTGTTCAAGTGCCTTTGTTTCTAATACAATAGGAGTAATATTTTTTCAGGGAATGGGGGTTTTATATTTATTTAAGGGGGAAGTTGAATCCACAACCTCAGTATGTGGAGGTGAGGGCACTCGCCATAAGTTAAATAAATTACATGTACACTGATATGGTTTTGAAACTATTGTGATAGAAAACTTTTCTAAAATTTTCATCCTAAGATATGATATTTTAATTGCTTTAGCTAAGATTATTTGGGTTTAAAACATCACAAAATTTATTTAAATTAGAATAAGAATATGAAATATATTATGTCTGATCATTATGCATTACATGGTGATGTAACCTCTAACATTCGGCCATGGAAATGAAGCGAATTAAGGAAGTACAAATGGCACAAATTCTAAAATTATTTTCGTAGTGTTTTTTTAATATTTGTTTATGTAGTGTTTGACAATTTTCAAAGTAAAATTATAGATGTCAATATAAATTTTAACATTTATGTTTATTAATATTCATGTTATACAAGGGCATCGTGCAAGTTTATCACTAGTACTTATTATTCTGAAACTCAAAAAGGACACATATCATTTTCCATAATGTAATAGTTCAGAATCGTTTTGAACTGACACGTGGTCGTTGCCTGGATTAAATAATGTCATCACTATATACTAATGGTCATAGCTTTTACGCAGTCAACAACTAAAACCCCTTCAGCTTACGAACAGTGTTGGAGTTTAATCGTGAATGCTAGATAATAATGACATTGGTATTTTCAACTTCTTCTATCCCTCATTCATCCATTGATATTTTATATATCCCAAAAAAACTTCAGACGCTCACTCCCCTCATTTGCACATCTTATTTAAACATATTCTTCACGTGGCTCCTTCATGTCCAGAAAATCAACCTATCGCTTCTCTCTTTAACTTAAGAATCATTAAGGTAGGTATCGAAATAAACATTAATATTGAAGCTTTTTTATCTTATAGAAATTACAACCCATTAATTCCAGGCTCGATGGATGATGGGTGGATGAATTTTTCTTTTGTTTCTAACTGCAATGCTATTTCAAACTCAAATTTGTGAATATATTTTTTAGATATGAGAACTAGTTTATATTTATGGTTTAATTATTAATTAATTTTATTCTCAATATTTGCAGATTTTGTTGGATAAATTCCAATATTTATTGATATTTTATTTTTTAGTTGTTAATATTTTATTATATTATTGGTGTTTTATTTCGAACATAGTTTGGGTTTTAATTTAGAAGGTAGAAACATGAGCAAATGGGTGTGAAAGATATGGGAGTACTCAAAATTCCATATTGTCCCACATTGAAAGAATACTACAAAAAGTAGTGGTATATCAAATAAAGGACAACTAAGAGTCTGAGTTGACAAGTCAAATAAGAGGCTATGATCTTACGCATCGCGGTGGTGCTTAAGCAACACCAATCGCGAGGCGCGCGAAAGCGCGACTCAGGGCGCATTGCGCGCTTTGACGCGCACTTGGCACTTCGCAGGTGCGCATCGTCGCTTGGAGCGTGGGAGCCTAAAGTTTTGATGAGGTAAACAGATCAACGGTTGTGATTAAACGATCCGATTAAAGGGTTTAAAATCCAAAACGACTTGATCTAAACCGTTAGATGAACTCGTAGCGTTTCGTGTAGGGGATGTCCATTCGCTTCCGATGGGACGCCTAATCTGAACCGTTAGATCGCAGCTGTTCCAAACAGGCACGATCCAACGGTTGCTGAGTCACTTCATGAAGAGCTGTGACTGTTGCAGAACAGCCACATAAATGGCTATAAAAAGAGTTTCAGGCCTCTATTTTGGACATCGAAAATTGCTAGTTTCTCCTCTCTCCGTCCTCTATACTTTGGCACGTGCGCATCGTCGCTTGGAGCGTGGGAGCATAAAGTTTTGACGAGGTAAAACAGATCAACGGTTGTGATTAAATGATCCGATCAAAAGGTTTAAAATCCGAAACGACTTGATCTAAACCGTTAGATGAACTCGTAGCGTTTTGTGTAGGGGATGTCCATTCGCTCACGATGGGATACCTAATCTAAAACGTTAGATCGCAGCTGTTCCAAACAGGCACGATCCAACGATTGCTGAGTCACTTCATGAAGAGCTGTGACTGTTGAAGAACAGTCACAGAAATGGCTATAAAAAGAGTTCCAGGCCTCTATTTTGGACACCGAAAATTAATAGTTTCTCCATTCTCCGTCCCCTATACTTTGGCACGTGCGCATCGTCGCTTGGAGCGTGGGAGCCTAAAATTTTAATGAGGTAAAATAGATCAATGATTGTGATTAAACGATCCGATCAAAGGGTTTAAAATCCGAAATGACTTGATCTAAACCGTTAGATGAACTCGTAGCGTTTCGTTCAGGGGATGTCCATTCTCTTACGATGGTACGCCTAATCTGAACCGTTAGATCGTAGTTGTTCCAAACAGGCACGATCCAACGGTTACTGAGTCACTTCATGAAGAGCTGTGACTGTTGCAGAACAGCCACAGAAATGGCTATAAAAAGAGTTCCATGCCTCTATTTTGGACACCGAAAATTGCTAGTTTATCCTCTCTCCGTCCTCTATACTTTGGCACGTGCGCATCGTCGCTTGGAGCGTGGGAGCCTAAAGTTTTAACGAGGTAAAACAGATCAACGGTTGTGATTAAATGATCCGATCAAAGGGTTTAAAATCCGAAACGACTTGATCTAAACCGTTAAATGAACTCATAGCGTTTTGTGTAGGGGATGTCCATTCGCTTACGATGGGATACCTAATCTGAACCGTTAGATCGCAGCTGTTCCAAACAGGTACGATCCAACGGTTGCTGAGTCACTTCATGAAGAGCTGTGACTGTTGAAGAACAGTCACCGAAATGGCTATAAAAAGAGTTCCAGGCTTCTATTTCGGACACCGAAAATTAATAGTTTCTCCACTCTCTGTCCTCTATACTTTGGCACGTGCGCATCGTCACTTGGAGCGTGGGAGCCTAAAATTTTAATGAGGTAAAACAGATCAATGATTATGATTAAACGATCCGATCAAAGGGTTTAAAATTCGAAATGACTTGATCTAAACCGTTAGATGAACTCGTAGCGTTTCGTGTAGGGGGTGTCCTTTCTCTTACGATGGGATGCCTAATCAGAACCGTTAGATCGCAGCTGTTCCAAACAGGCACGATCCAATGGTTGCTGACTCACTTCATGAAGAGGTGTGACTATTGAAGAACAGTCACAGAAATGGCTATAAAAAGAGTTCCAGGCCTCTATTTTGGACACCGAAAATGGCTAGTTTCTCCTCTCTCCTTCCTCTATACTTTGGCACGTGCGCATCGTCGCTTGGAGCGTGGGAGCCTGAAGTTTTGACGAGGTAAAACAGATCAAAGATTGTGATTAAATGATCCGATGAAAGGGTTTAAAATCATAAACGACTTGATCTAAACCGTTAGATGAACTCAAAGCGTTTCGTGTAGGGGATGTCCATTCGCTTACGATGGAACGCCTAATCTGAACCGTTAGATCACAGCTATTCCAAACAGGCACGATCCAACGGTTGCTGAGTCACTTCATGAAGAGCTGTGACTGTTGAAGAACAGTACCAGAAATGGCTATAAAATGAGTTCTGGGCCTCTATTTTGGACACCGAAAATTGCTAGTTTCTCCTCTCTCCGTCCTCTATACTTTGGCACGTGCGCATCATCGCTTGGAGCGTGGGAGCCTAATGTTTTGACGAGGTAAAATAGATCAACGGTTGTGATTAAATGATCCGATCAAAGGGTTTAAAATCCGAAACGACTTGATCTAAACCGTTAGATGAACTTGTAGCGTTTCGTGTAGGGGATGTCCATTCGCTTACGATGGGATACCTAATCAGAACCGTTAGATCGCAGCTATTCCAAACAGGCACCATCCAACGGTTGCTGAGTCACTTTATGAAAAGCTGTGACTGTTGAAGAACAGTCAGAGAAATGGCTATAAAAAGAGTTCCAGGCCTCTATTTTGGACACCGAAAATTAATAGTTTCTCCACTCTCCGTCCTCTATACTTTGGCACGTTCTCATCGTCGCTTGGAGCGTGGGAGCTTAAAGTTTTAATGAGGTAAAACAGATCAACGGTTGTGATTAAATGATCTGATCAAAGGGTTTAAAATCCGAAATGACTTGATCTAAACCGTTAGATGAACTCGTAGCGTTTCGTGTAGGGGATGTCCATTCTCTTACGATGGGACGCCTAATCTGAACCGTTAGATCGCAACTGTTCCAAACAGGCACGATCCAACGGTTGCTGACTCACTTTATGAAGAGCTGTGACTATTGAAGAACAGTCACAGAAATGGCTATAAAAAGAGTTCCAGTCCTCTACTTTGGACACCGAAAATTGCTAGTTTATCCTCTCTCCGTCCTCTATACTTTGGCACGTGTGCATCGTCGCTTGGAGCGTGGGAGCCTAAAGTTTTGATGAGGTAAAACAAATCAACGGTTGTGATTAAATGATCCGATGAAAGGGTTTAAAATCAGAAACGACTTGATCTAAACCGTTAGATGAACTCGTAGTGTTTCGTGTAGGCGATGTCCATTGGCTTACGATGGGATGCCTAATATGAACCGTTAGATCGCAGCTATTCCAAATAGGCACGATCCAACGGTTGCTGAGTCACTTCATGAAGAGATGTGACTGTTGAAGAACAGTCACAGAAATGGCTATAAAATGAGTTCTAGGCCTCTATTTTGGACACCGAAAATTGTTAGTTTCTCCTCTCTCCGTCCTCTATATTTTGGCACGTGCGCATCGTCGATTGGATCGTGAGAGCCTAAAGTTTTGACGAGGTAAAATAGATCAATGATTGTGATTAAACGATCCCATCAAAGGGTTTAAAATCCGAAATGACTTGATCTAAAGCGTTAGATGAACTCCTAGCGATTCCTGTAGGGGATGTCCATTCGCTTACGATGGGACGCCTAATCTGAACCGTTAGATCGCAGCTGTTCCAAATAGGCACGATTCAACGGTTGCTGAGTCACTTCATGAAGAGCTGTGACTATTGAAGAACAGCCACATAAATGGCTATAAAAAGGGTTCTACGCCTCTATTTTGGAAACCGAAAATTGCTAGTTTCTCCTCTCTCCGTCCTCTATACTTTGGCACATGCGCACTGTCACTTGGCGAGTGGAAGTCTAAAGTTATTATGAGGTAAAACAGATCAACGGTTGTAATTAAACGATCTGATCAAAGGGTTTAAAATCCGAAACGACTTGATCTAAACCGTTAGATGAACTCGTAGAGTTTCGTTTAGGGGATGTCCATTCGCTTACGATGGGATGCCTAAACTGAACCGTTAGATCGCAGCTGTTAGAAACAGGCACGATCCAATGGTTGCTGAGTCACTTCATGAAGAGCGGTGACTGTTGAAGAACAGTCGCAAAAATGTCTATAAAAAGAGTTCCAGGCCTCTATTTTGGACACCGAAAATTGCTAGTTTCCCCTCTCTCCGTCCTCTATACTTTGGCACGTGCGCATCATCGCTTGGAGCGTGGGAGCCTAAATTTTTGACGAGGTAAAACAGATCAACGGTTGTGATTAAACGATCCGATCAAAGGGTTTAAAATCCGAAACGACTTGATCTAAACCGTTAGATGAACTCGTAGCGTTTCGTGAAGGCGATGTCCATTCTCTTACAATGGGACCCCTAATATGAACCGTTAGATCGCAGCTGTTCCAAACAGGCACGATCCAACGGTTGTTGACTCACTTCATGAAGAGTTGTGACTATTAAAGAACGGTCACAGAAATGTCTATAAAAAGAGTTCCAGGCCTCTATTTTGGACACCAAAAATTGCTAGTTTCTCCTCTCTCCTTCCTCTATACTTTGGCACGTGCGCATCGTCGCTTGGAGCGTGGGAGCCTAAAGTTTTGACGAGGTAAAATAGATCAACGGTTATGATTAAATGATCCGATGAAAGGGTTTAAAAACAGAAACGACTTGATCTAAATCGTTAGATGAACTCGTAGCGTTTCGTGTAGGGGATGTCCATTCGCTTACGATGGGACACCTAATCAGAACCGTTAGATCGCTGCTATTCCAAACAGGCATGATCCAACGGTTGCTGAGTCACTTCATGAAGAGCTGTGACTATTGAAGAACAGCAACAGAAATGGCTATAAAATGAGTTCCAGGCCTCTATTTTGGACACCA
The DNA here is from genome assembly GCA_949130495.1 of Sambucus nigra. Taxonomy (NCBI): domain Eukaryota; kingdom Viridiplantae; phylum Streptophyta; class Magnoliopsida; order Dipsacales; family Adoxaceae; genus Sambucus; species Sambucus nigra. The sequence goes on from OX422213.1 coordinate 54,367,175, forward strand.
AAAATTGCTAGTTTCTCCTCTCTCCGTCCTATATACTTTGGCACGTACGCATCGTCGCTTGGAGCGTGGGAGCCTAAAGTTTTGACCAGGTAAAACAGATCAACGATTGTGATTAAATGATCCAATCAAAGGGTTTAAAATCCGAAACGACTTGATCTAAACCGTTAGATGAACGTGTAGCGTTTCGTGTAGGGGATGTCCATTATCTTACGATGGGATACCTAACCAGAACCGTTAGATCGCAGTAATTCCAAATAGGCACGATCCAACGGTTGCTGTGTCACTTCATGAAGAGCTGTGACTGTTGAAGAACAGTCGCACAAATTGCTATAAAAAGAGTTCCAGGCCTCTATTTTGGACACCGAAAATTAATAGTTTCTCCACTCTCCGTCCTCTATACTTTGGCACGTGCGCATCGTCGCTTGGAGAGTGGGAGCCTAAAGTTTTAATGAGGTAAAACAGATCAACGGTTGTGATTAAATGATCCGATCAAAGGGTTTAAAATCCGAAATGACTTGATCTAAACCGTTAGATGAACTCGTAGCGTTTCGTGTAAGGGATGTCCATTCTCTTACGATGGGACGCCTAATCTGAACCGTTAGATCGCAGCTGTTATAAACAGGCACGATCCAACGGTTGCTGACTCACTTCATGAAGAGCTGTGACTATTGAAGAATAGTCACATAAATGGCTATAAAAAGAGTTCCAGGCCTCTATTTTGGACACCGAAAATTGCTAGTTTCTCCTCTCTCCGTCCTCTATACTTTGGCACGTGTGCATCGTCGCTTGGAGCATGGGAGCCTAAAGTTTTGACGAGGTAAAACAGATCAACGGTTGTGATTAAATGATCCGATGAAAGGGTTTAAAATCAGAAATGACTTGATTTAAATCGTTAGATGAACTCGTAGCGTTTCGTGTAGGGAATGTCCATTGGCTTACGATGGGATGCCTAATCTGAACCGTTAGATCGCAGCTATTCCAAACAGGCTTGATCCAACAGTTGCTGAGTCACTTCATGAAGAGCTGTTAGTGTTGAAGAACAGCCACAGAAATGGCTATAAAATGAGTTCCATGCCTCTATTTTGGACATCGAAAATTGCTAGTTTCTCCTCTCTCCGTCCTCTATATTTTGGCACGTGCGCATAGTCGATTGGATCGTGGGAGCCTAAAGTTTTGACGAGGTAAAACTGATCAATGATTGTGATTAAACGATCCGATCAAAGGGTTTAAAATCTGAAATGACATTATCTAAACCGTTAGATGAACTCGTAGCGATTCGTGTAGGGGATGTCCATTCGCTTACGATGGGACCCCTAATCTGAACCGTTAGATCGTAGCTGTTCCAAACAGGCACGATTCAACGGATGCTGAGTCACTTCATGAAGAGCTGTAACTATTGAAGAACAGCCACAAGAAATGGCTATAAAAAGGGTTCTACGCCTCTATTTTGGACACCAAAAATTGCTAGTTTCTCCTCTCGCCGTCCTCTATACTTTGGCACATGCGCACCGTCGCTTGGAGCGTGGGAGCCGAAAGTTATTATGAGGTAAAATAGATCAATGGTCGTGATTAAACGATCCGATCAAAGGGTTTAAAATCCGAAACAACTTGACCTAAACCGTTAGATGAACTCATAGAGTTTCGTTTAGGGGATGTCCATTCGCTTACGATGGGATGCCTAATCCGAACCGTTAGATCGCAGTTGTTCCAAACAGGTACGATTTAACAGTTACTGAGTCACTTCATGAAGAGCTGTGACTGTTGAAGAACAGTTACACAAATGGCTATAAAAAGAGTTCCAGGTCTCTATTTTTCAAACCGAAAATTGCTAGTTTCTCTTCTCTCCGACCTCTATACTTTCGCACGTGCGCATCTTCGCTTCGAGCGTGGGAGCCTAAAGTTATTATGAGGTAAAACAGATCAACGGTTGTGATTAAACGATCCGATCAAAGGGTTTAAAATCCGAAACGACTTGATCTAAACCGTTAGATGAACTCGTAGAGTTTCGTTTAGGGGATGTCCATTCGCTTACGATGGGATGCCTAATCGGAACCTTTAGATCGCAGTTGTTCCAAATAGGCACGATCCAATGGTTGCTGGGTCACTTCATGAAGAGCTGTGACTGTTGAAGAACAGTCACAAAAATGTCTATAAAAAGAGTTCCAGGCCTCTATTTTGGACACCGAAATTTTTTAGTTTCTCCTCTCTCCGTCCTCTATACTTAGGCACGTGCGCATCATCGCTTGGAGCGTGGGAGCCTAAAGTTTTGACGAGGTAAAACAGATCAACGGTTCTGATTAAACGATCCGATAAAAGGGTTAAAAATCTGAAATGACTTGATCTAAACCGTTAGATGAACTCGTAGCGTTTCGTGTAGGGTATGTCCATTCGCTTACGATGGGATGCCTAATCTATACCGTTAGATCGCAGTTGTTCCAAACTGGCACGATCCAACGGTTGCTGAGTCACTTCATGAAGAGCTGTGAGTGTTGAAGAACAGCCACAGAAATGGCAATAAAATGAGTTCCAGGCCTCTATTTTGGACACCGAAAATCGCTAGTTTCTCCTCTCTCCGTCCTCTATACTTTGGCACGTGCGCATCGTCGCTTGGAGTATGGGAGCCTAATGTTTTGACGATGTAAAATAGATCAATGTTTGTGATTAAATGATCCGATCAAAGGGTTTAAAATCCGAAATGACTTGATCTAAACCGTTAGATGAACTGGTAGTGTTTCGTATAGGGGATGTCCATTCGCTTACGATGGGATACCTAATCTGAACCGTTAGATCGCAGTTGTTCCAAACAGGCCCGATCCAACGGTTGCTGAGTCACTTCATGAAGAGTTGTGACTGTTGAAGAACAGTCACAGAAATGGTTATAAAAAGAGTTCCAGGCCTCTATTTTCGACACAAAAGATTACTAGTTTCTCCTCTCTCCGTCCTCTATACTTTGTCACGTGCGCATCGTCGCCTGGAGCGTGGGAGCCTTAAGTTTTGACAAGGTAAAAACAGATCAACAGTTGTGATTAAACGATCCGATAAAAGGGTTTAAAATCCAAGACGACTTGATCTAAACCGTTCGATAAACTTGGTGCGTTTCGTGTAGGGGGTGTCCATTCACTTACGATGGGACGCCTAATCTGAACCGTTAGATCGCAGTTGTTCCAAACAGGCACGATACAATGGTTGCTGAGTCACTTCATGAAGAGTTGTGACTGTTGAAGAACAGCCACAGAAATGGCTATAAAAAGAGTTCCAGGCCTCTATTTTGGACACCGAAAATTGCTAGTTTCTTCTCTCTCCGTCCTCTATACTTTGGTACGTGCGCATCGTCGCTTGGAGAGTGGGAGCCTTAAGTTTTGACGAGGTAAAACAGATCAACGGTTGTGATTAAACGATCTGATCAAAGGGTTTAAAATCTAAAATGACTTGCTCTAAACCGTTTGATGAACTCGAAGCGTTTCGTGTAGGGGATGTCCATTCGCTTATGATGGGATGCCTAATCTGAACCGGTTGATCACAGCTGTTCCAAACAGGCACTATCCAACGGTTGCTGAGTCACTTCATGAAGAGCTGTGACTGTTGAAGAACAGCCACAGAAATGGCTATAAAAAGAGTTCCAGGCCTCTATTTTGGACACCGAAAATTGCTGGTTTCTCCTCTCTCCGTCCTCTATACTTTGGCACGTGCATATCGTCGCCTGGAGCGTTGGCGACTAAAGTTTTGACGAGGTAAAAGAGATCAACGGTTGTGATTAAACGATCTGATCAAAGGGTTTATAATCCGAAATGACTTTATCTAAACCGTTAGATGAACTCGTAGCATTTCGTGTAGGGGATGTCCATTCGTTTTTTATGGGATGCCTAATCGGAACCGTTAGATCGCAACTCTTCCAAACAGGCACGATCCAACGGTTGCTGAGTCACTTTATGAAGAGTTGTGACTATTGAAGAACAGTCACAGAAATGGCTATAAAAAGAGTTGCAGGCCTCTATTTTGGATATCGAAATTTGCCAGTTTCTCCTCTCTCTGTCCTCTATACTTTGGCACGTGCGCATCATCGCTTGGAGCGTGGGAGCCTAAAGTTTTTATGAGGTAAAATAGATCAACGGTTGTTATTAAATGATCCGATTAAAGGGTTAAGAATCCGAAATGACCTTATCTAGACCGTTTGATGAACTCGTAGCATTTGGTGTAGGGGGATGTCCATTCGCTTATGATGGGATGCCTAATCTGAACAGTTAGATTGCAGCTGTTCCAAATAGGCACGATCCAACGGTTGCTGAGTCACTTCATGAAGAGCTGTGACTGTTGAAGAACAGCCCCAGAAATGGCTATAAAATGAGTTCCAGGTCTCTATATTGGACACCAAAAATTGCTAGTTTCTCCTCTCTCCGTCCTTAATACTTTGGCACGTGCGCATCGTCACTTGGAGCGTGGGAGCCTAAAGTTTTGACGAGGTAAAACAGATCAACGGTTGTGATTAAACGATCCGATCAAAGGGTTTAAAATCCGAAACGACTTGATCTAAACCGTTAGATGAACTCGTAGCGTTTCGTGTAGGGGATGACCATTCGCTTACGATGGGATGCCTAATCTGAACAGTTAGATCGCAGCTGTTCCAAACAGGCACGATCCAACGATTGCTGAGTCACTTCATGAAGAGCTGTGACTATTGAAGAACACTCACACAAATGGCTATAAAAAGAGTTCCAGGCCTCTATTTTGGACACCGAAAATTAATAGTTTCTCCACTCTCCGTCCTCTATGCTTTGGCACGTGCGTATCGTTGCTTGGAGTGTGGGAGCCTAATGTTTTGACGATGTAAAATATATCAATGTTTGTGATTAAATGATCCGATCAGAGGGTTTAAAATCCAAAATGACTTGATCTAAACCGTTAGATGAACTGGTAGTGTTTCGTGTAGGGGATGTCCATTCGCTTACGATGGGATACCTAATCTGAACCGTTAGATCGCAGTTGTTCCAAACAGGCCCGATCCAACGGTTGCTGAGTCACTTCATGAAGAGCTGTGACTGTTGAAGAACAGTCACAGAAATGGTTATAAAAAGAGTTCCAGGCCTCTATTTTCGACACAAAAAATTACTAGTTTCTCCTCTCTCCGTCCTCTATACTTTGTCACGTGCGCATCGTCGCCTGGAGCGTGGGACCCTTAAGTTTTGACAAGGTAAAAACAGATCAACAGTTGTGATTAAACGATCCGATAAAAGGGTTTAAAATCCAAGACGACTTGATCTAAACCGTTCGATAAACTTGGTGCGTTTCGTGTAGGGGATGTCCATTCACTTACGATGGGACGCCTAATCTGAACCGTTAGATCGCAGTTGTTCCAAACAGGCACGATACAATGGTTGCTGAGTCACTTCATGAAGAGTTGTGACTGTTGAAGAACAGCCACAGAAATGGCTATAAAAAGAGTTCCAGACCTCTGTTTTGGGCACCGAAAATTGCTAGTTTCCCCTCTCTCCGTCCTCTATACTTTGGCACGTGCGCATCGTCGCTTGGAGCGTGGGAGCCTAAAGTGTTGACAAGGTAAAATAGATCAACGGTTGTGATTAAACGATCCGATTAAAGGGTTAAAAATCCGAAACGTCTTAATCTAAACCGTTAGATGAACTCGTAGTGTTTCCTATAGGGGATGTCCATTCGCTTACGATGGTATGCCTAATCTGAACCGTTAGATCGCAGCTGTTCCAAATAGGCACGATCCAACGGTTGCTGAGTCACTTCATGAAGAGCTGTGACTGTTGAAGAACAGCCACATAAATGGCTATAAAATGAGTCCCAAGCGTCTATTTTGGACCCCGAAAATTGCTAGTTTCTCCTCTCTCCGTCCTCTATACTTTGGCACGTGCGCATCGTCGCTTGGAGCGTGGGAGCCTAAAGTTTTGACGAGGTAAAATAGATCAACGGTTGTGATTAAACGATCCGATCAAAGGGTTTAAAATCCGGAACGACTTGATCTAAATCGTTAGATGAACTCGTAGCGTTTCGTGTAGGGGTTGTCCATTCGCTTACAATGGGATACCAAATCAGAACCGTTAGATCGCAGCTGTTCCAAACAAGCACGATCCAACGGTTGCTGAGTCACTTCATGACGAGCTGTGACTGTTGAAGAACCTTCAAAGAAATGGCTATAAAAAGAGTTCCAGACCTCTATTTTGGGCACCAAAAATTAATAGTTTCTCCACTCTCCGTCCTCTATACTTTGGCACGTGCGCATCGTCGCTTGGAGCGTGGGAGCCTAAAGTTTTAATGAGGTAAAAATGATCAACGGTTGTGCTTAAGTGATCCGATCAAATGAGTTAAAATCCGAAACGACTTGATCTAAATCGTTAGATGAACTCGTAGTGTTTCGTGTAGGGGATGTCCATTCTCTTACGATGGGACGCCTAATCTGAACCGTCAAATCGCAGTTGTTCCAAACAGGCTCGATCCAACGGTTCCTGACTCACTTCATGAAGAGCTGTGACTATTGAAGAACAGTCACAGAAATGGCTATAAAAAGAGTTCCAGGCCTCTATTTTGAACACCGAAAATTGCTAGTTTCTCCTCTCTCCGTCCTCTATACTTTGGCACGTGAGCATCGTCGCTTGGAGCGTGGGAGCCTAAAGATTTGACGAGGTAAAATAGATCAACGGTTGTGATTAAACGATCCTATGAAAGGGTTTAAAATCAGAAACGACTTGATCTAAACCGTTAGATGAACTCGTAGCATTTCATGTAGGGGATGTCCATTCGCTTACGATGGGATGTCTAATCTGAATCGTTAGATCGCAGCTATTCCAAGCAGGCACGATCCAACGGTTGCTGTGTCACTTCATGAAGAGCTGTGACTGTTGAAGAACAGTCACAGAAATGGTGATAAAATGAGTTACAACCTCTATTTTGAACACCGAAAATTGCTAGTTTCTCCTCTCTCCGTCCTCTTTATTTTGGCACGAGCGCATCGTCGATTGGATCGTGGGAGCCTTAAATTTTGACGAGGTAAAACAGATCAATGATTGTGATTAAACGATCCGATCAAAGGGTTTAAAATCCGAAATGACTTGATCTAAACCGTTAGATGAACTCGTAGCGATTCGTGTAGGGAATCTCCATTCGCTTACGATGGGACGCCTAATCTGAACCGTTAGATCGCAGCTGTTCCAAATAGGCACGATCCAACGATTGTTGAGTCACTTCATGAAGAGTTGTGACTATTGAAGAACAGCCACAGAAATGGCTATAAAAATAGTTCCAGACCTCTATTTTGGAATCCGAAAATTGCTAGTTTCTCCTCTCTCCATCCTCTATACTTTGGCATGTGCGCATCGTCGCTTGGAGCATGGGAGCCTAAAGTTTTGATGAGGTAAAATAGAACAACGGTTGTGATTAAACGATCCGATCAAAGGGTTTAAAATACGAAATGACTTGATCTAAACCGTTAGATGAACTCATAGCGTTTCGTGTAGGGGATCCCCATTCTCTAACGGTGGGACGCCTAATCTGAACCGTTAGATCGCAGCTGTTCCAAACAAGCACGATCCAACGGTTACTGAATCACTTCATGAAGAGCTGTGACTTTGAAGAACAGTCAAATAAATGGCTATAAAAAGAGTTCCAGGCCTCTATTTTGGACATCGAAAATTGCTAGTTTCTCCTCTCTCCGTGCTCTATAATTTGGCACGTGCGCATCGTCGCTTGGAGCGTGGGAGCCTAAAGTTTTGACGAGGTAAAACAGATCAACGGTTGTGATTAAATGATCCGATGAAAGGGTTTAAAATCAGAAATGACTTCATCTAAACCGTTAGATGAACTCGTAGCATTTTGTGTAGGGTATGTCCATTCGCTTACGATGGGACGCCTAATCTGAACCGTTAGATCGCAACTATTCCAAACAGGCACGGTCCAACGGTTGCTGAGTCACTACATGAAGAGCTGTGACTATTGAAGAACAGTCATAGAAATGACTATAAAATGAGTTCCAGGCTTCTATTTTGGACACCGAAAATTGCTAGTTTCTCTTCTCTCCGTCCTCTACACTTTGGAACGTGCGCATCGTCGCTTGGAGCGTGGGAGCCTAAAGTTTTGAGGAGGAAAAACAGATCAATGATTGTGATTAAACGATCTGATCAAAGTGCTTAAAATCCGAAATGACTTGATCTAAACCGTTAGATGAACTCGTAGCGTTTCGTGTAGGTGATGTCCATTCTCTTACGATGGGACGCCTAATCTGAATCGTTAGATCGCAGTTGTTCCAAACAGGCACGATCCAACGGTTGAAGACTCACTTCATGAAGAGCTGTGACTATTGAATAATAGTCATATAAATGGTTATAAAAAGAGTTCCAGTCCTGTATTTTGGACACCGAAAATTGCTAGTTTCTCCTCTCTCTGTCCTCTATACTTTGGCACGTGCACATCGTCGCTTGGAGCGTGGGAGTCTAATGTTTTGACGAGGTAAAACAGATCAAGAGTTGTGATTCAACAATCCAATTAAAGGGTTTAAAATCCGAAATGACTTGATCTAAACCGTTGAACTCGTATTTTTTTCGTGTAGGGGATGTTAATTCGCTTACGATGGGATGCCTAATCTGAACCGTTAGATCGCAGCTATTCCAAACAGGCACCATCCAACGGTTGCTGAGTCACTTTATGAAAAGCTGTGACTGTTGAAGAACAGTCAGAGAAATGGCTATAAAAAGAGTTCCAGGCCTCTATTTTGGACACCGAAAATTAATAGTTTCTCCACTCTCCGTCCTCTATACTTTGGCACGTTCGCATCGTCGCTTGGAGCGTGGGAGCCTAAAGTTTTAATGAGGTAAAACAGATCAACGGTTGTGATTAAATGATCTGATCAAAGGGTTTAAAATCCGAAATGACTTGATCTAAACCGTTAGATGAACTCGTAGCGTTTCGTGTAGGGGATGTCCATTCTCTTACGATGGGACGCCTAATCTGAACCGTTAGATCGCAACTGTTCCAAACAGGCACGATCCAACGGTTGCTGACTCACTTTATGAAGAGCTGTGACTATTGAAGAACAGTCACAGAAATGGCTATAAAAAGAGTTCCAGTCCTCTACTTTGGACACCGAAAATTGCTTGTTTATCCTCTCTCCGTCCTCTATACTTTGGCACGTGTGCATCGTCGCTTGGAGCGTGGGAGCCTAAAGTTTTGATGAGGTAAAACAAATCAACGGTTGTGATTAAATGATCCGATGAAAGGGTTTAAAATCAGAAACGACTTGATCTAAACCGTTAGATGAACTCGTAGTGTTTCGTGTAGGCGATGTCCATTGGCTTACGATGGGATGCCAAATATGAACCGTTAGATCGCAGCTATTCCAAATAGGCACGATCCAACGGTTGCTGAGTCACTTCATGAAGAGATGTGACTGTTGAAGAACAGTCACAGAAATGGCTATAATATGAGTTCTAGGCCTCTATTTTGGACACCGAAAATTGTTAGTTTCTCCTCTCCCCGTCCTCTATATTTTGGCACGTGCGCATCGTCGATTGGATCGTGAGAGCCTAAAGTTTTGACGAGGTAAAATAGATCAATGATTGTGATTAAACGATCCAATTAAAGGGTTTAAAATCCGAAATGACTTGATCTAAAGCGTTAGATGAACTCCTAGCGATTCCTGTAGGGGATGTCCATTCGCTTACGATGGGACGCCTAATCTGAACCGTTAGATCGCAGCTGTTCCAAATAGGCACGATTCAACGGTTGCTGAGTCACTTCATGAAGAGCTGTGACTATTGAAGAACAGCCACATAAATGGCTATAAAAAGGGTTCTACGCCTCTATTTTGGAAACCGAAAATTGCTAGTTTCTCCTCTCTCCGTCCTCTATACTTTGGCACATGCGCACCGTCACTTGGCGAGTGGAAGTCTAAAGTTATTATGAGGTAAAACAGATCAACGGTTGTGATTAAACGATCTGATCAAAGGGTTTAAAATCCGAAACGACTTGATCTAAACCGTTAGATGAACTCGTAGAGTTTCGTTTAGGGGATGTCCATTCGCTTACGATGGGATGCCTAAACTGAACCGTTAGATCGCAGCTGTTAGAAACAGGCACGATCCAATGGTTGCTGAGTCACTTCATGAAGAGCGGTGACTGTTCAAGAACAGTCGCAAAAATGTCTATAAAAAGAGTTCCAGGCCTCTATTTTGGACACCGAAAATTGCTAGTTTCCCCTCTCTCCGTCCTCTATACTTTGGCACGTGCGCATCATCGCTTGGAGCGTGGGAGCCTAAATTTTTGACGAGGTAAAACAGATCAACGGTTGTGATTAAACGATCCGATCAAAGGGTTTAAAATCCGAAACGACTTGATCTAAACCGTTAGATGAACTCGTAGCGTTTCGTGAAGGCGATGTCCATTCTCTTACAATGGGACCCCTAATATGAACCGTTAGATCGCAGCTGTTCCAAACAGGCACGATCCAACGGTTGTTGACTCACTTCATGAAGAGTTGTGACTATTAAAGAACGGTCACAGAAATGTCTATAAAAAGAGTTCCAGGCCTCTATTTTGGACACCAAAAATTGCTAGTTTCTCCTCTCTCCTTCCTCTATACTTTGGCACGTGCGCATCGTCGCTTGGAGCGTGGGAGCCTAAAGTTTTGACGAGGTAAAATAGATCAACGGTTATGATTAAATGATCCGATGAAAGGGTTTAAAAACAGAAACGACTTGATCTAAATCGTTAGATGAACTCGTAGCGTTTCGTGTAGGGGATGTCCATTCGCTTACGATGGGACACCTAATCAGAACCGTTAGATCGCTGCTATTCCAAACAGGCACGATCCAACGGTTGCTGAGTCACTTCATGAAGAGCTGTGACTATTGAAGAACAGCAACAGAAATGGCTATAAAATGAGTTCCAGGCCTCTATTTTGGACACCAAAAATTGCTAGTTTCTCCTCTCTCCGTCCTATATACTTTGGCACGTACGCATCGTCGCTTGGAGCGTGGGAGCCTAAAGTTTTGACCAGGTAAAACAGATCAACAATTGTGATTAAATGATCCAATCAAAGGGTTTAAAATCCGAAACGACTTGATCTAAACCGTTAGATGAACGTGTAGCGTTTCGTGTAGGGGATGTCCATTATCTTACGATGGGATACCTAACCAGAACCGTTAGATCGCAGTAATTCCAAACAGGCACGATCCAACGGTTGCTGTGTCACTTCATGAAGAGCTGTGACTGTTGAAGAACAGTCACACAAATTGCTATAAAAAAAGTTCCAGGCCTCTATTTTGGACACCGAAAATTAATAGTTTCTCCACTCTCCGTCCTCTATACTTTGGCACGTGCGCATCGTCGCTTGGAGAGTGGGAGCCTAAAGTTTTAATGAGGTAAAACAGATCAACGGTTGTGATTAAATGATCCGATCAAAGGGTTTAAAATCCGAAATGACTTGATCTAAACCGTTAGATGAACTCGTAGCGTTTCGTGTAAGGGATGTCCATTCTCTTACGATGGGACGCCTAATCTGAACCGTTAGATCGCAGCTGTTATAAACAGGCACGATCCAACGGTTGCTGACTCACTTCATGAAGAGCTGTGACTATTGAAGAATAGTCACATAAATGGCTATAAAAAGAGTTCCAGGCCTCTATTTTGGACACCGAAAATTGCTAGTTTCTCCTCTCTCCGTCCTCTATACTTTGGCACGTGTGCATCGTCGCTTGGAGCATGGGAGCCTAAAGTTTTGACGAGGTAAAACAGATCAACGGTTGTGATTAAATGATCCGATGAAAGGGTTTAAAATCAGAAATGACTTGATTTAAATCGTTAGATGAACTCGTAGCGTTTCGTGTAGGGAATGTCCATTGGCTTACGATGGGATGCCTAATCTGAACCGTTAGATCGCAGCTATTCCAAACAGGCTTGATCCAACAGTTGCTGAGTCACTTCATGAAGAGCTGTTAGTGTTGAAGAACAGCCACATAAATGGCTATAAAATGAGTTCCATGCCTCTATTTTGGACATCGAAAATTGCTAGTTTCTCCTCTCTCCGTCCTCTATATTTTGGCACGTGCGCATAGTCGATTGGATCGTGGGAGCCTAAAGTTTTGACGAGGTAAAACTGATCAATGATTGTGATTAAACGATCCGATCAAAGGGTTTAAAATCTGAAATGACATTATCTAAACCGTTAGATGAACTCGTAGCGATTCGTGTAGGGGATGTCCATTCGCTTACGATGGGACCCCTAATCTGAACCGTTAGATCGTAGCTGTTCCAAACAGGCACGATTCAACGGATGCTGAGTCACTTCATGAAGAGCTGTAACTATTGAAGAACAGCCACAAGAAATGGCTATAAAAAGGGTTCTACGCCTCTATTTTGGACACCAAAAATTGCTAGTTTCTCCTCTCGCCGTCCTCTATACTTTGGCACATGCGCACTGTCACTTGGTGAGTGGAAGTCTAAAGTTATTATGAGGTAAAATAGATCAATGGTCGTGATTAAACGATCCGATCAAAGGGTTTAAAATCCGAAACAACTTGACCTAAACCGTTAGATGAACTCATAGAGTTTCGTTTAGGGGATGTCCATTCGCTTACGATGGGATGCCTAATCCGAACCGTTAGATCGCAGCTGTTCCAAATAGGCACGATCCAACGGTTGCTGAGTCACTTCATGAAGAGCTGTGACTGTTGAAGAACAGCCCCAGAAATGGCTATAAAATGAGTTCCAGGTCTCTATTTTGGACACCAAAAATTGCTAGTTTATCCTCTCTCCGTCCTTAATACTTTGGCACGTGCTCATCGTCGCTTGGAGCGTGGGAGCCTAAAGTTTTCACGAGGTAAAAGAGATCAACGGTTGTGATTAAACGATCCGATCAAAGGGTTAAAAATCCGAAACGACTTGATCTAAACTGTTAGATGAACTCGTAGCGTTTCGTGTAGGGGATGACCATTCGCTTACGATGGGATACCTAATCTGAACCGTTAGATCGCAGTTGTTCCAAACAGTAACGATCCAACGGTTACTGAGTCACTTCATTAAGAGCTGTGACTATTGAAGAACACTCACACAAATGGCTATAAAAAGAGTTCCAGGCCTCTATTTTGAACACCGAAAATTAATAGTTTCTCCACTCTCCGTCCTCTATACTTTGGCACGTGCGTATCGTTGCTTGGAGTGTGGGAGCCTAATGTTTTGACGATGTAAAATATATCAATGTTTGTGATTAAATGATCCGATCAAAGGGTTTAAAATCCGAAATGACTTGATCTAAATCGTTAGATGAACTGGTAGTGTTTCGTGTAGCGGATGTCCATTCGCTTACGATGGGATACCTAATCTGAACCGTTAGATAGGAGTTGTTCCAAACAGGCCCGATCCAACGGTTGCTGAGTCACTTCATGAAGAGTTGTGACTGTTGAAGAACAGTCACAGAAATGGTTATAAAAAGAGTTCCAGGCCTCTATTTTGGACACAAAAAATTACTAGTTTCTCCTCTCTCCGTCCTCTATACTTTGGCACGTGCGGATCGTCGCACGGAGCGTGGGAGCCTTAAGTTTTGACAAGGTAAAAACAGATCAACAGTTGTGATTAAACGATCCGATCAAAGGGTTTAAAATCCAAGACGACTTGATCTAAACCGTTCGATGAACTTGGTGCGTTTCGTGTAGGGGATGTCCATTCACTTACGATGGGACGCCTAATCTGAACCGTTAGATCGCATTTGTTCCAAACAGGCACGATCTAATGGTTGCTGAGTCACTTCATGAAGAGCTGTGACTGTTGAAGAACAGCCACAGAAATGGCTATAAAAAGAGTTCCTGGCCTCTATTTTGGACATCAAAAATTTCTAGTTTCTCCTCTCTCCGTCCTCTATACTTTGGCACGTGCGCATCGTCGCTTGGAGAGTGGGAGCCTTAAGTTTTGACGAGGTAAAACAGATCAACGGTTGTGATTAAACGATCTGATCAAAGGGTTTAAAATCTAAAATGACTTGCTCTAAACCGTTAGATGAACTCGAAGCGTTTCGTGTAGGGGATGTCCATTCGCTTATGATGGGATGCCTAATATGAACCGGTTGATCACAGCTGTTCCAAACAGGCACGATCGAACGGTTGCTGAGTCACTTTATGAAGAGCTGTGACTGTTGAAGAACAGCCACAGAAATGGCTATAAAAAGAGTTCCAGGCCTCTATTTTGGACACCGAAAATTGCTAGTTTCTCCTATCTCCGTCCTCTATACTTTGGCACGTGCATATCGTCGCCTGGAGCGTCGGCGCCTAAAGTTATGACGAGGTAAAAGAGATCAACGGTTGTGATTAAATGATCTGATCAAAGGGTTTAAAATCCGAAATGACTTTATCTAAACCATTAGATTAACTCGTAGCGTTTCGTGTAGGGGATGTCCATTCGCTTTTTATGGGACGCCTAATCGGAACCGTTAGATCGCAACTCTTCCAAACAGGCACGATCCAACGGTTGCTGAGTCACTTTATGAAGAGTTGTGACTATTGAAGAACAGTCACAGAAATGGCTATAAAAAGAGTTGGAGGCCTCTATTTTGGATATCGAAATTTGCCAGTTTCTCCTCTCTCCGTCCTCTATACTTTGGCACGTGCGCATCGTCGCTTGGAGCGTGGGAGCCTAAAGTTTTTATGAGGTACAACAAATCAACGGTTGTTATTAAATGATCCGATTAAAGGGTTAAAAATCTGAAATGACTTGATCTAGATCGTTTGATGAACTCGTAGCATTTCGTGTAGGGGATGTCCATTCGCTTACGATGGGATGCCTAATCTGAACCGTTAGATCGCAGCTGTTCTAAATAGGCACGATCCAACGGTTATTGAGTCACTTCATGAAGAGCTGTGACTGTTGAAGAACAGCCCCAGAAATGGCTATAAAATGAGTTCCAGGTCTCTATTTTAGACACCAAAAATTGCTTGTTTCTCCTATCTCCGTCCTTAATACTTTGGCACGTGCGCATCGTCGCTTGGAGCGTGGGAGCCTAAAGTTTTGACGAGGTAAAACAGATCAACGGTTGTGATTAAACGATCCGATCAAAGGGTTAAAAATCCGAAACGACTTGATCTAAACCGTTAGATGAACTCGTAACGTTTCGTGTAGGGGATGACCATTCGCTTACGATGGGATACCTAATATGAACCGTTAGATCGCAGTTGTTCCAAACAGTAACGATCCAACGGTTACTGAGTCACTTTATGAAGAGTTGTGACTATTGAAGAACACTCACACAAATGGCTATAAAAAGAGTTCCAGGCCTCTATTTTGGACACCAAAAATTAATAGTTTCTCCACTCTCCGTCCTCTATACTTTGGCACGTGCGCATCGTTGCTTGGAGTGTGGGAGCCTAAAGTTTTGATGAGGTAAAATTAATCAATGATTATGATTAAACGATCCGATCAAAGGGTTTAAAATCCGAAATGACTTGATCTAAACCGTTAGATGAACTCGTAGCGATTCGTGTATGGGATGTCCATTCGCTTACGATGGGACGCCTAATCTGAACCGTTAGATCGCAGCTGTTACAAACAGCCACGATCCAACGATTACTGAGTCACTTCATGAAGAGCTGTGACTATTGAAGAACAGCCACAGAAATGGCTATAAAAAGAGTTCCAGGCCTCTATTTTGGACACCGAAAATTGCTAGTTTCTCCTCTCTCCGTCCTCTATACTTTGGCACATGCGCATCGTCGCTTGGAGCGTGGGAACCTAAAGTTTTTATGAGGTAAAACAGATCAACGGTTGTGATTAAATGATCCGATCAAAGGGTTTAAAATCCGAAACGACTTGATCTAAACCGTTAGATGAACTCGTAGCGTTTCGTGTGGGGGATGTCCATTCGCTTACGATGGGATGCCTAATCTGAACCGTTAGATCGCAGCTGTTCCAAACAGGCACGATCCAATGGTTGCTGACTCACTTCATGAAGAGCTGTGACTATTGAAGAACAGCCACAGAAATGGCTATAAAAAGAGTTCCAGGCCTCTGTTTTGGGCACCGAAAATTGCTAGTTTCTCCTCTCTCCGTCCTCTATACTTTGGCACGTGCGCATCGTCGCTTGGAGCGTGGGAGCCTAAATTTTTGACGAGGTAAAACAGATCAAAGGTTGTGATTAAACGATCCGATTAAATGGTTAAAAATCCGAAAAGACTTGATCTAAACCGTTAGATGAACTCGTAGCGTTTCGTGTAGGGCATGTCCATTCGCTTACGATGGGATGCCTAATCTGAACCGTTACATCGCAGCTGTTCCAAACAGGCACGATTCAACGATTGCTGAGTCACTTCATGAAGAGCTGTGACTGTTGAAGAACAGCCACATAAATGGCTATAAAATGAGTTCCTGTCCTCTATTTTGGAAACCAAAAATTGCTAGTTTCTCCTCTCTCCGTCCTCTATACTTTGGCACATGCGCATCATCGCTTGGAGCGTGGGGGGAGGCTAAAGTTTTGACGAGGTAAAACAGATCAACGGTTGTGATTAAATGATTCGATCAAACGGTTTAAAATCCGAAATGACTTGATCTAAACCGTTAGATGAACTCGTAGCGTAACGTGTAGGGGATGTCCATTCGCTTACGATGGGATACCTAATCTGAACCGTTAGATCGCAGTTGTTCCAAACAGGCACGATCCAACGGTTGCTGAGTCACATCATGAAGTGTTGTGACTGTTGAAGAACTGTCACAGAAATGGGTATAAAAAGAGTTCCAGGCCTCTATTTTGGACACCAAAAATTATTAGTTTCTCCACTCTCCGTCCTCTATACTTTGGAATGTGCGCATCGCCGATTGGAGTGTGGGAGCCTAAAGTTTAGATGAGGTAAAATAGATCAACGGTTGTGATTAAATGATCCGATGAAAGGGTTTAAAATCCGAAATGACTTGATCTAAACCGTTAGATGAACTCGTAGCGTTTCATGTAGGGGATGTCCATTATCTTAAGATGGGACGCCTAATCTGAACTGTTAGATCGCAGCTGCTCCAAACAGGCACGATCCAACGATTGCTGACTCACTTCATGAAGAGTTGTTACTATTGAAGAACAGTCACATAAATGGCTATAAAAAGAGTTCCAGGCCTCTATTTTGGACACCGAAAATTGCTTGTTTCTCCTCTCTCCGTCCTCTATAATTTGGCACGTGCGCATCGTCGCTTGGAGCGTGGGAGCCTAAAGTTTTGACGAGGTGAAACAGATCAACGGTTGTGATTAAATGATCCGATGAAAGGGTTAAAAATCCGAAACGACTTGATCTAAATGTTTAGATGAACTCGTAGCGTTTCGTGTAGGGGATGTCCATTCGCTTACGATGGGATGCCTAATCTGAACCGTTAGATCGCAGCTGTTCCAAACAGGCACGATCCAACAGTTGCTGAGTCACTTCATGAAGAGCTGTGACTGTTGAAGAACAGCCACAGAAATGGCTATAAAATGAGTTCCGGGCCTCTATTTTGGACACCGAAAATTGCCAGTTTATCCTCTCTCCGTCCTCTATACTTTGGCACGTGCGCATCGTCGCTTGGAGTGTGGGAGACTAAAGTTTTGACGATGTAAAATAGATCAATGGTTATGATTAAACGATCCATTCAAAGGGTTTAAAATCTGAAACGACTATCTAAACTGTTAGATGAACTGGGAGTGTTTCGTGTAGGGGATGTCCATTCTCTTACGATGGGATACCTAATCTGAACCGTTACATCGCAGTTGTTCCAAACAGGCACGATCCAACGATTGCAGAGTCACTTCATAAAGAGATGTGACAGTTGAAGAACACTCATAGAAATGGCTATAAAATGAGTTCTAGGCCTCTATTTTGGACACCAAAAATTGCTAGTTTCTCCTCTCTCCGTCCTCTATATTTTGGCACGTGCGCATCGTCGATAGGATCGTGGGAGCCTAAAGTTTTGATGAGGTAAAACAGATCAATAATTGTGATTAAACGATCCGATCAAAGGGTTTAAAATCTAAAACGACTTGATCTAAATCGTTAGATGAACTCGTAGCGATTCGTGTAGGGGATGTCGATTCGCTAAACATGGGTCGCTTAATCTGAACCGTTAGATCGCAGCTGTTCCAAACAGGCATGATCCAGTGGTTGCTGAGTCACTTCATGAAGAGCTGTGACTATTTAAGAACAGCCACAGAAATGGCTATAAAAAGAGTTTCAGGCCTCTATTTTGGACACCGAAAATTGCTAGTTTATCCTCTCTACGTCCTCTATAATTTGGCACGTGCGCATCGTCGCTTGGTGCGTGGGAGCCTATAGTTTTGACGAGGTAAAATAGATCAACGGTTGTGATTAAACGATCCGATCAAAGGGTTTAAAATCCGAAACGACTTTATCTAAACCTTTAGATGAACTCGTAGCGTTTCGTGTTGGGGATGTCCATTCTCTTACGATGGGATGCCTAATCTGAACCGTTAGATCGCAGCTGTTCCAAACAGGCACGATCCAATGGTTGCTGACTCACTTCATGAAGAGCTGTGACTGTTGAAGAACCGTCACAGAAATGGCTACAAAAGAGTTCCAGGCCTCTGTTTTGGGCACCGAAAATTGCTAGTTTCCCCTCTCTCCGTCCTCTATACTTTGGCACGTGCGCATCGTCGCTTGGAGCGTGGGAGCCTAAAGTGTTGACAAGGTAAAATAGATCAACGGTTGTGATTAAACGATCCGATTAAAGGGTTAAAAATCTGAAACGTCTTAATCTAAACCGTTAGATGAACTCGTAGTGTTTCCTATAGGGGATGTCCATTCGCTTACGATGGTATGCCTAATCTGAACCGTTAGATCGCAGCTGTTTCAAATAGGCACGATCCAACGGTTGCTGTGTCACTTCATGAAGAGCTGTGACTGTTGAAGAACAGCCACATAAATGGCTATAAAATGAGTCCCAAGCGTCTATTTTGGACCCCGAAAATTGCTAGTTTCTCCTCTCTCCGTCCTCTATACTTTGGCACGTGCGCATCGTCGCTTGGAGCGTGGGAGCCTAAAGTTTTAACGAGGTAAAATAGATCAACGGTTGTGATTAAACGATCCGATCAAAGGGTTTAAAATCCGGAACGACTTGATCTAAATCGTTAGATGAACTCGTAGCGTTTCGTGTAGGGGTTGTCCATTCGCTTACAATGGGATACCAAATCAGAACCGTTAGATCGCAGCTGTTCCAAACAAGCACGATCCAACGGTTGCTGAGTCACTTCATGACGAGCTGTGACTGTTGAAGAACCTTCAAAGAAATGGCTATAAAAAGAGTTCCAGACCTCTATTTTGGACACCAAAAATTAATAGTTTCTCCACTCTCCGTCCTCTATACTTTGGCACGTGCGCATCGTCGCTTGGAGCGTGGGAGCCTAAAGTTTTAATGAGGTAAAAATGATCAACGGTTGTGCTTAAATGATCCGATCAAATGAGTTAAAATCCGAAACGACTTGATCTAAATCGTTAGATGAACTCGTAGTGTTTCGTGTAGGGGATGTCCATTCTCTTACGATGGGACGCCTAATCTGAACCGTCAAATCGCAGTTGTTCCAAACAGGCTCGATCCAACGGTTCCTGACTCACTTCATGAAGAGCTGTGACTATTGAAGAACAGTCACAGAAATGGCTATAAAAAGAGTTCCAGGCCTCTATTTTGAACACCGAAAATTGCTAGTTTCTCCTCTCTCCGTCCTCTATACTTTGGCACGTGAGCATCGTCGCTTGGAGCGTGGGAGCCTAAAGATTTGACGAGGTAAAATAGATCAACGGTTGTGATTAAACGATCCTATGAAAGGGTTTAAAATCAGAAACGACTTGATCTAAACCGTTAGATGAACTCGTAGCATTTCATGTAGGGGATGTCCATTCGCTTACGATGGGATGTCTAATCTGAATCGTTAGATCGCAGCTATTCCAAGCAGGCACGATCCAACGGTTGCTGTGTCACTTCATGAAGAGCTGTGACTGTTGAAGAACAGTCACAGAAATGGTGATAAAATGAGTTACAGCCTCTATTTTGAACACCGAAAATTGCTAGTTTCTCCTCTCTCCGTCCTCTTTATTTTGGCACGAGCGCATCGTCGATTGGATCGTGGGAGCCTTAAATTTTGACGAGGTAAAACAGATCAATGATTGTGATTAAACGATCCGATCAAAGGGTTTAAAATCCGAAACGACTTGATCTAAACCGTTAGATGAACTCGTAGCGATTCGTGTAGGGAATCTCCATTCGCTTACGATGGGACGCCTAATCTGAACCGTTAGATCGCAGCTGTTCCAAATAGGCACGATCCAACGATTGTTGAGTCACTTCATGAAGAGTTGTGACTATTGAAGAACAGCCACAGAAATGGCTATAAAAATAGTTCCAGACCTCTATTTTGGAATCCGAAAATTGCCAGTTTCTCCTCTCTCCATCCTCTATACTTTGGCATGTGCGCATCGTCGCTTGGAGCATGGGAGCCTAAAGTTTTGATGAGGTAAAATAGAACAACGGTTGTGATTAAACGATCCGATCAAAGGGTTTAAAATACGAAATGACTTGATCTAAACCGTTAGATGAACTCATAGCGTTTCGTGTAGGGGATCCCCATTCTCTAACGGTGGGATGCCTAATCTGAACCGTTAGATCGCAGCTGTTCCAAACAAGCACGATCCAACGGTTACTGAATCACTTCATGAAGAGCTGTGACTTTGAAGAACAGTCAAATAAATGGCTATAAAAAGAGTTCCAGGTCTCTATTTTGGACATCGAAAATTGATAGTTTCTCCTCTCTCCGTGCTCTATAATTTGGCACGTGCGCATCGTCGCTTGGAGCGTGGGAGCCTAAAGTTTTGACGAGGTAAAACAGATCAACGGTTGTGATTAAATGATCCGATGAAAGGGTTTAAAATCAGAAATGACTTCATCTAAACCGTTAGATGAACTCGTAGCATTTTGTGTAGGGTATGTCCATTCGCTTACGATAGGACGCCTAATCTGAACCGTTAGATCGCAACTATTCCAAACAGGCATGGTCCAACGGTTGCTGAGTCACTACATGAAGAGCTGTGACTATTGAAGAACAGTCAAAGAAATGACTATAAAATGAGTTCCAGGCTTCTATTTTGGACACCGAAAATTGCTAGTTTCTCTTCTCTCCGTCCTCTACACTTTGGAACGTGCGCATCGTCGCTTGGAGCGTGGGAGCCTAAAGTTTTGAGGAGGAAAAACAGATCAATGATTGTGATTAAACGATCTGATCAAAGTGCTTAAAATCCGAAATGACTTGATCTAAACCGTTAGATGAACTCGTAGCGTTTCGTGTAGGTGATGTCCATTCTCTTACGATGGGACGCCTAATCTGAATCGTTAGATCGCAGTTGTTCCAAACAGGCACGATCCAACGGTTGAAGACTCACTTCATGAAGAGCTGTGACTATTGAATAATAGTCATATAAATGGTTATAAAAAGAGTTCCAGTCCTGTATTTTGGACACCGAAAATTGCTAGTTTCTCCTCTCTCTGTCCTCTATACTTTGGCACGTGCACATCGTCGCTTGGAGCGTGGGAGTCTAATGTTTTGATGAGGTAAAACAGATCAAGAGTTGTGATTCAACAATCCAATTAAAGGGTTTAAAATCCGAAATGACTTGATCTAAACCGTTGAACTCGTAGTGTTTCGTGTAGGGGATGTTAATTCGCTTACGATGGGATGCCTAATCTGAACCGTTAGATCGCAGCTGTTCCAAACAGGCATGATCCAACGGGTGCTAAGTCACTTCATGAAGAGTTGTGACTGTTGAAGAGTAGTCACAGAAATGGCTATAAAAAGAGTTCCAGGCCTCTATTTTGGACACCGAAAATTGTTAGTTTCTCCTCTCTCCATCCTCTATACTTTGCCACGTGCATATCGTCGCCTGGAGCGTCGGCGCCTAAAGTTTTGACGAGGTAAAACTGATCAACGGTTGTGATTAAACGATCCGATCAAAGGGTTTAAAATCCGAAACAACTTGATCTAAACCGTTTGATGAACTCGTAGCGTTTCGTGTAGGGGATGTCCATTCGCTTACGATGGGACGCCTAATATAAACCGTTATATCGCAGCTATTCCAAACACGCACGATCCAAAAGTTGCTGAGTCGGTTCATGAAGAACTGTGACTTTGAATAACAGTCACAGAAATGGCTAGAAAAAGAGTTCCGGGCCTCTATTTTGGACACCGAAAAATTGCTAGATTCTCCTATCTTCGTCCTCTATACTTTGGCACGTGCGCATCGTCGCTTGGAGCGTGGAAGCCTAAAATTTTTATGAGGTAAAATAGATCAACGGTTGTGATTTAATGATCCGATCAAAGGGTTTAAAGTCCGAAACGACTTGATCTAAACCATTACATGAACTCGTAGCGTTTTGTGTAGGTGATGTCCATTCGCTTACGATGGGATGCCTAATCTGAACCGTTAGATCGCAGTTTTTCCAAATAGGCACGATCCAACGGATGCTGAGTCACTTCATGAAGAGCTGCGACTGTTGAAGAACAGTCAAAGAAATGGCTATAAAAAGAGTTCCAGGCCTCTATTTTGGACACCGAAAATTACTAGTTTCTCCACTCTCCGTCCTCTACACTTTGGCACGTGCGTATCGTCGCTTGGAGCATGGGAGCCTAAAGTTTTTATGAGGTAAAATAGATCAACAGTTGTGATTAAATGATCCGATCAAGGGGTTTAAAATCTGAAATGACTTGATCTAAACCTTTAGACGAACTCATAGCGTTTAGTATAGGGGATGTCCATTCTCTTACGATAGGACGCCTAATTTGAACCGTTAGATTGCAGCTATTCCAAACTGGCACGATCCAACGGTTGCTGAGTCACTTCATAAAGAGGTGTGACTATTGAAGAACAGCCACAGAAATGGCTATAAAAAGAGTTTCAGGTCTCTATTTTGGACACCGAAAATTGCTAGTTTCTCCTCTCTACGTCCTCTATAATTTAGCACGTGCGCATCGTCGCTTGGAGCGTTGGAGCCTAAAGTTTTGACGAGGTAAAACAGATCAACGGTTGTGATTAAACGATTCGATCAAAGGGTTTAAAATCCGAAACGACTTGATCTAAACCTTTAGATGAACTCGTAGCGATTCGTGTAGGGGATGTCGATTCGCTTAATATGGGTCGCTTAATCTGAACCGTTAGATCGCAGCTGTTCCAAACAGGCACGATCCAACGGTTGCTGAGTCACTTCATGAAGAGCGGTGACTATTGAAGAACAGCCACAGAAATGGCTATAAAAAGAGTTTCAGGCCTCTATTTTGGACACCGAAAATTACTAGTTTCTCCTCTCTACGTCCTCTATAATTTGGCACGTGCGCATCGTCGCTTGGAGCGTGGGAGCCTAAAGTTTTGACGAGGTAAAACAGATCAACAGTTGTGATTAAACGATCCGATCAAAGGGTTTAAAATCCGAAACGACTTGATCTAAAGCTTTAGATGAACTCGTAGCGTTTTGTGTAGGGGATGTCCATTCTCTTACGATGGGATGCCTAATCTGAACCGTTAGATCGCAGTTGTTCCAAATCAGCACGATTCAACGGTTGTTGAGTCACTTCATGAAGAGCTGTGACTGTTGAAGAACAGTCACAGAAATGGCTATAAAAATTGTTCCATGTCTCTATTTTGGACACCGAAAATTGCTAGTTTCCCTTCTCTCCGTCCTCTATACTTTGGCACGTGCGCATCGTCGTTTGGAGCGTGGGAGCCTAAAGTTTTGACAAGGTAAAATAGATCAACGGTTGTGATTAAACGATCCGATTAAAGGGTTAAAAATCCAAAACGTCTTGATCTAAATCGTTAGATGAACTCGTAGTGTTTCCTATCGGGGATGTCCATTCGCTTACGATGGGATGCCTAATCTGAACCGTTAGATCGCAGCTGTTCCAAATAGGCACGATCCAACGGTTGTTGAGTCACTTCATGAAGGGCTGTGACTGTTGAAGAACAGCCACATAAATGGCTATAAAATGAGTTCCAGGCGTCTATTTTGGACCCCGAAAATTGCTAGTTTCTCCTCTCTCCGTCCTCTATACATTGGCACGTGCGCATTGTCACTTGGAGCGTGGGAGCCTAAAGTTTTGAAGAGGTAAAATAGATCAACGGTTGTGATTAAACGATCCGATCAAAGGGTTTAAAATCCGGAACGACTTGATCTAAACCGTTAGATGAACTCGTAGCATTTCGTGTAGGGGTTGTCCATTCACTTACAATGGGAAACCTAATCTGAACCGTTAGATCGCAGCTGTTCCAAACAAGCACGATCCAACGGTTGCTGAGTCACTTCATGACGAGCTGTGACTGTTGAAGAACCTTCAAAGAAATGGCTATAAAAAGAGTTCCAGACCTATATTTTGGACACCAAAAATTAATAGTTTCTCCACTCTCCGTCCTCTATACTTTGGCACGTGCGCATCGTCGCTTGGAGCGTGGGAGCCTAAAGTTTTAATGAGGTAAAAATGATCAACGGTTGTGATTAAATGATCCGATCAAATGAGTTAAAATCCGAAACGACTTGATCTTAACCGTTAGATGAACTCGTAGTGTTTCGTGTAGGGGATGTCCATTCTCTTACGATGGGACGCCTAATCTGAACCGTCAAATTGCAGCTATTCCAAACAGGCACGATCCAACGGTTCCTGACTCACTTCATGAAGAGCTGTGACTATTGAAGAACAGTCACAGAAATGGCTATAAAAAGAGTTACAGGCCTCTATTTTGGACACCGAAAATTGCTAGTTTCTCCTCTCTCCGTCCTCTATACTTTGGCACGTGAGCATCGTCGCTTGGAGCGTGGGAGCCTAAAGATTTGAGGAGGTAAAACAGATCAACGGTTGTGATTAAACGATCCGTTGAAAGGGTTTAAAATCAGAAACGACTTGATCTAAACCGTTAGATGAACTCGTAGCATTTCATGTAGGGGATGTCCATTTGCTTACGATGGGATGCCTAATCTGAATCGTTAGATCGCAGCTATTCCAAGCAGGCACGATCCAACGGTTGCTGTGTCACTTCATGAAGAGCAGTGACTGTTGAAGAACAGTCACAGAAATGGTGATAAAATGAGTTACAGCCTCTATTTTAAACACCGAAAATTGCTAGTTTCTCCTCTCTCCGTCCTCTATATTTTGGCACGAGCGCATCGTCGATTGGATCGTGGGAGCCTTAAGTTTTGACGAGGTAAAACAGATCAATGATTGTGATTAAACGATCCGATCAAAGGGTTTAAAATCCGAAACGACTTGATCTAAACCGTTAGATGAACTCGTAGCGATTCGTGTAGGGAATCTCCATTCGCTTACGATGGGACGCCTAATCTGAACCGTTAGATCGCAGCTGTTCCAAACAGGCACGATCCAACGATTGCTGAGTCACTTCATGAAGAGTTGTGACTATTGAAGAACAGCCACAGAAATGGCTATAAAAATAGTTCCAGGCCTCTATTTTGGACACCGAAAATTGCTAGTTTCTCCTCTCTCCATCCTCTATACTTTGGCATGTGCGCATCGTCGCTTGGAGCATGGGAGCCTAAAGTTTTGATGAGGTAAAATAGAACAACGGTTGTGATTAAACGATCCGAACAAAGGGTTTAAAATACGAAATGACTTGATCTAAATCGTTAGATGAACTCATAGCGTTTCGTGTAGGGGATGCCCATTCTCTAACGATGGGACGCCTAATTTGAACCGTTAGATCGCAGCTGTTCCAAACAAGCACGATCCAACGGTTACTGACTCACTTCATGAAGAGCTGTGACTATTGAAGAACAGTCACAGAAATGGCTATAAAAAGAGTTCCAGGCCTCTATTTTGGACATCGAAAATTGCTAGTTTCTCCTCTCTCCGTGCTCTATAATTTGGCACGTGTGCATCGTCGCTTGGAGCGTGGGAGCCTAAAGTTTTGACGAGGTAAAACAGATCAACGGTTGTGATTAAATGATCCGATGAAAGGGTTTAAAATCAGAAATGACTTCATCTAAATCGTTAGATGAACTCGTAGCATTTTGTGTAGGGTATGTCCATTCGCTTACGATTGGACGCCTAATCTGAACCGTTAGATCGCAGCTATTCCAAACAGGCACGATCCAACGGTTGCTGAGTCACTACATGAAGAGCTGTGACTATTGAAGAACAGTCATAGAAATGACTATAAAATGAGTTCCAGGCTTCTATTTTGGACACCGGAAATTGCTAGTTTCTCCTCTCTCCGTCCTCTACACTTTGGAACGTGCGCATCGTCGCTTGAAGCGTGGGAGCCTAAAGTTTGAGGAGGAAAAATAGATCAATGATTGCGATTAACTGATATGATCAAAGGGATTAAAATCCGAAATGACTTGATCTAAACAGTTAGATGAACTCGTAGCGTTTCGTGTAGGGGATGTCCATTCTCTTACGATGGGACGCCTAATCTGAATCGTTAGATCCCAGTTGTTCCAAACAGGCACGATCCAACGGTTGAAGACTCACTTCATGAAGAGCTGTGACTATTGAATAACAGTCATATAAATGGCTATAAAAAGAGTTCCAGTCCTCTATTTTGTACACCGAAAATTGCTAGTTTCTCCTCTCTCCGTCCTCTATACTTTGGCACGTGCGCATCGTCGCTTGGAGCGTGGGAGTCTAATGTTTTGACGAGGTAAAACAGATCAACGGTTGTGATTAAACAATCCTATTAAAGGGTTTAAAATCCGAAATGACTTGATCTAAACCGTTAGATGAACTCGTAGTGTTTCGTGTAGGGGATGTTGATTCTCTTACGATGGGATGCCTAATATTAATCGTTAGATCGTAGCTGTTCCAAACAGGCACGATCCAACGGGTGCTGAGTCACTTCATGAAGAGCTGTGACTGTTGAAGAATAGTCACAGAAATGGCTATAAAAAGAGTTCCAGGCCTCTATTTTGGACACCGAAAATTGTTAGTTTCTCCTCTCTCCATCCTCTATACTTTGGCACGTGCGCATCGTCGCTTGGAGCGTGGAAGCCTAAAATTTTTATGAGGTAAAATAGATCAACGGTTGTGATTTAATGATCCGATCAAAGGGTTTAAAGTTCGAAACGACTTGATCTAAACCATTAGATGAACTCGTAGCGTTTTGTGTAGGGGATGTCCATTCTCTTACGATGGGATGCCTAATCTGAACCGTTAGATCGCAGTTGTTCCAAACAGGCACGGTCCAACGGTTGTTGAGTCACTTCATGAAGAGCTGCGACTGTTGAAGAACAGTCAAAGAAATGGCTATAAAAAGAGTTCCAGGCCTCTATTTTGGACACCGAAAATTACTAGTTTCTCCACTCTCCGTCCTCTACACTTTGGCACGTGCGCATCGTCGCTTGGAGGGTGGGAACCTAAAGTTTTTATGAGGTAAAACAGATCAACGGTTGTGATTAAATGATCCGATCAAAGCGTTTAAAAACCGAAATGACTTGATCTAAACCGTTGGACGAACTCGTAGCGTTTCGTATAGGGGATGTCCATTCTCTTATGATAGGACGCCAAATTTGAACCGTTTGATCGCAGCTATTCCAAACAGGCACGATTCAACGGTTGCTGAGTCATTTCATGAAGAGCTGTGGCTGTTGAAGTACAGTCACAGAAATGGCTAAAAAATGAGTTCCAGACCTCTATTTTGGACACCGAAAATTACTAGTTTCTCCTCTCTCCATCCTCTATACTTTGGCACGTGCGCATCGTCGCTTGGAGCGTGAGGGCCTAAAGTTTTGACGAGGTAAAACAGATCAACGGTTGTGATTAAACGATTCGATCAAAGGGTTTAAAATTTGTAATGACTTGATCTAAACCGTTAGATGAACTCATAATGTTTTGTGTAGGGGATGTCCATTCGCTTACGATGGGACGCCTAATCTGAACCGTTTGATAGCAGCTATTCCAAACAGGCACGATCCAACAGCTGCTGAGTCACTTAATGAAGAGCTGTGACTGTTGAAGAACAGCCACATAAATGGCTATAAAAAGAGTTCCAGGACTCTATTTTGGACACCGAAAATTAATAGTTTCTCGTTTCTCCATCCTCTATACTTTGGCACGTGAACATCGTCGCTTGGAGCGTGGGAGCCTAAAGTTTTAACGAGGTAAAATAGATCAACAGTTGTGATTAAACGATCCGATCAATGGGTTTAAAATCCAAAACGACTTGATCTAAACCGTTAGATGAACTCGTAGAATTTCGTGTAGGGGATGTCCATTCGCTTACGATGGGATGCCTAATCTGAACCGTTAGATCGCCGCTATTCCAAACAGGCATGATCCAACGGTTGCTGAGTCACTTCTTGAAGTGCTGTGACTGTTGAAGAATAGTCACAGAAATGGCTATTAAAATAGTTCCAGGCTTCTATTTTGGATACCGAAAATTACTAGTTTCTCCTCTCTCCATCCTCTATACTTTGTCAAGTGCGCATCGTCGCTTGGAGCGTGGGAGCCTAAAGTTTTAACAATGTAAAAAAGATCAACGGTTGTGATTAAACGATTCGATCAAAGGGTTTAAAATCCGAAATGACTTGATCTAAACCGTTAGATGAACTCATAACGTTTCGTGTAGGGGATGCACATTCGCTTACGATGGGACGCCTAATCTGAACCGTTTGATCGCAGCTATTCCAAACAGGAAGGATCCAACGGTTGCTGAGTCACTTCATGAAGAGCTGTGACTGTTGAAGAACAGTCACAGAAATGGCTATAAAAAGAGTTCCAGGCCTCTATTTTGGACACCGAAAATTGCTAGTTTCTCCTCTCACCATCTTCTATACTTTGGCACCTGCGCATCGTCGCTTGGAGCGTGGGAGCCTAAAATTTTAACGAGGTAAAACAGATCAACGGTTGTGATTAAATAATCCGACTAAAGGGTTAACAATCCAAAATGACTTGATCTAAACCGTTAGATGAACTCGTGGCGTTTCGTGTAGGGGATGTCCATTCGCTTACGATGGGATGCCTAATCTGAACCGTCAGATCGTAGCTGTTCCAAACAGGCACGATCCAACGGTTGTTGAGTCACTTCATGAAGAGCTGTGACTGTTGAAGAACAGCCACGGAAATGTCTATAAAATGAGTTCCAGACCTCTATTTTTGACACCGAAAATTGCTAGTTTCTCCTCTCTCCGTCCTCTATACTTTTGCACGTGCGCATCGTCGCTTGGAGCGTGGGAGTCTAAAGTTTTAACGATGTAAAAAAGATCAACGGTTGTGATTAAACGATCCGACCAAAGGGTTTAAAATCCGAAATGACTTGATCTAAACCGTTAGATGAACTCATGGCATTTCGTGTAGGGGATGTCCATTCGCTTACGATGAGATGCCTAATCTGAACCGTCAGATCGTAGCTGTTCCAAACAGGCACGATCCAACGGTTGTTGAGTCACTTCATGAAGAGCTATGACTGTTGAAGAACAGCCACGGAAATGGCTATAAAATGAGTTCCAGACCTCTATTTTTGACACCGAAAATTGCTAGTTTCTCCTCTCTCCATCCTCTATACTTTGGCACGTGGGAATCGTCGCTTGGAGCGTGGGAGCCTAAAGTTTTTATGAGGTAAAATAGATCAACAGTTGTGATTAAACGATCCAATCAAAGGGTTTAAAATCTGAAACGACATGATCCAAACTGTTAGACGAGCTCGTAGCGTTTCGTGTAGGCGATATCCATTCGCTTATAATGGTACACCTAATCTAAACCGTTAGATCGCAGTTGTTCCAAATAGGCACGATCCAACGGTTGCTGAGTCACCTCATGAAGAGCTGTGACTATTGAAGAACAGCCACTGAAATGGCTATAAAAAGTGTTCTAGGCCTTTATTTTGGACACCGAAAATTGCTAGTTTCTCCTCTCTCCGTCCTCTATAATTTGGCAAGTGCGCATCGTCGCTTGGAGTGTGGGAGCCTCAAGTTTTGATGAGGTAAAATAGATCAACGGTTGTGATTAAACGATCCGATCAAAGGATTTAAAATCCGAAACGACTTTATCTAAACCGTTAGATGAACTCGTAGCGTTTCCTGTAGGGGATGTCCATTCGCTTACGATGGAATGCCTAATCTGAACTGTAAGATCGCAGCTATTCCAAATAGGCACGATCCTACGGTTGCTGAGTCACTTCATGAAGAGCTGTGACTATTGAAGAACAATCACAGAAATGGCTATAAAAAGAGATCTAGGCCTCTATTTTGGACACCAAAAATTGCTAGTTTCTCCTCTCTCCGTCCTCTATACTTTGGCACGTGCGCATCGTCGCTTGGAACGTGGGCGCCTAAAGTTTTGACGAGGAAAAACAGATCAATGGTTGTGATTAAATGATCCGATCAAAGGGTTTAAAATCCGAAATGACTTGATCTAAATCATTTGATGAACTCGTAGCGTTTCGTATAGGGGATGACCATTCGCTTACAATGGGACGCCTAATCTAAACTGTTAGATCGCAGCTATTCCAGACAGGCACGATCCAACGGTTGCTGAGTCAGTTCTTGAAGAGCTGTGACTATTGAATAACAGTCA
The DNA here is from genome assembly GCA_949130495.1 of Sambucus nigra. NCBI lineage: Eukaryota > Viridiplantae > Streptophyta > Magnoliopsida > Dipsacales > Adoxaceae > Sambucus > Sambucus nigra. The sequence continues at coordinate 54,397,698 of OX422213.1, forward strand.
CAGAAATGGCTATAAAAAGAGTTCCAGACCTCTAATTAGGACACCGAAAATTGCTAGTTTCTCCTCTCTCCGTCCTCTATGCTTTGGCACGTGTGCATCGACGCTTGGAGCGTGGGAGCCTAAAGTTTTGACGAGGTAAAATAGATCAATGGTTGTGATTAAACGATCATATCAAAGGATTTAAAATCCGAAACAACTTGATCTAAACCGTTAGATGAACTCGTAGCGTTTCGTGTAAGGGATGTCCATTCGCTTACGATGGGACGCCTAATCGGAACCGTTAGATCGCAGCTATTCCAAATAGGCATGATCCAACGGTTGCTGAGTCACTTCATGAAGAGCTGTGACTGTTAAAGAACAGTCACAAAAATGGCTATAAAAAGAGTTCCAGGCCTCCATTTTGGACACCGAAAATTGCTAGCTTCTCCTCTCTCCATCCTCTATACTTTGGCACGTGCGCATCGTCGCTTGGAGCGTGGGAGCCTAAAGTTTTAACGAGGTAAAATAGATCAACGGTTGTGATTAAACGATCCGATCAAAGGATTTAAAATCCGAAAGGACTTGATCTAAACCATTAGATGAACTCGTAGCGTTTCCTGTAGGGGATGTCCATTCGCTTACGATGGGATGCCTAATCTTAACCGTTAGATCGCATCTATTCCAAATAGTCATGATCCAACGATTGCTGAGTCACTTCATGAAGAGCTGTGACTATTGAAGAACAGTCAGTGAAATGGCTATAAAAAGAGTTCCAGGCCTCTATTTTGGTCACCGAAAATTGCTAGCTTCACCTCTCTCCATCCTCTATACTTTGGCACGTGCGCATCGTCGATTGGAGCGTGGGAGCCTAATGTTTTGACGAGGTAAAATAGATCAATGGTTGTAATTAAATGATCCGATCAAAGGGTTTAAAATCTGAAACGACTTGATCTAAACCGTTTGATGAACTCGTAGCGTTTCGTGCAGGGGTTGTCCATTCGCTTACGATGGGACGCCAAATGTAAACCATTAGATCGCAGCTATTCCAAACAGGCACGATCCAACAGTTGCTAATTCATTTCATGAAGAGCTGTGACAATTGAATAACAGTCACAGAAATGGCTATAAAAAGAGTTCCAGACCTCTATTTTGGACACCGAAAATTGCTAGTTCCTCCTCTCTCCGTCCTCTATACTTTGGCACGTGCGCATCGCCGCTTGGAGCGTGGGAGCCTAAAGTTTTGACGAGGCAAAATAGATCAATGGTTGTGATTAAACGATCATACCAAAGGGTATAAAATCCGAAACGACTTGATCTAAACCGTTAGATGAACTCGTAGCATTTCGTAAGGGATGTCCATTCGCTTAGAATGGGACGCCTAATCTGAACCGTTAGATCGCAGCTGTTCTAAATAGGCATGATCCAACGGTTACTGAGTCACCTCAGAAAGAGCTGTGACTGTTGAAGAACAGCCACAGAAATGGCTATAAAAAGAGTTCCAGGCCTCAATTTTGGACACCGAAAATTGCTAGTTTCTCCTCTCTCCGTCCTCTATAATTTGGCAAGTGCGCATCGTCGCTTGAAGCGTGGGAGCCTAAAGTTTTGATGAGGTAAAATAGATCAACGGTTGTGATTAAACATTCCGATTAAAGGATTTAAAATCCGAAACGACTTGATCTAAACCGTTAGATGAACTCGTAGCATTTCGTGTAGGGGATGTCCATTCGCTTACGATGGGATGCCTAATCTGAACCGTTAGATTGCAGCTATTCCAAACAGGGACGATCCAACGGTTGCTGAGTCACTTCATGAAGTGTTGTGACTGTTGAAGAACAATCACAGAAATGGTCATAAAAAGAGTTCCAGACCTCTATTTTGGACACCGAAAATTTCTATTTTCTCCTCTCTCCGTCCTCTATACTTTAGAACGTGCGCATCGTCTCTTGGAGCGTGGGAGCCTAAAGTTTTGATGAGGTAAAACCGATCAACGGTTGTGATTAAACGATCCGATCAAAGGGTATAAAATCCGAAACGACTTGATCTAAACCGTTTGATGAACTCGTCGCGTTTCGTGTAGGGGATGTCCATTCGCTTACGATGGGACGCCTAATCTAAACCGTTATATCGCAGCTATTCCAAACACGCACGATCCAAAAGTTGCTGAGTCGGTTCATGAAGAGTTGTGACTTTGAATAACAGTCACAGAAATGGCTAGAAAAAGAGTTCCGGGCCTCTATTTTGGACACCGAAAAATTGCTAGATTCTCCTATCTTCGTCCTCTATACTTTGGCACGTGCGCATCGTCGCTTGGAGCATGGGAGCCTAAAGTTTTGATGAGGTAAAATAGATCAATGGTTGTGACTAAACGATCATATAAAAGGGTTTAAAATCCGAAACGACTTGATCTAAACCGTTAGATGATCTCGTAGCGTTTCGTGTAAGGGATGTCCATTCGCTTACGATGGGACGCCTAATCTGAACCGTTAGATCGCAGTTATTCCAAACAGGCACGATCCAACGGTTGCTGTGTCACATCATGAAATTATGTGGCTGTTGAAGAACAGTCACAGAAATGGCTACAAAAAGAGTTCCAGGCCTCTATTTTGGACACCGAAAATTGTTATTTTCTCCTCTCTCCGTCCTCTATACTTTAGAACGTGCGCATCGTCTCTTGGAGCATGGGAGCCTAAAGTTTTGACGAGGTAAAACAGATCAAGGGTTGTGATTAAACGATCCGATCAAAGGGTTTAAAATCCGAAACGACTTGATCTAAACCGTTTGATGAACTCGTAGCGTTTCGTATAGGGGATGTCCATTCGCTTACGATGGGACGCCTAATCTAAACCGTTAGATCGCAGCTATTCCAAACAAGCACGATCCAAAAGTCGCTGAGTCGGTTCATGAAGAGCTGTGACTTTGAATAACAGTCACAGAAATGGCTATAAAAAGAGTTCCGGGCCTCTATTTTGGACACCGAAAATTGCTAGATTCTCCTATCTTCGTCCTCTATACTTTGGCACGTGCGCATCGTCGCTTGGAGCATGGGTGCCTAAAGTTTTGATGAGGTAAAATAGATCAATGGTTGTGACTAAACGATCATATAAAAGGGTTTAAAATCCGAAACGACTTGATCTAAACCGTTAGATGATCTCGTAGCGTTTCGTGTAAGGGATGTCCATTCGCTTACGATGGGACGCCTAATCTGAACCGTTAGATCGCAGCTGTTCCAAACAGGCACGATCCAACGGTTGCTGAGTCACCTCATGAAGAGCTATGACTGTTGAAGAACAGCCACATAAATGGCTATAAAAAGAGTTCCAGGCCTCTATTTCGGACACCGAAAATTGCTAGTTTCTCCTCTCTCCGTCCTCTATAATTTGGCAAGTGCGCATCGTAGCTTGGAGCGTGGGAGACTAAAGTTTTGACGAGGTAAAATAGATCAACGGTTGTGATTAAACATTCCGATCAAAGGATTTAAAATCCTAAACGACTTGATCTAAACCATTAGATGAACTCGTAGCGTTTCGTGTAGGGGATGTCCATTCGCTTACGATGGGATGCCTAATCTGAATCGTTAGATCACAGCTATTCCAAATAGGCACGATCCAACGGTTGCTGTGTCACATCATGAAATTCTGTGACTGTTGAAGAACAGTCACAGAAATGGCTATAAAAAGAGTTCCAGGCCTCTATTTTGGACACCGAAAATTGTTATTTTCTCCTCTCTCCGTCCTCTATACTTTAGAACGTGCGCATCGTCTCTTGGAGCATGGGAGCCTAAAGTTTTGACGAGGTAAAACAGATCAAGGGTTGTGATTAAACGATCCGATCAAAGGGTTTAAAATCCGAAACGACTTGATCTAAACCGTTTGATGAACTCGTAGCGTTTCGTATAGGGGATGTCCATTCGCTTACGATGGGACGCCTAATCTAAACCGTTAGATCGTAGCTATTCCAAACACGCACGATCCAAAAGTTGCTGAGTCGGTTCTTGAAGAGCTGTGACTTTGAATAACAGTCACAGAAATGGCTATAAAAAGAGTTCCGGGCCTCTATTTTGGACACCGAAAATTTCTAGATTCTCCTATCTTCGTCCTCTATACTTTGGCACGTGCGCATCGTCGCTTGGAGCATGGGTGCCTAAAGTTTTGATGAGGTAAAATAGATCAATGGTTGTGACTAAACGATCATATAAAAGGGTTTAAAATCCGAAACGACTTGATCTAAACCATTAGATGATCTCGTAGCGTTTCGTGTAAGGGATGTCCATTCGCTTACGATGGGACGCCTAATCTGAACCGTTAGATCGCAGCTGTTCAAAACAGGCACGATCCAACGGTTGCTGAGTCACCTCATGAAGAGCTATGACTGTTCAAGAACAGCCACATAAATGGCTATAAAAAGAGTTCCAGGCCTCTATTTTGGACACCGAAAATTGCTAGTTTCTCCTCTCTCCGTCCTCTATAATTTGGCAAGTGCGCATCATAGCTTGGAGCGTGGGAGACTAAAGTTTTGACGAGGTAAAATAGATCAACGGTTGTGATTAAACATTTCGATCAAAGGATTTAAAATCCTAAACGACTTGATCTAAACCATTAGATGAACTCGTAGCGTTTCGTGTAGGGGATGTCCATTCGCTTACGATGGGATGCCTAATCTGAATCGTTAGATCACAGCTATTCCAAACAGGCACGATCCAACGGTTGCTGTGTCACATCATGAAATTCTGTGACTGTTGAAGAACAGTCACAGAAATGGCTATAAAAAGAGTTCCAGGCCTCTATTTTGGACACCGAAAATTGTTATTTTCTCCTCTCTCCGTCCTCTATACTTTAGAACGTGCGCATCGTCTCTTGGAGCATGGGAGCCTAAAGTTTTGACGAGGTAAAACAGATCAAGGGTTGTGATTAAACGATCCGATCAAAGGGTTTAAAATCTGAAACGACTTGATCTAAATCGTTTGATGAACTCGTAGCGTTTCGTATAGGGGATGTCCATTCGCTTACGATGGGACGCCTAATCTAAACCGTTAGATCGCAGCTATTCCAAACAAGCACGATCCAAAAGTTGCTGAGTCGGTTCATGAAGAGCTGTGACTTTGAATAACAGTCACAGAAATGGCTATAAAAAGAGTTCCGGGCCTCTATTTTGGACACCGAAAATTGCTAGATTCTCCTATCTTCGTCCTCTATACTTTGGCACGTGCGCATCGTCGCTTGGAGCATGGGTGCCTAAAGTTTTGATGAGGAAAAATAGATCAATGGTTGTGACTAAACGATCATATAAAAGGGTTTAAAATCCGAAACGACTTGATCTAAACCGTTAGATGATCTCGTAGCGTTTCGTGTAAGGGATGTCCATTCGCTTACGATGGGACGCCTAATCTGAACCGTTAGATCGCAGCTGTTCCAAACAGGCACGATCCAACGGTTGCTGAGTCACCTCATGAAGAGCTATAACTGTTGAAGAACAGCCACATAAATGGCTATAAAAAGAGTTCCAGGCCTCTATTTTGGACACCGAAAATTGCTAGTTTCTCCTCTCTCCGTCCTCTATAATTTGGCAAGTGCGCATCGTAGCTTGGAGCGTGGGAGACTAAAGTTTTGACGAGGTAAAATAGATCAACGGTTGTGATTAAACATTCCGATCAAAGGATTTAAAATCCTAAACGACTTGATCTAAACCATTAGATGAACTCGTAGCGTTTCGTGTAGGGGATGTCCATTCGCTTACGATGGGATGCCTAATCTGAATCGTTAGATCGCAGCTATTCCAAACAGGCACGATCCAACGGTTGCTGTGTCACATCATGAAATTCTGTGACTGTTGAAGAACAGTCACAGAAATGGCTATAAAAAGAGTTCCAGGCGTCTATTTTGGACACTGAAAATTGTTATTTTCTCCTCTCTCCGTCCTCTATACTTTGGCACGTGCGCATCGCCGCTTGGAGCGTGGGAGCCTAAGGTTTTGATGAGGTAAAACAGATCAATGGTTGTGATGAAACGATCCGATCAAAGGGTTTAAAATCCAAAACGACTTGATCTAAACCGTTAGATGAACTGGTAGCGTTTCGTGTAGGGGATGTCCATTTGCTTACGATGGGATGCCTAATCTGAATCGTTAGATCGCAGCTATTCCAAACAGGCACGATCCAACGATTGCTGTGTCACATCATGAAATTCTGTGACTGTTGAAGAACAGTCACAGAAATGGCTATAAAAAGAGTTCCAGACCTCTATTTTGGACACCGAAAATTGCTAGTTTCTCCTCTCTCCGTCCTCTATACTTTAGAACGTGCGCATCATCTCTTGGAGCATGGGAGCGTAAAGTTTTGACGAGGTAAAACAGATCAATGGTTGTGATTAAATGATCCGATCAAAGGGTTTAAAATCCGAAACGACTTGATCTAAACCGTTTGATGAACTCGTAGCGTTTCGTGTAGGGGATGTCCATTCGCTTACGATGGGACGCCTAATCTAAACCATTAGATCGCAGCTATTCCAAACACGCACGATCCAAAAGTTGCTGAGTCGGTTCATGAAGAGCTGTGACTTTGAATAACAGTCACAGAAATGGCTATAAAAAGAGTTCCGGGCCTCTATTTTGGACACCGAAAATTGCTTGATTCTCCTATCTTCGTCATCTATACTTTGGCACGTGCGCATCGTCGCTTGGAGCATGGGTGCCTAAAGTTTTGATGAGGTAAAATAGATCAACGGTTGTGATTAAACATTCCGATTAAAGGATTTAAAATCCGAAACGACTTGATCTAAACCGTTAGATGAACTCGTAGCATTTCGTGTAGGGGATGCCCATTCGCTTACGATGGGATGCCTAATCTGAACCGTTAGATTGCAGCTATTCCAAACAGGGACGATCCAACGGTTGCTGAGTCACTTCATGAAGTGCTGTGACTGTTGAAGAACAATCACAGAAATGGTCATAAAAAGAGTTCCAGACCTCTATTTTGGACACCGAAAATTGCTATTTTCTCCTCTCTCCGTCCTCTATACTTTAGAACGTGCGCATCGTCTCTTGGAGCGTGGGAGCCTAAAGTTTTGACGAGGTAAAACCGATCAACGGTTGTGATTAAACGATCCGATCAAAGGGTTTAAAATCCAAAACGACTTGATCTAAACCGTTTGATGAACTCGTAGCGTTTCGTGTAGGGGATGTCCATTCGCTTACGATGGGACGCCTAATCTAAGCCGTTATATCGCAGCTATTCCAAACACGCACGATCCAAAAGTTGCTGAGTCGGTTCATGAAGAGCTGTGACTTTGAATAACAGTCACAGAAATGGCTAGAAAAAGAGTTCCGGGCCTCTATTTTGGACACCGAAAAATTGCTAGATTCTCCTATCTTCGTCCTCTATACTTTGGCACGTGCGCATCGTCGCTTGGAGCATGGGAGCCTAAAGTTTTGATGAGGTAAAATAGATCAATGGTTGTGACTAAACGATCATATAAAAGGGTTTAAAATCCGAAACGACTTGATCTACACCGTTAGATGATCTCGTAGCGTTTCGTGTAAGGGATGTCCATTCGCTTACGATGGGACGCCTAATCTGAACCGTTAGATCGCAGCTGTTCCAAACAGGCACGATCCAACGGTTGCTGAGTCACCTCATGAAGAGCTATGACTGTTGAAGAACAGCCACATAAATGGCTATAAAAAGAGTTCCAGGCCTCTATTTTGGACACCAAAAATTGCTAGTTTCTCCTCTCTCCGTCCTCTATAATTTGGCAAGTGCGCATCGTAGCTTGGAGCGTGGGAGACTAAAGTTTTGACGAGGTAAAATAGATCAACGGTTGTGATTAAACATTCCGATCAAAGGATTTAAAATCCTAAACGACTTGATCTAAACCATTAGATGAACTCGTAGCGTTTCGTGTAGGGGATGTCCATTCGCTTACGATGGGATGCCTAATCTGAATCGTTAGATCGCAGCTATTCCAAACAGGCACGATCCAACGGTTGCTGTGTCACATCATGAAATTCTGTGACTGTTGAAGAACAGTCACAGAAATGGCTATAAAAAGAGTTCCAGGCGTCTATTTTGGACACTGAAAATTGTTATTTTCTCCTCTCTCCGTCCTCTATACTTTGGCACGTGCGCATCGCCGCTTGGAGCGTGGGAGCCTAAGGTTTTGATGAGGTAAAACAGATCAATGGTTGTGATGAAACGATCCGATCAAAGGGTTTAAAATCCAAAACGACTAGATCTAAACCGTTAGATGAACTGGTAGCGTTTCTTGTAGGGGATGTCCATTCGCTTACGATGGGATGCCTAATCTGAATCGTTAGATCGCAGCTATTCCAAACAGGCACGATCCAACGGTTGCTGTGTCACATCATGAAATTCTGTGACTGTTGAAGAACAGTCACAGAAATGGCTATAAAAAGAGTCCAGACCTCTATTTTGGACACCGAAAATTGCTAGTTTCTCCTCTCTCCGTCCTCTATACTTTAGAACGTGCGCATCGTCTCTTGGAGCATGGGAGCGTAAAGTTTTAACGAGGTAAAACAGATCAATGGTTGTGATTAAACGATCCGATCAAAGGGTTTAAAATCCGAAACGACTTGATCTAAACCGTTTGATGAACTCGTAGCGTTTCGTGTAGGGCATGTCCATTCGCTTACGATGGGACGCCTAATCTAAACCGTTAGATCACAGCTATTCCAAACACGCACGATCCAAAAGTTGCTGAGTCGGTTCATGAAGAGCTGTGACTTTGAATAACAGTCACAGAAATGGTTATAAAAAGAGTTCCGGGCCTCTATTTTGGACACCGAAAATTGCTTGATTCTCCTATCTTCGTCATCTATACTTTGGCACGTGCGCATCGTCGCTTGGAGCATGGGTGCCTAAAGTTTTGATGAGGTAAAATAGATCAACGGTTGTGATTAAACATTCCGATTAAAGGATTTAAAATCCGAAACGACTTGATCTAAACCGTTAGATGAACTCGTAGCATTTCGTGTAGGGGATGTCCATTCGCTTACGATGGGATGCCTAATCTGAACCGTTAGATTGCAGCTATTCCAAACAGGGACGATCCAACGGTTGCTGAGTCACTTCATGAAGTGCTGTGACTGTTGAAGAACAATCACAGAAATGGTCATAAAAAGAGTTCCAGACCTCTATTTTGGACACCGAAAATTGCTATTTTCTCCTCTCTCCGTCCTCTATACTTTAGAACGTGCGCATCGTCTCTTGGAGCGTGGGAGCCTAAAGTTTTGACGAGGTAAAACCGATCAACGGTTGTGATTAAACGATCCGATCAAAGGGTTTAAAATCCGAAACGACTTGATCTAAACCGTTTGATGAACTCGTAGCGTTTCGTGTAGGGGATGTCCATTCGCTTACGATGGGACGCCTAATCTAAGCCGTTATATCGCAGCTATTCCAAACACGCACGATCCAAAAGTTGCTGAGTCGGTTCATGAAGAGCTGTGACTTTGAATAACAGTCACAGAAATGGCTAGAAAAAGAGTTCCGGGCCTCTATTTTGGACACCGAAAAATTGCTAGATTCTCCTATCTTCGTCCTCTATACTTTGGCACGTGCGCATCGTCGCTTGGAGCATGGGAGCCTAAAGTTTTGATGAGGTAAAATAGATCAATGGTTGTGACTAAACGATCATATAAAAGGGTTTAAAATCCGAAACGACTTGATCTAAACCGTTAGATGATCTCGTAGCGTTTCGTGTAAGGGATGTCCATTCGCTTACGATGGGACGCCTAATCTGAACCGTTAGATCGCAGCTGTTCCAAACAGGCACGATCCAACGGTTGCTGAGTCACCTCATGAAGAGCTATGACTGTTGAAGAACAGCCACATAAATGGTTATAAAAAGAGTTCCAGGCCTCTATTTTGGACACCGAAAATTGCTAGTTTCTCCTCTCTCCGTCCTCTATAATTTGGCAAGTGCGCATCGTAGCTTGGAGCGTGGGAGACTAAAGTTTTGACGAGGTAAAATAGATCAACGGTTGTGATTAAACATTCCGATCAAAGGATTTAAAATCCTAAACGACTTGATCTAAACCATTAGATGAACTCGTAGCGTTTCGTGTAGGGGATGTCCATTCGCTTACGATGGGATGCCTAATCTGAATCGTTAGATCACAGCTATTCCAAACAGGCACGATCCAACGGTTGCTGTGTCACATCATGAAATTCTGTGACTGTTGAAGAACAGTCACAGAAATGGCTATAAAAAGAGTTCCAGGCCTCTATTTTGGACACCGAAAATTGTTATTTTCTCCTCTCTCCGTCCTCTATACTTTGGCACGTGCGCATCGCCGCTTGGAGCGTGGGAGCCTAAGGTTTTGATGAGGTAAAATAGATCAATGGTTGTGATTAAACGATCCGATCAAAGGGTTTAAAATCCAAAACGACTTGATCTAAACCGTTAGATGAACTCGTACCGTTTCGTGTAGGGGATGTCCATTCGCTTACGATGGGACGCCTAGTCTAAACCGTTAGATCGCAGCTATTCCAAATAGGCATGATCCAACGGTTGCTGAGTCAGTTCACGAAGAGCTGTGACTGTTGAAGGACAGCCACATAAATGGCTAGAAAAAGAGTTCCAGGCCTCAATTTTGGACACCGAAAATTGCTAGTTTCTCCTCTCTCCGTCCTCTATAATTTGGCAAGTGCACATCGTCGCTTGAAGCGTGGGAGCCTAAAGTTTTGATGAGGTAAAATAGATCAACGGTTGTGATTAAACATTCCGATTAAAGGATTTAAAATCAGAAACGACTTGATCTAAACCGTTAGATGAACTCGTAGCATTTCGTGTAGGGGATGTTCATTCTCTTACGATGGGATGCCTAATCTGAACCGTTAGATTGCAGCTATTCCAAACAGGGACGATCCAACGGTTGCTGAATCACTTCATGAAGTGCTGTGACTGTTGAAGAACAGTCACAGAAATGGCTATAAAAAGAGTTCCAGGCCTCTATTTTGGACACCGAAAATTGTTATTTTCTCCTCTCTCCGTCCTCTATACTTTGGAACGTGCGCATCGTCTCTTGGAGCATGGGAGCCTAAAGTTTTGACGATGTAAAACAGATCAATGGTTGTGATTAAACGATCCGATCAAAGGGTTTAAAATCCGAAACGACTTGATCTAAACCGTTTGATGAACTCGTAGCGTTTCGTATAGGGGATGTCCATTCGCTTACGATGGGACGCCTAATCTAAACCGTTAGATCGCAGCTATTCCAAACACGCACGATCCAAAAGTTGCTGAGTCGGTTCATGAAGAGCTGTGACTTTGAATAACAGTCACAGAAATGGCTATAAAAAGAGTTCCGGGCCTCTATTTTGGACACCGAAAATTGCTAGATTCTCCTATCTTCGTCCTCTATACTTTGGCACGTGCGCATCGTCGCTTGGAGCATGGGTGCCTAAAGTTTTGATGAGGTAAAATAGATCAATGGTTGTGACTAAACGATCATATAAAAGGGTTTAAAATCCGAAACGACTTGATCTAAACAGTTAGATGATCTCGTAGCGTTTCGTGTAAGGGATGTCCATTCGCTTACGATGGGACGCCTAATTTGAACCGTTAGATCGCAGCTGTTCCAAACAGGCACGATCCAACGGTTGCTGAGTCACCTCATGAAGAGCTATGACTGTTTAAGAACAACCACATAAATGGCTATAAAAAGAGTTCCAGGCCTCTATTTTGGACACCGAAAATTGCTAGTTTCTCCTCTCTCCGTCCTCTATAATTTGGCAAGTGCGCATCGTAGCTTGGAGCGTGGGAGACTAAAGTTTTGACGAGGTAAAATAGATCAACGGTTGTGATTAAACATTCCGATCAAAGGATTTAAAATCCTAAACGACTTGATCTAAACCATTAGATGAACTCGTAGCGTTTCGTGTAGGGGATGTCCATTCGCTTACGATGGGATGCCTAATCTGAATCGTTAGATCGCAGCTATTCCAAACAGGCACGATCCAACGGTTGCTGTGTCACATCATGAAATTCTGTGACTGTTGAAGAACAGTCACAGAAATGGCTATAAAAAGAGTTCCAGGCGTCTATTTTGGACACTGAAAATTGTTATTTTCTCCTCTCTCCGTCCTCTATACTTTGGCACGTGCGCATCGCCGCTTGGAGCGTGGGAGCCTAAGGTTTTGATGAGGTAAAACAGATCAATGGTTGTGATGAAACGATCCGATCAAAGGGTTTAAAATCCAAAACGACTTGATCTAAACCGTTAGATGAACTGGTAGCGTTTCTTGTAGGGGATGTCCATTCGCTTACGATGGGATGCCTAATCTGAATCGTTAGATCGCAGCTATTCCAAACAGGCACGATCCAACGGTTGCTGTGTCACATCATGAAATTCTGTGACTGTTGAAGAACAGTCACAGAAATGGCTATAAAAAGAGTTCCAGACCTCTATTTTGGACACCGAAAATTGCTAGTTTCTCCTCTCTCCGTCCTCTATACTTTAGAACGTGCGCATCGTCTCTTGGAGCATGGGAGCGTAAAGTTTTGACGAGGTAAAACAGATCAATGGTTGTGATTAAACGATCCGATCAAAGGGTTGAAAATCCGAAACGACTTGATCTAAACCGTTTGATGAACTCGTAGCGTTTCGTGTAGGGGATGTCCATTCGCTTACGATGGGACACCTAATCTAAACCGTTAGATCGCAGCTATTCCAAACACGCACGATCCAAAAGTTGCTGAGTCGGTTCATGAAGAGCTGTGACTTTGAATAACAGTCACAGAAATGGCTATAAAAAGAGTTCCGGGCCTCTATTTTGGACACCGAAAATTACTTGATTCTCCTATCTTCGTCCTCTATACTTTGGCACGTGCGTATCGTCGCTTGGAGCATGGGAGCCTAAAGTTTTGATGAGGTAAAATAGATCAATGGTTGTGACTAAACGATCATATAAAAGGGTTTAAAATCCGAAACGACTTGATCTAAACCGTTAGATGATCTCGTAGCGTTTCGTGTAAGGGATGTCCATTCGCTTACGATGGGATGCCTAATCTGAATCGTTAGATCGCAGCTATTCCAAACAGGCACGATCCAACGGTTGCTGTGTCACATCATGAAATTCTGTGACTGTTGAAGAACAGTCACAGAAATGGCTATAAAAAGAGTTCCAGGCGTCTATTTTGGACACTGAAAATTGTTATTTTCTCCTCTCTCCGTCCTCTATACTTTGGCACGTGCGCATCGCCGCTTGGAGCGTGGGAGCCTAAGGTTTTGATGAGGTAAAACAAATCAATGGTTGTGATGAAACGATCCGATCAAAGGGTTTAAAATCCAAAACGACTTGATCTAAACCGTTAGATGAACTGGTAGCGTTTCGTGTAGGGGATGTCCATTCGCTTACGATGGGATGCCTAATCTGAATCGCTAGATCGCAGCTATTCCAAACAGGCACGATCCAACGGTTGCTGTGTCACATCATGAAATTCTGTGACTGTTGAAGAACAGTCACAGAAATGGCTATAAAAAGAGTTCCAGACCTCTATTTTGGACACCGAAAATTGCTAGTTTCTCCTCTCTCCGTCCTCTATACTTTAGAACGTGCGCATCGTCTCTTGGAGCATGGGAGCGTAAAGTTTTGACGAGGTAAAACAGATCAATGGTTGTGATTAAACGATCCGATCAAAGGGTTTAAAATCCGAAACGACTTGATCTAAATCGTTTGATGAACTCGTAGCGTTTCGTGTAGGGGATGTCCATTCGCTTACGATGGGACGCCTAATCTAAACCGTTAGATCGCAGCTATTCCAAACACGCACGATCCAAAAGTTGCTGAGTCGGTTCATGAAGAGCTGTGACTTTGAATAACAGTCACAGAAATGGCTATAAAAAGAGTTCCGGGCCTCTATTTTGGACACCGAAAATTGCTTGATTCTCCTATCTGCGTCATCTATACTTTGGCACGTGCGCATCGTCGCTTGGAGCATGGGTGCCTAAAGTTTTGATGAGGTAAAATAGATCAACGGTTGTGATTAAACATTCCGATTAAAGGATTTAAAATCCGAAACGACTTGATCTAAACCGTTAGATGAACTCGTAGCATTTCGTGTAGGGGATGTCCATTCGCTTACGATGGGATGCCTAATCTGAACCGTTAGATTGCAGCTATTCCAAACAGGGACGATCCAACGGTTGCTGAGTCACTTCATGAAGTGCTGTGACTGTTGAAGAACAATCACAGAAATGGTCATAAAAAGAGTTCCAGACCTCTATTTTGGACACCGAAAATTGCTATTTTCTCCTCTCTCCGTCCTCTATGCTTTAGAACGTGCGCATCGTCTCTTGGAGCGTGGGAGCCTAAAGTTTTGACGAGGTAAAACCGATCAACGGTTGTGATTAAACGATCCGATCAAAGGGTTTAAAATCCGAAACGACTTGATCTAAACCGTTTGATGAACTCGTAGCGTTTCGTGTAGGGGATGTCCATTCGCTTACGATGGGACGCCTAATCTAAGCCGTTATATCGCAGCTATTCCAAACACGCACGATCCAAAAGTTGCTGAGTCGGTTCATGAAGAGCTGTGACTTTGAATAACAGTCACAGAAATGGCTAGAAAAAGAGTTCCGGGCCTCTATTTTGGACACCGAAAAATTGCTAGATTCTCCTATCTTCGTCCTCTATACTTTGGCACGTGCGCATCGTCGCTTGGAGCATGGGAGCCTAAAGTTTTGATGAGGTAAAATAGATCAATGGTTGTGACTAAACGATCATATAAAAGGGTTTAAAATCCGAAACGACTTGATCTAAACCGTTAGATGATCTCGTAGCGTTTCGTGTAAGGGATGTCCATTCGCTTACGATGGGACGCCTAATCTGAACCGTTAGATCGCAGCTGTTCCAAACAGGCACGATCCAACGGTTGCTGAGTCACCTCATGAAGAGCTATGACTGTTGAAGAACAGCCACATAAATGTCTATAAAAAGAGTTCCAGGCCTCTATTTTGGACACCGAAAATTGCTAGTTTCTCCTCTCTCCGTCCTCTATAATTTGGCAAGTGCGCATCGTAGCTTGGAGCGTGGGAGACTAAAGTTTTGACGAGGTAAAATAGATCAACGGTTGTGATTAAACATTCCGATCAAAGGATTTAAAATCCTAAACGACTTGATCTAAACCATTAGATGAACTCGTAGCGTTTCGTGTAGGGGATGTCCATTCGCTTACGATGGGATGCCTAATCGGAATCGTTAGATCGCAGCTATTCCAAACAGGCACGATCCAACGGTTGCTGTGTCACATCATGAAATTCTGTGACTGTTGAAGAACAGTCACAGAAATGGCTATAAAAAGAGTTCCAGGCGTCTATTTTGGACACTGAAAATTGTTATTTTCTCCTCTCTCCGTCCTCTATACTTTGGCACGTGCGCATCGCCGCTTGGAGCGTGGGAGCCTAAGGTTTTGATGAGGTAAAACAGATCAGTGGTTGTGATGAAACGATCCGATCAAAGGGTTTAAAATCCAAAACGACTTGATCTAAACCGTTAGATGAACTGGTAGCGTTTCGTGTAGGGGATGTCCATTCGCTTACGATGGGATGCCTAATCTGAATCGTTAGATCGCAGCTATTCCAAACAGGCATGATCCAACGGTTGCTGTGTCACATGATGAAATTTTGTGACTGTTGAAGAACAGTCACAGAAATGGCTATAAAAAGAGTTCCAGACCTCTATTTTGGACACCGAAAATTGCTAGTTTCTCCTCTCTCCGTCCTCTATACTTTAGAACGTGCGCATCGTCTCTTGGAGCATGGGAGCGTAAAGTTTTGACGAGGTAAAACAGATCAATGGTTGTGATTAAACGATCCGATCAAAGGGTTTAAAATCCGAAACGACTTGATCTAAACCGTTTGATGAACTCGTAGCGTTTCGTGTAGGGGATGTCCATTCGCTTACGATGGGACGCCTAATCTAAACTGTTAGATCGCAGCTATTCCAAACACGCACGATCGAAAAGTTGCTGAGTCGGTTCATGAAGAGCTGTGACTTTGAATAACAGTCACAGAAATGGCTATAAAAAGAGTTCCGGGCCTCTATTTTGGACACCGAAGATTGCTTGATTCTCCTATCTTCGTCATCTATACTTTGGCACGTGCGCATCGTCGCTTGGAGCTTGGGTGCCTAAAGTTTTGATGAGGTAAAATAGATCAACGGTTGTGATTAAACATTCCGATTAAAGGATTTAAAATCCGAAACGACTTGATCTAAACCGTTAGATGAACTCGTAGCATTTCGTGTAGGGGATGTCCATTCGCTTACGATGGGATGCCTAATCTGAACCGTTAGATTGCAGCTATTCCAAACAGGGACGATCCAACGGTTGCTGAGTCACTTCATGAAGTGCTGTGACTGTTGAAGAACAATCACAGAAATGGTCATAAAAAGAGTTCCAGACCTCTATTTTGGACACCGAAAATTGCTATTTTCTCCTCTCTCCGTCCTCTATACTTTAGAACGTGCGCATCGTCTCTTGGAGCGTGGGAGCCTAAAGTTTTGACGAGGTAAAACCGATCAACGGTTGTGATTAAACGATCCGATCAAAGGGTTTAAAATCCGAAACGACTTGATCTAAACCGTTTGATGAACTCGTAGCGTTTCGTGTAGGGGATGTCCATTCGCTTACGATGGGACGCCTAATCTAAGCCGTTATATCGCAGCTATTCCAAACACGCACGATCCAAAAGTTGCTGAGTCGGTTCATGAAGAGCTGTGACTTTGAATAACAGTCACAGAAATGGCTAGAAAAAGAGTTCCGGGCCTCTATTTTGGACACCGAAAAATTGCTAGATTCTCCTATCTTCGTCCTCTATACTTTGGCACGTGCGCATCGTCGCTTGGAGCATGGGGGCCTAAAGTTTTGATGAGGTAAAATAGATCAATGGTTGTGACTAAACGATCATATAAAAGGGTTTAAAATCCGAAATCACTTGATCTAAACCGTTAGATGATCTCGTAGCGTTTCGTGTAAGGGATGTCCATTCGCTTACGATGGGACGCCTAATCTGAACCGTTAGATCGCAGCTGTTCCAAACAGGCACGATCCAACGGTTGCTGAGTCACCTCATGAAGAGCTATGACTGTTGAAGAACAGCCACATAAATGGCTATAAAAAGAGTTCCAGGCCTCTATTTTGGACACCGAAAATTGCTAGTTTCTCCTCTCTCCGTCCTCTATAATTTGCAAGTGCGCATCGTAGCTTGGAGCGTGGGAGACTAAAGTTTTGACGAGGTAAAATAGATCAACGGTTGTGATTAAACATTCCGATCAAAGGATTTAAAATCCTAAACGACTTGATCTAAACCATTAGATGAACTCGTAGCGTTTCGTGTAGGGGATGTCCATTCGCTTACGATGGGATGCCTAATCTGAATCGTTAGATCACAGCTATTCCAAACAGGCACGATCCAACGGTTGCTGTGTCACATCATGAAATTCTGTGACTGTTGAAGAACAGTCACAGAAATGGCTATAAAAAGAGTTCCAGGCCTCTATTTTGGACACCGAAAATTGTTATTTTCTCCTCTCTCCGTCCTCTATACTTTGGCACGTGCGCATCGCCGCTTGGAGCGTGGGAGCCTAAGGTTTTGAGGAGGTAAAATAGATCAATGGTTGTGATTAAACGATCCGATCAAAGGGTTTAAAATCCAAAACGACTTGATCTAAACCGTTAGATGAACTCGTACCGTTTCGTGTAGGGGATGTCCATTCGCTTACGATGGGACGCCTAGTCTAAACCGTTAGATCGCAGCTATTCCAAACAGGCATGATCCAACGGTTGCTGAGTCAGTTCACGAAGAGCTGTGACTGTTGAAGGACAGCCACATAAATGGCTATAAAAAGAGTTCCAGGCCTCAATTTTTGACACCGAAAATTGCTAGTTTCTCCTCTCTCCGTCCTCTATAATTTGGCAAGTGCACATCGTCGCTTGAAGCGTGGGAGCCTAAAGTTTTGATGAGGTAAAATAGATCAACGGTTGTGATTAAACATTCCGATTAAAGGATTTAAAATCCGAAACGACTTGATCTAAACCGTTAGATGAACTCGTAGCATTTCGTGTAGGGGATGTCCATTCTCTTACGATGGGATGCCTAATCTGAACCGTTAGATTGCAGCTATTCCAAACAGGGACGATCCAACGGTTGCTGAATCACTTCATGAAGTGCTGTGACTGTTGAAGAACAGTCACAGAAATGGCTATAAAAAGAGTTCCAGGCCTCTATTTTGGACACCGAAAATTGTTATTTTCTCCTCTCTCCGTCCTCTATACTTTAGAACGTGCGCATCGTCTCTTGGAGCATGGGAGCCTAAAGTTTTGACGAGGTAAAACAGATCAATGGTTGTGATTAAACGATCCGATCAAAGGGTTTAAAATCCGAAACGACTTGATCTAAACCGTTTGATGAACTCGTAGCGTTTCGTATAGGGGATGTCCATTCGCTTACGATGGGACGCCTAATCTAAACCGTTAGATCGCAGCTATTCCAAACACGCACGATCCAAAAGTTGCTGAGTCGGTTCATGAAGAGCTGTGACTTTGAATAACAGTCACAGAAATGGCTATAAAAAGAGTTCCGGGCCTCTATTTTGGACACCGAAAATTGCTAGATTCTCCTATCTTCGTCCTCTATACTTTGGCACGTGCGCATCGTCGCTTGGAGCATGGGTGCCTAAAGTTTTGATGAGGTAAAATAGATCAATGGTTGTGACTAAACGATCATATAAAAGGGTTTAAAATCCGAAACGACTTGATCTAAACCGTTAGATGATCTCGTAGCGTTTCGTGTAAGGGATGTCCATTCGCTTACGATGGGATGCCTAATCCGAATCGTTAGATCGCAGCTATTCCAAACAGGCACGATCCAACGGTTGCTGTGTCACTTCATGAAATTCTGTGACTGTTGAAGAACAGTCACAGAAATGGCTATAAAAAGAGTTCCAGGCCTCTATTTTGGACACCAAAAATTGCTATTTTCTCCTCTCTCTGTCCTCTATACTTTAGCACGTGCGCATCGTCTCTTGGAGCGTGGGAGCCTAAGGTTTTGATGAGGTAAAACAGATCAATGGTTGTGATTAAACGATCCGATCAAAGGGTTTAAAATCAAAAACGACTTGATCTAAACCGTTTGATGAACTCGTAGCGTTTCGTGTTGGGGATGTCCATTCGCTTACGATGGGACGCCTAATCTAAACCGTTAGATCGCAGTTATTCCAAACAGGCACGATCCAAAAGTTGCTGAGTCAGTTCATGAAGAGCTGTGACTTTGAATAACAGTCACAGAAATGGCTATAAAAAGAGTTCCAGGCCTCTATTTTGGACACCGAAAATTGCTAGTTTCTCCTCTCTCCGTCCTCTATACTCTGGCACGTGCGCATCGTCGCTTGGAGCGTGGGAGCCTAAAGTTTTAATGAGGTAAAAATGGTCAACGGTTGTGATTAAATGATCCGATCAAAGGATTTAAAATCCGAAACGATGTGATCTAAACCGTTAGATGAACTCGTAGTGTTTCGTGTAGGGGTTGTCCATTCTCTTATGATGGGACGCCTAATCTGAACCGTTAGATCGTTGTTGTTCCAAACAAGCACGATCTAACGGTTGCTGAATCACTTCATGAAGAGTTGTAACGATTGAAGAATAGCCACACAAATGGTTATAAAAAGACTTCCAGGCCTCTATTTTGGACACCGAAAATTACAAGTTTCTCCTGTCTCCGTCCTCTATACTTTGGCACGTGCGCATCGTCGCTAGGACCGTGGAAGCCTAAAGTTTTGACGAGGTAAAATAGATCAACGGTTGATATTAAACGATCCGATCAAAGGGTTTAAAATTCGAAACGACTTGATCTAAGCCGTTAGATGAACTCTTAGCATTTCCTATAGGGGATAACCATTCGCTTACGATGGGATGCCTAATCTGAACCATTAGATCGCATTTGTTCCAAACAAGCACAATCCAACGGTTGCTAAGTCACTTCATGAAGAGCAATGACTATTGAAGAACAGTCACAGAAATGGCTTTAAAAAGAGTTCCAGGCCTCTATTTTGGAGGCCGAAAATTGCTAGTTTCTCCTCTTTCCGCCATCTATACTTTGGCACGTGCGCATCGTCGCTTGGAGCGTGGGAGCATAAAGTTTTGACTAGGTAAAATAGATCAACGGTTGTGATTAAATAATTCGATCACAGGTATTAAAATCCGGAATGACTTCATCTAAACCGTTAGATGAACTCGTAGCGTTTCGTGTAGGGGATGTCCATTCGCTTACGATGGGATGCCTAATCTGAACCGTTAGATCGCAACTATTCCAAATAGGCACGATCCAACGGTTGCTGAGTCACTTCATGAAGAGCTGTAACGGTTAAAGAATAATCACAGAAATGGTTATAAAAAGAGTTCCAGGCCTCTATTTTGGACACCGAAAATTCCTAGTTTCTCCTCTCTCCGTCCTCTATACTTTGGCACGTGCACATCGTCGCTTGGAGCGTGGGAGCCTAAAGTTTTGACGAGGTAAAACAGATCAACGGTTGTGATTAAACGATTCGATCAAAGGGTTTAAAATCTGAATCGACTTGATCTAAACCGTTAGATGAACTCGTAGCGTTTCGTGTAGGGGATGTCCATTCGCTTACGATGGGACGCCTAATCTAAACCGTTAGATCGCAGCTATTCCAAACACGCACGATCCAAAAGTTGCTGAGTCGGTTCATGAAGAGCTGTGACTTTGAATAACAGTCACAGAAATGGCTATAAAAAGAGTTCCGGGCCTCTATTTTGGACACCGAAAATTGCTAGATTCGCCTATCTTCGTCCTCTATACTTTGGCACGTGCGCATCGTCGCTTGGAGCATGGGAGCCAAAAGTTTTGATGAGGTAAAATAGATCAATGGTTGTGACTAAACGATCATATAAAAGGGTTTAAAATCCGAAACGACTTGATCTAAACCGTTAGATGATCTCGTAGCGTTTCGTGTAAGGGATGTCCATTCGGTTACGATGGGACGCCTAATCTGAACCGTTTGATCGCAGCTGTTCCAAACAGGCACGATCCAACGGTTGCTGAGTCACCTCATGAAGAGCTATGACTGTTGAAGAACAGCCACATAAATGGCTATAAAAAGAGTTCCAGGCCTCTATTTTGGACACCGAAAATTGCTAGTTTCTCCTCTCTCCGTCCTCTATAATTTGGCAAGTGCGCATCGTAGCTTGGAGCGTGGGAGACTAAAGTTTTGACGAGGTAAAATAGATCAACGGTTGTGATTAAACATTCCGATCAAAGGATTTAAAATCCTAAACGACTTGATCTAAACCATTAGATGAACTCGTAGCGTTTCGTGTAGGGGATGTCCATTTGCTTACGATGGGATGCCTAATCCGAATCGTTAGATCACAGCTATTCCAAACAGGCACGATCCAACGGTTGCTGTGTCACATCATGAAATTCTGTGACTGTTGAAGAACAGTCACAGAAATGGCTATAAAAGAGTTCCAGGCCTCTATTTTGGACACCGAAAATTGTTATTTTCTCCTCTCTCCGTCCTCTATACTTTGGCACGTGCGCATCGCCGCTTGGAGCGTGGGAGCCTAAGGTTTTGATGAGGTAAAATAGATCAATGGTTGTGATTAAACGATCCGATCAAAGGGTTTAAAATCAAAAACGACTTGATCTAAACCGTTAGATGAACTCGTACTGTTTCGTGTAGGGGATGTCCATTCGCTTACGATGGGACGCCTAGTCTAAACCGTTAGATCGCAGCTATTCCAAACAGGCACGATCCAACGGTTGCTGAGTCAGTTCACGAAGAGCTGTGACTGTTGAAGGACAGCCACATAAATGGCTATAAAAAGAGTTCCAGGCCTCAATTTTGGACACCGAAAATTGCTAGTTTCTCCTCTCTCCGTCCTCTATAATTTGGCAAGTGCACATCGTCGCTTGAAGCGTGGGAGCCTAAAGTTTTGATGAGGTAAAATAGATCAACGGTTGTGATTAAACATTCCGATTAAAGGATTTAAAATCCGAAACGACTTGATCTAAACCGTTAGATGAACTCGTAGCATTTCGTGTAGGGGATGTCCATTCTCTTACGATGGGATGCCTAATCTGAACCGTTAGATTGCAGCTATTCCAAACAGGGACGATCCAACGGTTGCTGAATCACTTCATGAAGTGCTGTGACTGTTGAAGAACAGTCACATAAATGGCTATAAAAAGAGTTCCAGGCCTCTATTTTGGACACCGAAAATTGTTATTTTCTCCTCTCTCCGTCCTCTATACTTTGGCACGTGCGCATCGTCTCTTGGAGCATGGGAGCCTAAAGTTTTGACGAGGTAAAACAGATCAATGGTTGTGATTAAACGATCCGATCAAAGGGTTTAAAATCCGAAATGACTTGATCTAAACCGTTTGATGAACTCGTAGCGTTTCGTATAGGGGATAACCATTCGCTTACGATGGGATGCCTAATCTGAACCATTAGATCGCATTTGTTCCAAACAAGCACAATCCAACGGTTGCTAAGTCACTTCATGAAGAGCTATGACTGTTGAAGAACAGTCACAGAAATGGCTTTAAAAAGAGTTCCAAGCCTCTATTTTGGAGGCCGAAAATTGCTAGTTTCTCCTCTTTCCGCCATCTATACTTTGGCACGTGGGCATCGTCGCTTGGAGCGTGGGAGCATAAAGTTTTGACTAGGTAAAATAGATCAATGGTTGTGATTAAATGATCCGATCACAGGTATTAAAATCCGGAATGACTTGATCTAAACCGTTAGATGAACTCGTAGCGTTTCGTGTAGGGGATGTCCATTCGCTTACGATGGGATGCCTAATCTGAACCGTTAGATCGCAACTATTCCAAATAGGCACGATCCAACGGTTGCTGAGTCACTTCATGAAGAGCTGTAACGGTTAAAGAACAATCACAGAAATGGTTATAAAAAGAGTTCCAGGCCTCTATTTTGGACACCGAAAATTGCTAGTTTCTCCTCTCTCCGTCCTCTATACTTTGGCACGTGCACATCGTCGCTTGGAGCGTGGGAGCCTAAAGTTTTGACGAGGTAAAACAGATCAACGGTTGTGATTAAACGATTCGATCAAAGGGTTTGAAATCTGAATCGACTTGATCTAAACCGTTAGATGAACCCGTAGCGTTTCTTGTAGGGGATGTCCATTCGCTTACGATGGGACGCCTAATTTGAACGGTTAGATCGCAGCTGTTCCAAACAGGCACGATCCAACGGTTGCTGAGTCACCTCATGAAGAGCTATGACTGTTGAAGAACAGCCACATAAATGGCTATAAAAAGAGTTCCAGGCCTCTATTTTGGACACCGAAAATTGCTAGCTTCTCGTCTCTCCGTCCTCTATAATTTGGCAAGTGTGCATCGTCGATGAGAGGGTGGGCACCTAAAGTTTTTATGAGGTAAAATAGATCAATGGTTGTGAATAAATGATTCGATCAAAGGGTTTAAAATCCGAAATGAGTTGATCTAAACCGTTAGATGAACGCGAAGCATTTTGTATAGGGGATGTCCATTCGCTTATGATGGGATGCCTAATCTGAACCGTTAGATCGCAGCTATTCCAAACAGGCACGATCCATTGGTTGGTGAGTCACTTCATGAAGAGCTGTGACTGTTGAAGAACAGTCACAGAAATGGCTATAAAATGAGTTCCAGGCCTCTATTTTGGACACCGAAAATTGCTAGTTTCTCCTATCTCCGTCCTCTATACTTTGGCACGTGCGCATCGTCGCTTGGAGCGTGGTTAAAGTTTTGATGAGGCAAAATAGATCAATGGTTGTGATTAAACGATCTGATCCAAGGGTTTAAAATCCGAAATGACTTGATCTAAACCGTTAGATGAACTCGTAGCGTTTCGTGTAGGGGATGTCCATTCGCTTATGATGGGACGCCTAATCTGAACCGTTAGATCGCAGCTGTTCCAAGTAGGCACGATTCAACGATTGTTGAGTCACTTCATGAAGAGCTGTGACTATTGAAGAACAGCCATAGAAATGGCAATAAAAAGAGTTACAGGCCTCTATTTTGGACACCGAAAATTACTAGTTTCTCATCTCTCCATCCTCTATACTTTGGCACGTGCGCATCGTCGTTTGGAGCGTGGGCGCCTAATTTTTTGACGAGGTAAAATAGATCAACGGTTGTGATTAAACAATCCGATCAAAGGGTTTAAAATCCAAAATGACTTGATCTAAATCGTTAGATGAACTCATAGCGTTTCGTGTAGGGGATGTCCATTCGCTTACGATGGGACGCCTAATCTGAACCGTTAGATCGCAGTTGTTTCAAACAGGCACGATCCAACGGATGCTGAGTCACTTCATGAAGAGCTGTGACTGTTGAAGAATAGTCACATAAATGGCTATAAAAAGAGTTCCAGGCCTCTATTTTGGACACCAAAAATTGCTAGTTCCTCCTCTCTCCGTCCTCTATACTTTGGCACCTGCGCATCGTCGCTTGGACCGTGGAAGCCTAAAGTTTTAACGAGGTAAAACAGATCAACGGTTGTGATTAAACGATCCGATCAAAGGGTTTAAAATCGGAAAAAACTTGATCTAAACCGTTAGATGAACTCATAGCGTTTCGTGTTGGGGATGTCCATTCGCTTACGATAGGATGCCTAATCTGAACCGTTAGATCGCAGCTGTTACAAACAGGAACGATCCATCGGATGCTGAGTCACTTCATGAAGAACTGTGACTGTTGAAGAATAGTCACAGAAATGGAAATAAAAAGAGTTCCTGGCCTCTATTTTGGACACCAAAAATTGCTAGTTTCTCCTCTATCCGTCCTCAATACTTTGGCATGTGCGCATCGTCGCTTGGAGCATGCAAGCCTAAAGTTTTGACGAGGTAAAATAGATCAACTGTTGTGATTAAACGATCCAATCAAAGGGTTTAAAATCCGAAATGACTTGATCTAAACCGTTAGATGAACTCCTAGCGTTTCGTGTAGGGTCCATTCGCTTACAATGGGACGCCTAATCTGAACCGTTAGATTGGAGTCGTTCCAAACAGGCACGATCCAACGTTGCTGAGTCAGTTCATGAAGAGCTGTGACTCTTGAAGAACAGTCACAGAAACGGCTATAAAAAGAGTTCCAGACCTATATTTTGGACACCAAAAATTGCTAGTTTCCCCTCTCTCCGTCCTCTATACTGTAGCACGTGCGCATCGTCGCTTGGAGCGTGGGAGCCTAAATTTTGATGAGGTAAAATTGTTCAACGATTGTGATTAAATGATTCGATCAAAGGGTTTAAAATCTGAAATGACTTGATCTAAACCGTTAGATGAACTCGTAGCGTTTCGTGTAGGGGATGTCCATTCGCATACGATGGGATGCCTATTCTGAACCGTTAGATCGCAGTTGTTCCAAACAGGCACGATCCAACGGTTGCTGAGTCACTTCATGAAGAGCTGTGACTATTGAAGAACAATCACATAAATGGTTATAAAAAGAGTTCCAGACTTCTATTTTAGACACTGAAAATTGCTAATTTTTCCTCTCTTCGTCCTCTATACTTTGGCACGTGCGCATCATCGTTTGGAGCATGGGCACCTAATTTTTAGACGAGGTAAAATAGATCAACAGTTGTGATTAAACGATCCGATCAAAGGGTTTAAAATCCGAAATGACTTTATATAAACCGTAAGATGAGCTCGTAACGTTTCGTGTAGGGGATGTCCAATCGCTTACGATGGGACCCCTAATCTGAACCGTTTGATTGCAGCTCTTCCAAACAGGCACAATCCAACGGTTGCTGAGTCACTTCATGAAGAGCTGTGACTGTTGAAGAACAGTCTCAGAAATGGATATAAAAAGAGTTCCAGGCTCTATTTTGGACATCAAAAATTGCTAGTTTCTCCTCTCTCCGTCCTCTATACTTTGGCACGTGCGCATCGTCGCTTGGAGCGTGGCAGCCTAAAGTTTTGACGAGGTAAAATAGATCAACGATTGTGATTAAACGATCCGATCAAGGGTTTTAAAATCCGAAATGACTTTATCTAAACCGTTAAATGAACTCGTAGCGTTTCGTGTAGGGGATGTCCATTCGCTTACGATGGGACGCCTAATCTGAACCGTTAGATCGCAGTTGTTCCAAATAGGCACGATCCAATGGTTGTTGAGTCACTTCATGAAGAGCTATGACTGTTGAAGAACAGTCACACAAATGGCTATAAAAAGAGTTCCAGGCCTCTATTTTGGACACCGAAAATTGCTAGTTTCTCCTCTCTCCGTCCTCTATACTTTGGGACATGCGCATTGTCGCTTGGAGCGTGGGAGACTAAGGTTTTGACGAGGTAAAATAGATCAACGGTTGTGATTAAATGATCCGATCAAAGGGTTTAAAATCCGAAATGACTTGATCTAAACCGTTAGATGAACTTGTAGCATTTCGTGTAGGCAATGTCCATTCGCTTACTATGGGACGCCTAATATGAGCCGTTAGATCGCAATTGTTCCAAACAGGCACGATCCAACGTTTGCTGAGTCACTTCTTGAAGAGCTGTGGCTGTTGAAGAACAGTCACAGAAATGGCTATAAAAATAGTTTTAAGCCTCTATTTTGGGCACCGAAAATTGCTAGGTTCTCCCCTCTCCGCCCTATATACTTTGGCACTTGCGCATCATCGCTTGGAGCGTGGGAGCCTAAAGTTTTGACGAGGTAAAATAGATCAACGGTTGTGATTAAACGATCCGATCAAAGGGTTTAAAATCCAAAACAACTTGATTTAAACCGTTAGATGAACTCGTAGCGTTTATTATAGGGGATGTCCATTCGCTTACGATGGGATGCCTAATCTGAGCCGTTAGATCGCAGCTGTTCCAAACAGGCACGATCCAACGGTTGCTGAGTCACTTCATGAAGAGCTGTGACTGTTCAAGAACAGTCCCATAAATGGCTATAACAAGCGTTCCAGGCCTCTATTTTGGACACCAAAAATTGCTAGTTTCTCCTATCTCCATCCTCTATACTTTGGCACGTGCGCATCGTTGCTTGGAGCGTGGGAGCCTAAAGTTTTGATGAGGTAAAATAGATTAACGGTTGTGATTAAACGATCCGATCAAAGGTTTTAAAATCTGAAACGACTTGATCTAAACCGTTAGATGAACTCGTAGTGTTTCATATAGAGGATGTCCATTCGCTTACGATGGGACGGCTAATCTTAACCGTTAGATCGCAGTTGTTCCCAACAGGCACGATCCAACGGTTTCTGAGTGACTTCATGAAGAGCTGTGACTGTTGAAGAACAGTCACATAAATGGCTATAAAAAGAGTTCCAGGTCTCTATTTCTGACACCGAAAATTGCTAGCTTCTCCTCTATCCGTCCTCTATACTTTGGCACGTGCGCATCGTCGCTTAGAGCGTGGGAGCCTAAAGTTTTGACAAGGTAAAAAAAATCAATGGTTGTGATTAAACGATCTGATCAAAGGGTTTAAAATCTGAAACGACTTGATCTAAACCATTAGATGAACTCGTAGCGTTTCGTGTAGGGGATGTCCATTCGCTTACGATGGGATGCCTAATCTGAACCGTTAGATCGTAGCTATTCCAAATAGGCACGATCAAACGGTTGCTGAGTCACTTCATGAAGAGCTGTGACTGTTGAAGAACACTCAGGGAAATGGCTGTAAAAAGAGTTACAGACCTCTATTTTGGACACCAAAAATTGCTAGTTTCTCCTCTCTCCGTCCTCTATACTTTGGCACGTGCGCATCGTCGCTTGAAGCGTGTAACACCCCGTATTTTTGTATAGTTAATATTTAATAAATTCGAGAATTTTAAATTACTGGTGTGTTGTAATTTTAATTGAATTAATTATGGCAATATATATATTTAAATATTAATCGGGGAGTGAATGGTTTATGTTTAGGGAAATTTATTTAATAAGTGAATAGTAATAATTTAATTACGTCATTTCGAGTATTAATGACGAGGTATACACTTATCCCAGCCGGGAGTCGGTATAGACTAAATTGGGTGTGAGATAAGGATTTTTATAAATTAATTCGGATGCCAATTCTGAGTGCGCAGTTGAGTCCGGATGGGTCTAGATAGTCAGAAAAGAGTACGCGGGGGTAGTAATTGGGTCTCGGGGTAATTTTGGGCATAGCCGGGGCTCACATGGGGTGAGCTGGGCCACTTTAATTAAGCCCATTAGGCAAAAAATAGGATGGAGGGTTTTTAACCTAATTGGGAGATTAAGGAATGGCAACCAACACAATTCTAAACCTAGGGTTTGAGAGGGGATTTGGGTAAAAACAAATCAAGAGCAAATTGGAGGTTATTGGAGCCAAATTAAGGGACATCAACAATGGATCAGACACTACAAACACTTAGAGGCAAGTGGTTAACTGTTGTGATTTCTAAAAGTTTGATAATCAATTCATATCATAGTGATGTGTGTATGAAAATTCGTTTTGGGTGTGTCACCAAAATCTAAATTGGGTTTTTATAAATTTATATACCTTAATGAGATTAAGGGGGAGATTAATCGTGTTTATGATTCTTGAATGTAGAGAACTGAATCAGATGTTAAAATCAGTAAGATTAGAGGGTTAATTACTGATAAAATGAATGAAATTCGTATTGGGGATTGAAAACCCGGATAATACCCAATTCGAAAAAAGTAGGAAATCTTGAGATTTAATTCCAGATTGATGTTCTATAAGGTGCTTTGATCCTATTCTTATGTAGAAATAGGGTTGATTGGGCTTGGGTTAGTCCAGGGGAAAGAATGAAAGTTGGAGGTTTTCGTTAATGGTGGAACTGCCTGTTGAAGAAGATGAAGTCAGGGACGATCGATCGATCGACCCAGGGGTTCGATCGATCGATGATTCAGAATTCTGGGCAGTTCGCCCAGTTTGCATGTAAGGGGGGATTTAATTAGAAATTAATTCCCATACATTAAAAAAAAAGTGATAAATAATTGTGAAACAAATATTCCTAGCAATTATGGGAGAAAGTAATTGGGACTAGGATAAATTTATGTGGGATATTTAACGGATGAATTTGAGAGACTTTATTCCAAAATAGTGAGGTACGGATCAAGTGAGTGAATCCGGGTATATTGGCCATGCGGCCCCAAGGTAGTGAATTAAGTTTAGAGATAAACTAAATAATTTTGAGTCGGGATATAGACTCGGGGAATATTTAATTATGGACCAAGTGGGCGAGTCCGGGAAGGTTGGTGATTATAGATAAATATAATTGGAAAAATTATGGAAATAAATGTGTGACACATTGTGGGCGAAAAACGTGGGAAAGAAATTATGAGATGTAAATTGGACCAAGTGAGCGAGTCCGGGTATGTTGGTTAAGTGACATCAAGGCATTAAATTAACTATTGAGAGAAAGTAATTAGTTTGGAGTCGGAACATAGACTCGAGAAATATTAAGATACGGGCCAAGTAAGTGAGTCCGGGGATAATGGTTGGGTGACACCAAGTTATTAAATTAATAAATGCGGGTTAATTTAGTTAAAGTCGGATTGTAGACTCGAGTAATATTAAATTAATAAGAGTGATAATTAATTTAATAAGAGTCGGATTGTAGACTCGGGTAGTATTAAATTAATAAGTGTATTAATTAATTTAATTAGAGTCGGTTTGTAGACTCGGGTAGAATTAAATTAATAAGGGTGTTAATTAATTTAATTAAAGTCAGTTTATAGACTCGGGTATGATTAAATTAATGGGTGGGATAATTAGTTTAATCAGAATCGGATTGTAGACTCGTGAAGGGTACTTATTAATTAATGTGATAATTAATTATATTAGAGTCAGACCACAGACTCGGAATTTGGGTTGATTAATTAATTTGTAAATTAATTGTATTAGAGTCGAACCACAGACTCGGATTGGTATTAAATTAATATGTGTGTTAATTAATTTAATTAGAGTCGGGCGATAGACTCGAGGAAAGTATTATATTAATTGAGGTGTGAATTAATTATATTAGAGTCGGACCATAGACTCGGGAAGAGGATAAGTTATTAAGTGAGAAAATTAATTACATTGAGTCGGGCAACAGACTCAGGAAATTACAGGCAGTGTATGGGATTTTGAGTACATGGTAAAGCCGGGGTTATTAAGATATATATATATATATATACGGTGTAGTGATAGTATATATATATATACGTGTATGTACTGTGTGTGACATTAAATTACAGGCAGTGTACGGGATTTTGAGTACACGGTAAAATCGGGGTTCATAATATATATATACGGGTAGTGATAGTATATATATATGTGTATATATTGTGTGTGATAGTAAATATCAGTGACTAGATATTTATTCAATTTAAATACTCTAATGCTATCAAAGGAGGTTGCGCGATGTGGGTGAATCCCCTAGCTTGAGGAGTAGGGCGAGTATATCCCCAGGTCATAGCGTACGGTATATATGGGTGAGGGATTTATCTCACTTTCAGGGAAGGAATATGACCGCCTCCACTTCGTTTATATTTTGGTCCAAGTTGGTGAGCGATTCTAACTTGGGGAAACTAGATTTTGTGAGCACACCTAGTGAGATAGCATTCTAGAGGGAATCATCCGGTGAGGGTAAACTCGGAAGGATGGATACACGTATGATATATGTGTGGATGTTAGTAAAGGTACGTATAATATGGTAGTGAATATTATATGTAGGTGATAATACAGTGTGTGATGTATTTACTTTATATAACTCGGGTTACAGTTATATGCAGTTAATTAATGAGAAATTAATTAAGTTAATTATTTATGGGAATAATACAGTGTGTGATGTATATACTTTATATAACTTGTGACATGGTTATATGCTGCTATTTAAGAGGAATTAATTAAGTTAATTGTGAAATAACTTATAATTCAAGAATCATTATACTCGGGTTAGAGTAGTACATCAAGGGAAGGTTATACCAGGACTAGTTGGACGGGGTAGTACAACTACGTGGGGTTAAGGTAACCGGTAGGTGTGCACAATAGTGGAGGGGTGAGAATGTCCTCAAGGGAGTGCGACACTAACTTAAATATGAAGCGCATTCATGCATTTTAAATAACTGCAGTTAATTCACTTGCTAAATATTTTCAAAATGTTTTGGGTTCTAACCCTTGCTATAAAACTATTTTCAAAACCTTTTAGGTGTCCAGCCACAGGGACGCCAGGATTGATATTCTATTCCAGGGACGCGGAGCTGCGGCATTTGTGGATGCTAGCAGGAGTTTGGATTAGACGCATCATTCATTCATTCCTAGAGTAGGAATCTTGTATTAGTCTCAGTTTTATTTAGGGCTTGTCGCCCAGACTTCTCGGTACAGTTTTCAGGTGTAATTCATTCAGGTGTTGAATATTTGTATTGGATTATTTATTTGGTGGCCGGTGATTTATTCGGCAAGTTGTGTAATTATTATTCTATTTACTTTCATTCAGTTGTGTGAATGGTTTATATTTTAATTCCGCATGTATTGTTTTGTTTAATTAAAAAGTTAAAATTGGCACTAGTTTTTGGAATACTAGGTGGTTAGTAAGTTTTAAAAAGTTTTTGACAGTGATGCTAAGGATGATCCAACTGGGATTCCTGTTTTAATTTGGAATAGGACTGATCACCCGGTATATTATTAGGCGGGGTGTCACAGAGCGTGGGAGCCTAAAGTTTTGACGAGGTAAAATAGATCAACTATTGTGATTAAACGATCTGATCAAAGGGTTTAAAATCCGAAATAACTTGATCTAAACCATTAGATGAACTCGTAGCGTTTCGTGTAGGGGATGTCCATTCACTTATGATGGGACGCCTAATCTGAACCGTTATATCGCAGCTGTTTCAAACAGGCACGATCCAACGGTTGCTGAGTCACTTCATGAAGCGCTGTGACTGTTGAAGAACAGTCACAGAAATGGATATAAAAAGAGTTCCAGGCCTCTATTTTGGACATCGAAAATTGCTAGGTTCTCCTCTATCCGTCCTCTATACTTTGGCATGTGCGCATCGTCGCTTGGAGCGTGGGAGCCAAAATTTTTGACGAGGTAAAACAAATCAACGGTTGTGATTAAACGATCCTATCAAAGGGTTTAAAATCAGAAACGACTTGATCTAAACCGTTAGATGAACTCGTAGCGTTTCGTGTAGGGGATGTCCATTCGCTTACGATGGGATGCCAAATCTGAACCGTTAGATCACAGCTGTTCCAAACAGGCACGATCCAACGGTTGCTGAGTCACTTCATGAAGAGTTGTGACTGTTTAAGAACAATCACATAAATGGTTATAAAAAGAGTTCCAAGTCTCTATTTTGGACATCGAAAATTGCTACTTTCTCCTCTCTCCGTCCTCTATACTTTGGCACGTGCACCTCGTCGCTTGGAGTGTGGGAGCCTAAAGTTTTGACGAGGTAAAAGAAATCAACGATTGTGATTAAATGATCCGATCAAAGGGTTTAAAATCGGAAACGACTTGATCTAAACCGTTAGATGAACTCGTAGCGTTTCGTGTAGGGGATGTCCATTCGCTTACGACGGGACGCCTAATCTGAACCGTTAGATCGCAGCTGTTCCAAACAGGCACGATCCAACGGTTGCTGAGTC